>OY015312.1:102143361-102743361 GCA_955612985.1 Cheilosia scutellata | reverse complement strand
GTACTATAGCCGGGATTCCGTTGGGTCCAGTTGTCTTATTGCAATCTAACATAACAAACATTGGAAAAAACATAACAAAGAATTATCACAGCTTTGCAAATGTATCGTAGTTTTTTTGCAACTGATTTAGGTACACGTACAATCGACATTTTGCTCTGTAAGTGAACACGTGAATACGCGGGTTCTGCAACGGAACCCGTTCGTTGACAAGATTGGAGTACCAACAACGATATCCAAATAAAAGAGAGCGACGATTAGACGCAGCGGTGGCAGAAGTTGAAGATGGGATTTGGATTGGGATTGCTTGCTGTGGAAGTTCAGCCTTCAGTCAGCGTCCGCAGATTGGCTGTGCAGTTGGAACTTTCCACTACCAGGAATTACAGTACTCTACAAATTAATTGATTACACCATTTCTATTTAACACCGGTACAGGATTTACTACCAGGAGATGCGCAAAGAAGAGTGGAATTTTGTCAATGGCTGCTGCGCAACCATTCAGAAAGCAGGCACTTCCTCTAGAACATTCTGTGGACTGACTGAAGCGCAATTCACAAGAGATGGGGTTACAAATAACCACAATTTTCCCATTCAATCAACATCCTTTCAAAGGTAAGAATTTAATTATTTTGAACAACTTGTCCCTCGAACAACTCGTTGCTCTTCGCTGAAGACTTGGTCATCTTTGGGTCCTCTCAGACTGATCTTCAGAGCGCACTCGATCGGTTTGTGTTGAAACTGAAATGAAGGTAAACGTGAACAAATCTGAAGTGATGGTCGTCTCCAAAACGCCTGCCTGTTCTGCACTCTTCATGTTAGAGGAGCCCCATTGAAACACGTTGAGAAATTTAAGTAAAGATCGCATTAGAAACACCATAATACGTGAGGAACTCAATGTCGAGCAGCGATTTCTCCGGATGGAGCAATCCATGCTTCGGTGGTTTGGTCATGTTAAACGCATGTCCCCAACCAGGATCCCACCACGTGCTATGGAATCCGTACCATCAGGCAGGCGTCCTCTAGGTAGACCGAGGGTGAGATGGTTAGAGAAGTTCATAATTTCTTCTCTACCCGTATGGGGATTGCCCTTGATGAGTTATAGTCGATGGCGGAGAAAATTAAAAACCTAAAAGAAACCAAGATTTCGTCCGCACGGACGTCGTTGGAATTTCAAGGTAAATAGTTTTTTTTTTACAATTAGCTATGTCATTATAATATGAAAAATCATCAATTAAGTAAGCAATAATATTACCATTGCATTTTAATAGCTTATTTGCATAGTATAAGAATATTTTTTTATAACTATAATCAGAATGTTTGAAATTGAAAATATGATGGTTTAATTTAATTTTTAACAACTCATAGATGGCGTAAGTCGCGGAAGAGACGCGCGTGTTTAAATTTAGGAGAATAAATAAATAAATAGGCGGCGCGACAGGCGCGGTAGACACCCAAGGCCTAGCTTCACGCAACCATTCGTTTTGTGTGAGTTTCTATTTTTGGAACGAATGGAAAGGACCTACAATTTTATGCCGAGTCCGAACGGCTGAATTGAGAAGCTTTTTCAGGACAGTCATACTCTCGGATGTTTGTCAGACGTTCGCGAGAGGTGGCGCAGTAGAAAAAAACCTTAAGATGTAATTTGTGTTTTTCCGGAGATCGAACCTGGGATCCCTCGCACAGTAGTCCAGCACACTAACCACTGCGCTACTGCGCCCACTTAAATTTAGGATAGATACGTTAAATTATCGGCCAATGTATCCACAACCAGATGATTTCCTTTCCGCCTTATATTTAAATGTAGAGTTGAAATTAATATTGTTCCGATTTTTATCCGAGATTGCTTTGCCAGCAAGATTTGCGACCCTTCGCTCAAGCATAGTTACAATTTAGTATTTTTATTCACGTCATCCAATATCTTAGTTTATGCACTTCAAGGAACTTACCGGCATTACTAAATAATTTATGTTCAATTCCAAAGAATGGGAAACTAAAAGGACCGGGCATTTTCCAGCCAAACGCGTACACCTTTCTTCTCGACCAAAGCCAACAGATGCAATATATTAGAAGGAAAGAAAGTATCACTAAAGCCACAGCCATCTCGAACGCACTACATTAATATTTGAATTAAACTAAGCCCTCGACATGCGTTTCAGCTTATAAATATATTTGCATGCGCTATCATGATGCTCTTCATTTCACATATAATAAAGTGATAATTGTTGGAAAATAATAATTAGCAAAATCACTTTGAATTAACTGACGTTGACTTAGCTGCTAATGTTGCCTGCCACTTGCCAATTGTCTTATTAATTGGATTATAATAGGTGTGTTTAAGGAAGAAAAACTGTAACAAAGACCAGTGGAGGGTATAAAAACTGTCAAAACTGAAATTTGCATTTTAAATTTGCATAATGCAGCATATATTGTACTTTGTCATCTCTGAAGACAGAGATCATGCTGTTTACGAGAAGGAGAGTAATTCCCCCATTTAATCCACCAAGGATGGGTGGGGTGAACCTAACAATATCAAAAACAGCAAGATACCTGGGCATAATCCTGGATTCCAAGCTCAGCTGGAAGGAAAACATAGAGGATCGCATCAAAAAAGCATACGTGGCACTATATGCCTGTAGAAGAGCATTCGGCAACACATGGGGTTTCAGGCCGCACGTGGTACACTGGTTGTATACCGCGATAGTGCGGCCCATCCTAACATATGGTACAATCGTGTGGTGGAAGGCCACAGAGAAAAAATACCATCTCTCAAGCCTCACTAAAGTCCAAAGGGCGGCATGCATTGGGATAACGGGTTCACTACGAACAACACCCACCGCAGCAATGGAGGTGATGCTAAACCTCACCCCTCTGGATATTTACTGTAGCAGTAGAGCGGTCAAAACCTCAATCAGACTAAGAGAGTCTGGAATATGGTCATCCAAATCCTATGGGCACGCGTCCATCGAAGCACAATGGAGTACGGCGAAGGAGAAGATAACCACAGACTATCTACCACCCACACTCGCTTTTGAAAGGAGATTCACAACCAGAATTCCGGACAGAAGTGAATGGGAGCATAATGCAGTTACAGAAGAAGGGGAGATAGCCCTCTATACCGATGGTTCTAAGATGAATGTTGGTACGGGCGCGGGCATCTTCAGCGAAACACTAAACCTGCGAGAATCATTCCGAATCAACGATGACTGTAGTGTGTTTCAAGCGGAAATTGCTGCTATAACCCTAGCGGCCATAAAAGCCATGGAGTTAGTCGTGGTGAAGTCGAGGGCAGTAAGTCATTGCAAGAAATACCTGGACGAACTATCGCAAGCCAACACGGCCCTAAAATCTGTAAAAACTCCGCTAAGCACGGTTGATAGGAAAATTGACATTGAATCCTTGAGTAGAACAAATCTACGCTGGACCAATCTCAATACCTGCAGACATGCAAAATAATTATGGCCAGAAGTGAGCAAAAAGAGATCCAAATTCATGATCGGACTTAGCCGCAAAGATATCCGCATACTCACGGGGGTCATTACTGGACACTGTGCAATAGGGGTACACGCGGAAAGGCTGGGCATACTGCATAATGACTTTTGCAGAAGCTGCAGAGACGTTGAAGAAATAGAATCTGTTCGTCATCTGCTTTGCGAATGCCCAGCCCTTAAAAACAGTAGACAGAGGATTCTCAACAGCTTGTTCTTCGATGAGCTAGGAGATCTGGAGAATGTTGATCTTAAAGAACTCCTGAGATTCATACTCAAATCGGGGTGGTTCCAGTAGGTCAACAAACTCCAAAACCCTTCGGTTACTCCTAGGACAAGCCGGAAATCCGGACACGAGAGCTTGCGATTGCCTGTGATTAATACTAAATCTAGGCGACTCAAACAAAAGCGGTATATTATTTGTCTCCAACAGGTATGAAATGGAAGGTTCCCGTGACTGGACACAATGGACCCAACTGCTGGTCTACGTGAAGCTGTGGCAGCCGCCACAAGAGCACCCAATTACCTACCTACCTACCTTGTCATCTCTGCTGCTGAGATTTCTTAAACGTTTTTTAATACAAAAAATAAAGATATGACTTGCAGATTCATGCATTAAAAGGGCCGCGCGTGTAGATTACCTACCCTCCTTAACTCTTGATCTTCCGCCATCGACTCTAACTCATCAAGGGCAAAACCATACTTGATATAACCGTCTCATCCTCGGCCTACTTGGAAGGGGACGCCTGCCTGGGAACACTATACTTCGATGAAATTGTATTCAACATTAAAGGGTTCTAAAAAAAAACTAAACTCTGCGGTAAAACCACTCTCAAAACCTTTATTCAAGACTACAGAATTTCCTGGCTCGACGTCACCCTTTTGGCTTCCGCAAGTTTAACTTAAAAATGCTTGTTCATGTTTAGGTTCGACGTAATTAACACTCCAAGATACTTATACTGTTTAACTATATCAATCAGGTTGCCTTGAAACCTCCATTTCTCATTTCTTTTTCAATAACTTCATTGTGTTTCGCTTTCAAATCCGACAATTCATCATAATATCAATTGGAAATCGTCCTTAGTCGCTAGATCCTTTTTAAGAATTTTTTCATCAAGGATTTCCTTTCGCTGGTCAATACTTATACCAGTTATTGTCGCCTTCGATACAACGATAAATGACTCCATGGTTCGATGCTTCTCACTAATAACTTGGTCTGGGGACGTCTCTTGAGGTGCCCTTTTGTTCATAAGTGAGGTTATTCTTTTGTGGATTTTGAACTTATTATTAAAGTGACTTATCCAATAGGACTTACTCAGATTTAATTTTTGAGTGAAGTGTGATCTTGGAATGCACTTTAGAACAGAATTAAGTATGTATTTTGATTGCGAATAAATCTTTTTTAATTTAATATTTTTTGCAGCAACCTCACCAACAAAAGAACACTTTGACAGGTGCCAAGTGTCAATCAAATAGTAGGTACTTTAAAGTAACTATTTTAAGTTCACCAATAAAAAAAAGTTAAAATAATCAAAAAGGTATCTCTGTTAATAAAATCGGAATGACCAACAAAAAAAAATTTAACATTTAAAATAAATAAACTATAGTATGTATTATTACATACGTTAAACAACTAAAGTTATAGCAAAACAGGGTAAAATAAAAACTATCAAAATTCAAGATTTCCTAATAACACAGGCGTATACGTACTATTTCTTGGACCTACATTTACCCAACGCAATCAGAGATACCTACAATAGAGAGTGAACTTAATTGAATACAACTAATACTGTGCTGCGATCTAGAGATCCTTTGATGATAGGTATGTTGCTGGAGCGATTCGAGTTTCTTGATGATTTTTCTGGGTGCTGAGGATTACATTTTGCACGTCTAATGGGGAGAACAGTTTCATACCCGCTGGTGGAAATGTGTCATTAGGTCATTACAAATGTTGCAAACCACATGCATACGTAACTGTCGTTAATGTTGCGAACGCCCAAGTGGCTGGTGTTGCGAACAGAAAAGAGGCTGGAGCGACAGCTAAGGTAGGTACTATTGAGTTATGCAATCATTATGGATATCTCTTTATGGCTCTGCAAGAGACGGTGGCCTTCTGCTTGCACTTACGGAGGATGTTGTTCGGTCGTAGATTATGTAATCCCTTGCACTAGTCGTACTAATTCCCTTACTCTGCATAAGCGCCGATGCCCTTCCTCTTAAGCTTATAGACGATGAGATTTCTCATGTTGATTGACCCCAAAATATGACGTCGCTTGCTGCAACCGTTGTGATCGATCCTAGTGCTCGGTACAGGGATTCCCCAGGTGATTTCGGAAGGCGGTATCGTACACGAGGTTTTATGTAAAGTGTGTATACACAGTCTTTTCAGGAATTCCGCTGCGCGCGCCGACGGCCGTGGCGTAAGGAACAGTTCACCGTCGAGGTAATCGTGGTAAACAGCAAATGATTAGACTATCGCAGACAAATGAGTATCAAGGCCACCCTTGGTTAACACTTCCGAATTGCCAATTTACGGCAGGGCACAAATAAGTTGTTAGGGCAAAAAATTATGTTTAGCGTGCGTAGGTTCGACTATAATTGACGAGTATGTTGTGAGTGGCTATTTCCTATTTTTTATACCCGGTAGCATACTGTGGTGAGGGTATATTCACTTTGACATTCCATTTGTAACGCACATAAGGAGGCATTGTAGGTATGACAATATATATATTATTGATCAGCATCACTTTCTTAGTCGATCTAGCGATGTCCGTCTACGGCCGCTATCGACTTGAAATTTGGTACGTAAGCTTTTATCCACCAAACTGAGGATAAGTTCGAAGATGAGCAAGATCGGATGAAAACTACTACTACCTCCCATAGAAAATATATAGCTATTTGATGTTAAAAATTAAATTTAAATAGCTACAGTAAAGATAGCAATTTTAAACTTTGCACATATTGTTTTAATAATATTTAAAATATTTTGACAAAAATTGAGCTTGGTCGAATAGAAACTACCCATACCTCCGATACAAATATATAATATAATGCGCATAAAATTTTTACTAACAATATTTAACGACAGAAATAGAAAAAATCTGCTTTTAAGTCTCGCTAAAAAAAGAACTATCACTTTATTTTCCAGCTAAAACAATTTGAAAACAATCCATATACTGTCTCGTAGTTTTTAGCGCCTCTGAATTTCCAAGTACGGTATAGTCTCGTATCCCAATGATATGCTCTGCGTAAATCTAAGATCGGCATATGGGAATTTTGTTGAAAAACGGTATTTCCGTAGGATTTGAATTAAAATTACTCTCAAGGCCATTCCTGCGTACTGCCAACCTGTAAACAGACGAAACTCTTGAACAAACTTTTCAGTCATACATTATAATATTAGTTGTATGTACCTATACAGTTTCTTGGTCCCTTTGAAAATGGCATATACGAGTATCTATGCTTACCCACCAAATTTGTCGGCAAAAAGTGATCCGGATTGAATGTTTTAGCATCAGGTCCCCAAATATCTTCGTCTCTTTGAATATTGAAGATATCCACGAAAACTTGGGTACCCTTGGGAATTATTGTGTCCTTTGACAAGGGTATATCTTTAGTAGTTTCACGTCCGATCAACGGTACAGATGGTGCAAGTCGCAAGGTTTCACTGATACACATATCCAGGTAAACAAGATTTTTGAAGTCCTCGTAATTAACATCAAATTCTTCATCGGGAAAGACAGTGATGAGTTCCTCGTAAAGCTTTTCCTGATATTGTGGATTCATGGCCAGAAAGACGATTGTAGAAAATATTGCCATATTTGTAGTTTCGAAGGCCTAAAAAAGAAAACAATTAGACGCTTAGTGAATGGGCATATAACCCTCTCCATGAAAGTCGTTTCAGACGAAACATATAGATTTATATATTAGTTGAGAAAAGAAAGGTAGATTACAACCGAAAATTCCTTCTCTTTTTTACTCGCTGAAAATCGACCTGTCTCGACACGACTTTTATGGGAAGGCCTGTGTAGGAAACATATTTTTAATGAATAAATATAACTTTTCAAACGAAAGAGTTAGAGCAGGATTCTCGTTTTCATTTTTAAAGAATGGGGTTAGGTATATTCCTTCTTTTGAAAAGTTGAGCAACCTACTCCCGCGACCCAGGATTAGCGGGCCATTTAAAATGAATGAATGAATGCATGAATATCCTCGCAGGGGTTTGCAATCTGTGTTGTTGATAATATATACCACAAAAACAATAAAAATGAATTCTATTCAGATTGGAAATGGAAATTTAATGAATTCTACACAGAAAAGTGCAAATTAGTTGGATAAGATGACTAGAATATGCAAAGCAAATGGACACTAAAGCTCCGGATAGAAAAGTCTTCGGCTGAAATCCAGAAGGACATCCCAGTGAATAGAACTTTGTCTTATGTGACTATGTGTCCAACTGGGCAAAATATCATGCTAACTGGAGAGGTCTGTACCATGACCATGATCATAATAAAACTTACCGCAAATACTATTGTGCCAGTCTCAGAGATCACATCGTCGAATGTAAATTCATTATTCTGATGGATTTTAACAGTTTGATCAAGTAAATTTAGCCTAGGTTTTTCAATATCCACCGAATCCTTAGAAATATTTGACTCTTTCGGTATTTCCTTTTCGAAAAATTCTATTCTACTTTTAACCATCTGAAATGTTGAATTTTAATTATCCAACTATATTATAATGCGTTGTACTGTAATATACTTTTACTCACCCCAGATACGAAATTATATATGTTGGTCTTCTGAATTGCATAGGTCTTGAAGAGGTTTGTTAGGGAAAAAATGCTGAGGCTCAAGAGCCATGGTTTCGTTGCACGGTAAATTATGATTGAAATACTTCTACAAGGTAGAGTTCAGCGTTAGTCTATAAATCCTATCAATATGGAAAGGACAAGAGAATCTTACCCCAGCCAAGATTTAAGAATTGTATTATTGAATTCGTCCTTGTCCAAGTTTACGCCAAAAATTGTTCCTGTAAATAAAGCGTGATTCTTGACAACTTTGTTTAAGACTGTGGGTACGATTATATTATATTTTGTACGAGGAGATAAGTCTGAATATGAATTTTCTTAGATGATTAAAGTTAGATACAATAATAGAATTGCATTGGAGTAATCCAGCTTAAGTCAATCTGCTATAAGAATTGTATGTCGCAACCATAGTTTGATAAAAGTATATAGTATATAGTAGTTGAGAGAACCCAAGTGCATATTCTCGTGTCAAACAAAACAACATAATTTTTCCGATGGCCATGGTGTAGTGGTTAGAGTGTTTGACCCAACTGCTGGACTATATTTATTCATTATTTATGTATAAAGCTATAAGTATAGGTCCAATAGTAAATACATTATTAATAAAATGGTGTTTATTGTAATAACTTTGTTACCGATGGTTAACTTCAGCCCCTCAAAGAATATGTGCTCTTTTACATTGACTTCACCACGGCCAACGTATTGGTCAAGTTTCCTGCAGAGTGCGTGTGCTGTTTTATTAAAACCAGGAATGAAGTTCAATAAGATCCTGTATTTGAAACTTGGATTTAGAAGCTTCCTATGTCTGTTCCATTTTGGAGCTGAAATTATAAAACAAACCATAAAACAGTTTTGAATATTCTTTCGTACGAGACTTACTTTACATTTGCTTGTGACTATTCCATCGCCACCAAGATCAGATATTGCACTATAAACAAAAGCTTTATTAATACAGTGGGGAGAGTTCATTAGGAACTGAGCGGTTTGCGGTTCCATGGTGTAAAGTATAGCATACGGTCCAAGCCAGGAAGCATACGTTTTCACTTTGTATTCGGAGGCAATGTTTGGTAATGCATATAAAATATCTGAAACAGGAAAGAATATCATATTTGCATTAATGTGAACAATAATAAGTAAGAAGTGGCTATTCGGTCGTTGCATTTGTAGTGAATTGACGTTTAACTGGCGTACGAATCCTTCGAGAGACGGCTGGATGTCGTTATGACATTTTCATTAAAAATACATAGTTTTTTAAGAAATAAATTGGGGCCAAGTCGTAGAGGGTGATGTCTGAACACAATTTACGTGTGACACCCTGTGCACATAGAATCCAATAAAGTTTCGGTTCATAGTGTACACTAGACATACATGGCCGATTTGTCGTTCTACGTCTACTATACTATACGTGGTAGAAACGAAAGAAACAACGAGATCACCAAAGCAGAAGGTCGAAAACCGCACGCACTCTCCCGCCATTACAATAAATAAAAACGATAAGTTATATACAGTGGCCGGCATAAGTATTTTGACAAAACTAAAGTCAATTCTGCTCATAATTTGAACTTACTTAAATGTTGGCATCAATGGTAAGGTCATTTAAATTCCGTTGGAATGATACACACTTTCCTTAACCCATTAAGTACCCATTGAAAATTTAGAACTTTTGTAAGTCTATTTTTTTGACTTTTTTCCTCGGTCAAAAAAAAAATTGTTTTGTTGCAAAAAGTTTTTTCAAACAATTTTAATAGTGACTGCAAAAATTTTTTTCAAAAATCTCTTCGCTAATATTTTTTATGATTTTTTGAATGGGATGATCTCAGACAAATTTTTTATGAAAAGGAGGAAAAAGTGGCTAAAATAGTAATTTTTAGCAATTTCCAAAAAATCATAAAAAATATTAGCGAAGAGATTTTTGAATAATTTTCTCTCATCAGCGTCCTCTCCAGATCCACAATAAACGAAATCCCCTGAATAGTCTTAAAGACAGAAGCAATAGCCTGCTCAACACCATCGTACACGATCTTATCTCCCATACTGTGTAAACGTCTAAAACCCTTCGTCAACATCCATCATATTTTTATCGATTTCAAGGACTCTATGTAATTAGGCCCAGGATGAGATAGTAACCTCTTCTCTACTAGGGCCTTGATGATTTAGAATCGGTGACTGAAGATGAAGAATTCTGAAGTATCTTCTTAAGCATTCAACTCTTGCAACCCCTAAGCTGAATGGTAAACCATGGCATTGTTTCCAAAAATGGCGAATTCTTACCAATTTGTAGTAGTTAACCTATAGTACTCATTCATTCATTTTCAATGTCCCGGAACCTCTGTTTGATGTGCCACATATTTTGACAGTTGTTCCCTTAATTAATTTTGGTGTGAATGAAGATGACATTTTTCGAGTGAACACCTCAAGATGTTAAGACTGCCAAGAAGGTGCAAATTTAAACGAAATTAGAAATGAAAAATGTTTTCTCAGAAGAAGAAAATCTTGAAGGCATCGTACATAGAAACCCCCCACATAAAGAAAAAAGAAAATGTTCCCATACAAACTTTGATTTCAATTTTGTTAATTTTTTTAATATTTTGCTTCTCTTATCTCCTCGGGTGATGAAGGAAATATTATGAACTCTATACATTTATTACGTATAGATATACATACTACTAATTAGTTGACCCGCCGCTCCGCCCACTAATGTTAATGCTGTTTTTTGTTTGTTATAATTTATAAAACATGAATGGAAAAATATAAATTTATATTGCAAATGCTATTTTGTCTCACTTCCTGAAATTGCACACGACAAGCCACTTGAACAATATACTCGTATGTAGGCGTGTTTTATTGAGCATCTATCTGAGCAAAGTAAAGTGAAGTAGAAACTTCAGCACGTCAAGTATTGTTGTTGTAATGCCGTGCTGAAAATCCAACTTTACTTTACTTGACTGAGATAGATGTTCAATAAAAACCCACCTGATATTGAATGGAATTTCCGCAGCCTCTTTCCGTCTTCTGTTCTTTGTTATGGAGAAGTTTTGTCATTAGGGCTTACGATGTCAACTTTTCGAACTCCGATAAATCTTAACTTAAAAAATCACAAATATCGGATAAATGGTTCTTGAATTATGGAGGAACAAAGAAACAGATGTACATCCCAAGTGAAATAGAGTAAATCGCGTTTGGGATGTTCTGTTCATCATCTGAACTATTGATATGGCACCAACACGGACTTCATCAGTAATATCGGAAATTAATTTATTTTTTAACCCTATTCGCAGTTGTATGTTTATATTAACTTTTGCGCTCAGGTTTTTTAGTAAATTTTGACAAACGAATTTGACAATAATTCACTTGAGTTTTCAAACTTCAACTTAGACAAAATTTTGTATTCACACCAAATTGAGTGTTGAGTTTTTACTCACGTCATCCAATTCCAATATCTTAGATATATGCACTTCAAGGAACTTACTGGCATTATTAAATAATTTATGGGCAATTCCGATGAATGGGAAACCGATAGGACCGGGCATTTTCCAGCCGAACGCGTACAACTTTCTTCTAGACCAAAGCAAATATATGCAATAGATTACAAGGAAATAAAGTATCACTGTAGCCACAGCCATCTCGAACGCACTACATTAATATTTGAATTAAACTAAGCCCTCTACGTGCGCTGCAACTTATTAATATATTTGAATGCGCTATCTGGTGCTGTTCATTTCACCTATAAAGTGATAATTATGGAAAATAATAATTAGCAAAATCATTTTCAGTTAACTGACGTTGACTTCGGGGTTGGAGAAGTCAACCGGTTAAACAACAGTCGTGCTTATGCTTAAGCTGTTAATGTTGCCTGTCCGTTGGTTTATTAATTGGATTATAATAAGTGTGTTTAAGGAAGAAAAACTGAACCAGAACCGCACAAGCCAGTGGAGGGTATAAAAACTGTCAAAACTGAAACTTGCATTTTAGATTTGCATAATGCAGCATATATTGTACTTTGTCATCTCTGTTTCTGGTATTTATAAAACGTTAATTAAAGCTACGTTCCAGAAATCGAAATCGAAATTGCAAATCGAGTGAATTCGCTTTCAGTGTTCTACATTTCGAGCGATTCGGTAACTCCGAAATTTTTTCGAAATCACTTTTCGTGAAATTGCAAACAGCTTACATCTGTCATTTGGGACATCGTATAAAACTGTTTTTATTTTGGAAAATTCTTTGTTATTAAAATTTTCTTGTTCGTGTGTCCTAAAAACTAAACGGATCTTATAATGAGCGCTGTGTTAGTTGCTGCGGTTGCTAACCCCCCAGTTTCACAGTGGGAGTTTAAACTACACTTTTAGTTTAAACTTTAGTTCAACAATTAATTCTGTTTCAGAATTTCGTTTACGAAACCTTGAACAGAGTTCATTCTATAGTTTAAGTTAAACTACAGTATTCTGCCGTTTAATCCTCAGATCAGCCGATTGTCAAAAACACAAATATTTGACGTTGTTTTGCGTATTCTTTGAAAGAAAAGACAAGGAACGAGTTTAGAAAAGTCGTATAAAAGCTAAGTACTGTACAATACTATCAAATTCATTCATTAAATTTAGTTGAACTGAGTTCAATTAGATTAGATATATTGTGAAACCAGACGAGTTGAACTTCAAATTTAAACTCACGTTCAGGTTCAGTTGAACTTTAGTTTAAACTTTCAGTGTGAAACTGGGAGTAAGAGATAGTTAGAGTGGCCTTAGTGTCTCTTGACAGGGCCTTACTAGTCAGTTTCATTCTTAGGCCAAAGAAACAACGGTTGGCAAATGTAACTCTTCGTCTGATTTCTGCTGTGGTGTCATTGTCAGATTTTAGTGGAGCCGAGGTGGACAAAGAGGCTAACCACCTCAATATTGTAGCTATCTATCGTGACGTTCTGTCCGATTCGTCGATGTTGTGTGTCCCTTCAGTGCCCTCATTCACCATCATCACTAAACCCATTTTTGCCGCTTGCCAATGCACCAGTGACAGCGCGCTACGTTCTGCCAATGGTGTCGTTATCGTCAGCGTATGTCCCTGGTGTTGGCTTGCGAGTTTCGCACAATTTTCTCAAGGATGATATTGAAAAGGTCACATGACAGCGCAATACCTTGTCTAAATTCTTTTCTGAAATTAAAAGTCTCGGTGAGACTGTTTCGGACCTTTATAGAGAGTTCTTCATCGACAGTCTGCACAATCTGACAATTGTTGTGTGTAATGTGAAATGAGTGGACTTATATATGTATAGTAATATTAATTCATTTATTTAATAAAATAAAAGAGAAATGTTAGATACAATAAAGTTAATTCCAAAATTTACGTTTGGTGTCGGTTTGCAACAAGAAAAAGGAAATGAGGTTAAAATTTATGGCGCCATCATATCCACTGCATTACTGACAGAAGATTTAATAATTGCTCTAAAACTAACTCATCATTGAAGTTGTATCTTGCACTTGCTTCTAGACTGCCTTATATATTAGATGCCTTAATGAAATTATGAACCTAAACCATATTTTTTTTTAATTTTTTTTTTTAGAAACCTTGTCTAAAAGAATAAATTGGAAAACTTATGGTGTAATAGGCCCTTATCTCCTCGCGATAACCCCTAACTAAACTGCACAACATTTGCTTAGACCCCAGCTTACTATTACAGCACCAAGCTATTCGAAATGCATGCTGATATTTGTTGAAATTCGCGTTAGAATAAATGGTGTCTATCCAGTTACTAACAAGTGTTTTATTTAGCACTTTGAATGTACCCATTAAAAAGCAATTTATCAGGAGATCTTATAATGCATTCAAGTCTTATTATCTGTATTTATGTATACGGAATACAATTCTTAGGCCGCCCGGTAGTACGCAAGCTCTCAATTCTCATCACAATTAGCATACGAGACTCGTTTAGATTTTTGCCACGGATTAACCGAGCACTGATTGGGTTGTGTTTGTGTCTATGCTAATATGTGGAAACTTCTTTCATTTTCGAAGTCACTCTCTTTACAGCATTTGTCAATTATGCAGTGTTCTAAGTGGGCTGTAGCTCACGGATTGCTTGGATGATATTGGCCTTAAGTTCTTGAATTGTTTCCGGATTATTGGCATAATATCGGTCGTTCACGGTTCCCCACACAAAAAATTCCATAGCTGTCAATTCACAGCCCCGAGGCCAATTCACATCGCCAAGAATTTGGTGCGCAAAAGATCGATTGTGGCATGGGCTGTGTGGCATGACACGCCATCTTGCATGAACCAGAGGTCGTCCAAATCCATGTCTTTAATTTCAGTAAAAAAAAAGTTGCTTAACATAATGACGTTGTTCCCAGCCTCATTTTCGAAGAAAAATGGTCCAATGATACCACCAGTCCAAATCCGCATCCGCATCAAACTATCACTCTCTGTGCGACAATAACGTGCGGGTTTTCCGACCATGAGTGTTCCACTAGCCTACCAGTCTCCACGAACTTTTTGCACAGACTTACGTGCAGCAGGTGCTTCATTTCGGCTAAAACTTATTTTCAAAAAACGCACTGTTTGGGCTACACAGCACTCTTTGGAACACTTTGGAAATAAGTGTTCATAATTTGTTCAAGCGTAAAGCGACTCATTTCCTTCCGGAGCACAGAGGTATGATACTGACTTTCTGCCAAGATTTCGAACGGGAAATAGCTGTCAGTGTCAAAATAACCTATGATTTAAAAAGAAACCACTTTATTAGATGGCCCACCCTGCACATACCTTATAGCGCTGTTGTCTGGAACGTCAGCGAGGCAGTTAAGTACTATTCACATGAGAGCGACTAACTACCTACGACCAAACGAATATTCTTAAGTTTTGACAGTCCGTTCAAATACACCAAAACACTTTTCTTATGTTGATTTATGTCGATTTCCATTGGGCTTTTACCGTTTTGCTCTCAGATCTCAGATTTTTCCTGCCCAATGGAACATGAAATGAGATCAATTTTTTTTGCATTTGTGTTGGTGTGCGATTTGACAGTCAGCTGTTTTTAGATTCCAATTTGTGTTTATAAAATTGAATTGTTATTTGCTAGTTTTTTATTTGTACTTGTACAATAACTACTTATTTGTTTTGTTTTGAATTAGAACTTCGTCCTTCCCCATGAAAACAACCCCATTGGCATTTTCTACGAGGCGACGGTCCATTAATATCCATTTTCAATTTTCAAATTTATTCCACAATAGGTAGGAGAGACTGGGGCACATTGAACACTTTTTGCTTTGAGGTTTCATAAAATCCTATTTGTTTAATTTATTAGACTGTAAAGTATTCTCACTTTAAGAAATGCAAATAAACTTAAATTTGGACATATAACTACGTAAATTTAGTAAGGGCGTATAATTTATTTAAAAACGAAATAGGTCCTTATGTTCAAAGGAACCCCCCATGTGGGCAGTTTTGAACTAGGCTGGGCACTTTTGAACGGCTGTACCTTATTTGTAATTGCTTTTAGAAGCTAATAAGTTACTAGGTACAAGTACAAGGTTTGTATTTTTTTAATAAAATAAATTAACTTTATTATTTCAAACTGAAATTTTGAAATTATTGAAATATTTTACAAATGACTGAAGAAACTTTATAAAAACAAAAATGAGTTATTTTATTAACCGAACAGAAATTTTGAAAAAATTAAGACAAAAATTATCACCGGAGCGTTAATTGGTGGTGGTAGCTTAGCTTTTAGTTCAATGCCACTTACAAACCCCTTGTTCAAATGTGCCGCGACTGTTTTGTTCAAACCTGCCCCAATAAGTCAAGCGACAGAAAAATGTGCGCAAATATTTATATTTTTCATATTTGTCAAAAAACGTACCTTTATACGTTTTCAAATGAAGTTGTGTCTTAAAAATATATTTTACACAAAAAGAAAATCTCACTATAAAATTTATAGATTCAAATAAGCCTCACGTTCAAATGTGCCCCAGTCTCTCAATAACTAACCTCAAAGTTTGACAAATGTCACTTGTTTTGGTATTGGTGAAAGTATGTGTGAATCTCTCCCTCGAATCGAGATTCGCAAAAGTGATCTGAATCTTTAAAAAAGTGCTTTTTTTTCCCAATGGAACATGATATTGACAGACAGCTGATTTCTAGAGAAGAAAAACTGCTCTGAATCTTAAAAAAAGTGCTTTTTTTTCCCCAATGGAAATCGACATTACATGGGGCAAAGAAAAAGCTCTTTTTTATATTCAGAGAAGTTTTTCTGCTCTAAATATCAGCTGTCTGTCAATTTCGTTTTCCATTAGGCGAAAAAAAAAACACTTTTTTCAGATTCAGAGCACTTTTGCGAAGTTTGTGGAACGCGGTTTAATGATGTGGATTGCGAATAAACTTTGACAATTTGGGGCAAAGGTTCGCGATAAAAAGTTTGCAGTTCGAAATGTCATTATTTAAACTATTTTTAAACTTACAATACATTTTGATGGGATAATTAATTACCCTACCTACTCTTGAAATAGTGGGTAAAATGTCCAATTTTCTGGGTATAAAAAGTGTTAGCATTTCATCAATTTGTTCGTTCGCTCTCATGATGGAAATAGTCCCTTTATGCAGTCACTCGCATGAAAGTAATTCGTTTTGTGGACCTGTCCACCGGGTTATAGCCCGGTCTCTGTCTACTACCAAATGAAAGACTGATACACCTCTGTATATAAATTACGATTTATTAACTATCCGTCCTTCTATGAACTTGCAAATTTGGTACCTTCTCATATTTTAACGCAACGCTTTCCATAAATCGTAGATCTCTAAACTGGAACGATGTTGAAAACCTGTATTTTCGAAGAATCTGCACCAGAGCGACTTTCATTAGCATGCCTGCGTATTGCCAACCTAATGAAAGAAAAATGACAGCTTTAGTAAAACGTTACCTTCTTCCCTAAATTATTTGTATATACCTAAGCAGTTTCTTTGTCCCTTGGAAAATGGCATAAAGGAGCACTTATGTTTGTCCTCTAAGTTTGCGGGCAGAAAGTTGTCCGGATTAAAAGACTTTGCATCTGGTCCCCAAAGATCTTCATCTCGATGAATATTAAATATGTCCACAATAAGTTGTGTACCCTTTGGAATGACCATGTCCTTTGATAAAATAACATCGTTCGTGGTATCACGCGCAATAAGTGGTATACCGGGCGCGAGTCGCATCGTCTCATTAATGCACATGTCAAGGTAGACCAGATTCTTGAAATCCTCATAATTGACTTCAAAGTCTTTGTCAGGAAAGAATGTAATGATTTCCTCGAAGACTTTCTCCTGATATTGCGGATGCATTGCTAAAAAGATTAGAGCTGACAATACTGTGGTAGCGCTTGTTTCAGAGGCCTAATTGAAATGACCAAACTTAAAAACAAGACTATAGGTGAGAAGTTGCTCTTACCGCAAATACTATCAAGTTTGCCTCACAAACAGCATCGTTCAACGTAAACTCATTGTTCTGATATATTTTGATTACTCGATCGATAAATATATTGTTGGTCTTCGTAATGTCCGTCGAGTCAATCGTATTGTCATCTTCGTGGCGTTTCTCTTGGTCGAGTATTTTTATTTTATTCATAACCACCTGAAATGGAAATATTATTATTTTAAAATTTGCCTCCTTTAACGATCATGTCAATATCATGTTAGGACTGTCAACGTCACTTGAATCTACACTGCGCAATATCCGATATAATTTTTTTGGTCCGTAACACAAAGTTGACCAAGCAGAACTCACATTATGGACAAAATTGAAGATGGTAGTTCGGGATTCTTCCAGAGGCTTATACATACTGGTTAGCTGAAATATTGCAGCACTTCTGAGCCATGGTTTCAGCACTCGATTAGCTGTCAAATTAAACACTCTGAAATAGAAAATTTGATGGAAATGTCAAATTCATAAGATTTTCTTACTTCTCAAAACAATCCATCAGCATATCGGCCGAACCCTGCTCAAAATTGGATCCCATTGTTGTTTCTAGAATTGACATCAAGATCAATGATTATAGAATTGTCAACATACAGATTGCTAATAATTTTCATAAGAGGTTATTGCACTCAATTAATGTCAGATGGAGATTAAGGTTTGATCCAGTTTTAGTTAGAGTCAACACCGTTCAGCTGAACAATGAAGAGAGGCTCTGTCTGTGAAGTAGCGAAATCCGACGGGTCGGGTTTTTTCATACTCGACAGACTTATGAAAAAAAACCTTGAGCTTTTGGAATGTGAACAAAAAGTTACTTCATTATCATTTGTCCTATACGTGTCCATTATTATTAGTGTCGCGGGTGTAAGAACCCAAAGTGGACACTCCATAATACGCTCCCCACACGGGTAGAGTTATCGAACCTCTAAACTACTCCAACTATAGAGGCATCAGTCTCCTCAGTACCGAATATAAGATCCTATCTACTGTGCTGTGTGAACCCCTGAAACCACCCATCAACAAATTGATTGGTCCCGGTAAGTCCACAACCGACCAAATACTTACACTGCGGCAGATCCTGGAGAAATCCCAAGAAGTCCAAATCGATACTCACCATCCATTTATCGATATTAAGGCCGCTTATGACCCTTCGCTAAGGACAGGGACCTTGATGTATGCGCAATCGTATAAGTGCCAGTGCGAAGGCTTAATGTTGCAATGACTCAATGGGCTATGCTGTCGGAGGCGGTAGTCGTCTGAAGGGTAACCCATGGCAGACAGGCTGTTGAGGAGCAACTACATAACTAAGAACTGCCTATGGGTGGAACAGCATATATGCTGAGGGATTCGTGGCTAAGAGAGTGCCTAGTCGCTAATATGCGGACTCCGAATACCAGACCTTCGGTTTTAAACCAGCCTTCCTGTGCAGTACCGGGCTCCGGTATGGGTGATGTTTCTTTCCCGGATACTCGTGGGATCAATATTTCGAACCAAATAAATAAAAACTCGCATCAACCTCTGGCCTTGCTGTTGAGCAACCAGAAGAGCAAACATATCGTGCAGCCACTGGGCTTTCGATGGTCAACAACCCTTGTGCTATAGAGCACACGACCACAACTTCTCGGTATCATGTGGACCCCATCCAAACTTCAAGACCGCGTCAGAAAAGGAGATGAGGATTTGCCCACTTCCGACTCCGACACATTCACCGTAGTTGACACCTGTAGTGTGATCCGAGAAATCGGGATGCTCTACAATTGGCAAGAGTTTGGCTGGACTACAGATTCAGCAAGATGGATATATTAAGCTCAGCGGTTTCGCAAACAGACGCTTTGAAAGTAGTGCCTCGCGGAGCCAAAGTTTACTTTCTTAAAATGCAGAGCTCTCATAGCGAAGCTGTCTGACCATTAAATCAAACTGTGTATCTACCGGGTCAATATTCCCAATATGGTGAACTATACACCCGCAGAAGCAACTTCCATGTGGAGGAATCAACTTCTCTTTAAGCATTAACGATTTTAAAAGATTTTTTGTATTTTCAGACATTGGGAAATCAACAAAAACACCAATAAATCAAAGCTATATGTAAGAGATTTAGAACTCGAAGTAATTTCAAGATTTACAATAAATAGGACCTCCACATCCTATGTTCCTGATAAATACGGGTATATGTAAGAACCTTGAATATTTACGTCTCTGTAATTATTCAATCAGCTTATTTACGGGTTTAGTTTGCCCATTTGCATTGGCGCTATTCTACGATACCCGGAGGCCCAGAGCTTAGCTTCAATAAGGGCCGAGCCCTGTGCTAATGTCTCTATTACATACATAAATACATACATTAAGGCCGCTTATGACAGCATTTATAGAAACGAGCTATACAGAGCCATGTCCAGTTTTGGCATCCTTACCAAACTTGTCAGATTGTGCAGAATGTCGATGGAGAACAATGGCTGCTCCATAAAGCTCGGAAACAATCTCACCAAGACTTTTTTATCATCAAGCCAAAACTAAGGGCACAATTTTCCCAAAGTCTGTGGAACTACTTGCATACGCTGACGAGATTGATATCATTGGCTAAATGCAGCGAGCTTTCACAGATACGTTTGCAAGTATTAGTACAGAAGTGGCAAAAATGGGTTTAGTGGTGAATTAGATCAAAACAAAATACATGCTGCCAAAAAGAAGGGACACACATCATCGACGAATCGGACAGAATGGCGCGATAGACAGCAACTTTATCTACCTCGGCTCCGCTATTAACTCTGATAATGACACCACAGCAGAAATCAGATGAAGAATTACACTTGCCGACTGCTTTGGTCTAAGAAGGCAATTGACTTTGAATAGTAAGGCCTTGTCAAGGGTCATAAATAAAATGCTTATCACCCCAGTCCTACTTTATGGCGCAGAATCGTGGACGTTATCAAAGGTGGATGAAGATCTCTCCGTTTGCGTTAACGGGCTTTGGAGAAGGAGATTTCGGAGCGAACTCTACGAGTTATACAGCGACATCTACATGGCGACATGGTCAGAAAAGTACGTATCAGTCGACTAAGATGGCTAAGACATATAGAACGAGGAAGACCTCGCCTTAGGTGGCGCGCACAAGTGCAAGGGGACCTCAACCAAATTGGAGTGCGCACCTCGGTTAGCCAAAGATCGGGATAACTGAAGAGGCGTGTTGAGGCCCAAGTCCACCCCTGACTATAGCGCCACCTAAGTAAGTAAATTGCGTTCATGACAGAGTTGTTAGTTATTTTCTGACTGGAGAGCAATTATTGTAAATGAAGCAAGGCGGTTTTAATACCAAAAATTCAACAGCAATATATAAAGATTATACGCATATTTCGCATATCCTTCTATAATATCATCAGAACCTTTCCATAAATTTTCATATCTTTTCCTAATTCGCATAAGCTTCCTGAAAATGTTCGCATTTTGTTATTCCGCAAGCGTAGACGGCGAAAAATAATAGGGAAACTAGTTTTCTTTTTAATTCAAACTATTTTCAATTCATACACATATATTTTATGAAGTGAATAAATTGTTAGAGTGTACGATTGTCATCACAAATTTTTAAATATGAGTTGGCCTCGACTCCAGAAATGCGTTTCGCCCCGGCGATGTGGTGGGTGGGCTCATCAGTAGATGACCACCACATCTTTTTAAAAATCTAAATATATCCATTCTATGGTGAAACTAATTACATATCCTTGAGTTAGGTAACCATATATAATATTTTATATCCTACAGCGACTTACCAAATGAAGATTTCATTCCCAGATTTATAAGCAAATCATAAATATTTACTTCACCACAGTCGACCTGTAAATCAAATTTTCCACATAGCTCTCGGGCTATTCGATTGAAAATTGGGAAGAAATTAAGTAATACCTTGTAATTGAAAGAAGGAGTTAATAGTTTTCTGTGTATATTCCATGTTGGAGCTGAAAAGGAAAAATTTTAAAAATATTAACGTAAACAATTTACACTGACTTACATTTGCTTGTGAGCAGACCAGCGCCAATCGATTCAGTGATTGCATCATAAACTAACGATTTATTAATGCAGTCTGGATTGTTCAAAATTTTTTCAGCGATTTTCGGTTCTTTAGTGTACACTACTGGAAATGGACCAAGCCAGAAGAATATCGTTTTCGATTTACACTGAGAGGCTAATTCTGGCAATACGTAGAGAGTATCTGAAAGATAATTTTTCGTAAATAGATACATATATTGGGCCTTACCAATAATCATTTTTAGGCTTCAACTTAAATATTTTGACGGTCGTAATGAATAATTTTATATGGAAATTTTCGCCATTGTAACTTCGTAAAAGTTAGCCTGAGACTAAATATGATTATTAGTACCGCGGATTATGTATAAGTATTAGGGTGGTCCTTATTCCTAAGAAAAAATTGTTTTTTTCTTTTTCGCGGGGCACCACGTAATTATTGATTATGTATATACCATAAGAAAGTATTTCAGTATTTTTTTCGTATTTTTTAAGTTTCATTTAGAGGTCGCTACCAAGGTTTGAATTTTAAATAAAAATTCAAAATCTGTATTTGTTAGATTCTTTTATTTTTATAGCCAGGACATAAAAAATATTACAAAATTATGGCTGTTATGAATTAAGATATTATGTAGATATTTGAATCATTTTTTTTTTAAGATAAAATGATTGACTTGTTAGTATTAGGGTACTTTTTCCTATGCTTATGTGTGAACGGTAAGGTAAGGAAGAAAGGTCGGGGGTCGGAAGGGATAAGAACCTATGCGAGTTTCACTTGAATGTAAAATGTAATATAAACACCTAAATGAAATATTAATTAAACCATCATTTAAGCTGTCCTTCAACGGTTTTTGTAAAAATTTTGACAGCTGGTAGCAACCTCTAAATCTTAACAAAAAAACAAAAAAAAACGTATTTCATATTTAGAGGTATATAATCAAATGAGAAAGTGCCCCGGGGATAATTCAAAAGTCGGAAAATAAGGACCACCCTAATAAGTATAGCGGACACTCTTTCGAATTTATACAACCAAATGAAGATTTGTATAGAAAGCGCTATGGTGTGGAAATAAGGGAAATAAAAATGCATGCCCATGCGAGAATTTTATTTGAAATTGGGTTTTCGGTGCACTTTCTGTGCGATCTACCCTTCTCGTTTTTAGTCACTCGAAATCGACCCGTCTTACCGGACAAGACATTCATGGAAATGATATTCTGACATGCTAGGTACCGGAATATAGACTTTCATAAAAAGGTAGGACTGGGAAAAATACAAACCCAATCCATCACGATTTGCGACCTATAGTCTGGTATACAGACAGTTATACGATGGAATCAGGGGCTAGATCTGGCATTTATGAAGAGTCGCCGCTTTAAGCGAACTATTCCTGCATTGGACCATATATGCAGACTCTATCTTGAGAGTGATGAATCCTTTTTTTAAATAATCTCTTTCGGTTCAGAATCGGTTCAAATTGATTTGGGCGTTATTGCCTAACGCCTGCCGTAAGAACTACTAACCCTATTGGTATTGTCTTTTTGGAAAAGGTAGGCCTTAAGATTGGGGGTGCAATAGGCTTTATTTGGTCAAAATTGGACAAAGGAGCGTGGCACTGCCCATACAAAAAAAAACATTCAAAATCTTATATGTATCTCAAAAACCGCCGAATCAATTGAGTTGAAACTTACAGATAATCCTAGGTATTGTCCCAGGAGTTTTGCTGTAAGATTGGTCAAAATTGGACAAAGGGGCGTGGCACCGACCATACAAAAATGGGGTCGATTTTCATGATTCTTTTTTGTTTTGTTCGTATTGTAGGTATTGGTTTACGCAGAAAGAAAATTCCTGATAATCGATTTATTCTCATTTTTCACATTTTACGAAAGAACATTATTATCTAACATCTATAAGCGATACAATTTCTGTGCAGCTAGTTACATTAATAAAACTCTAGGAATTTTCTTTGTTACCTCAAAACTTGAGAACTACTGGACAGTTTTCAATGAAACCTTTTTTGAAATGTTTCTTAAGACTGAGAGATGGTTTTAGACTATATCGTTTATAACTATGTCTTTTGGAACCGTTTTTGGAAAAATATCTACTTTTTTCTGACTTCACCGCCTTTAACTTGCACGAAAGTACACTTTCTTTCAACAGACAGAGGCAGCTGAGTGTAGTTTTGTCTGAGAAACGAAAGGGATGCAGCGACGAAATGCGCATATGGCTGGTAAGATGCAATAAGTCAACTGGAAGTGTGGGAGTGGTACGTGTAGTGGTTGTGTAAATACATCAAGTGTGTTTCCCCAGGTTTTTGGAAGAAACACTCGATTTAGGGTGAGTAATAATTGCTTTCGCTATGTTTGAAAAAAACTTTGTGCTACTCAATCACTCACTGATGTTGAAACTACATAGTTTTCCATATTTTTGGTGCTTCCGCTTTGTTGCTGTGTCTTACAAAAACACTGGAAAGAGAAGCATATTATGTGAATATAATGCCAATGCAACCAATGGCAGCAATGTTTGTCTGATGAAGTGTGCAGATAACTGCTCTTAAGTACCTACGCTCAAATTACAAAGACCAAGTATACTTAACTAGGTGTATGTAAATGCAATTTCTTGTGATTGAATATTGTTATTGATACTTTAATAATTATATCTACAGTGTAAATGCACAGTAATTAAAAAATGTGGCAATTATTTGTCAAAATAAAGCATTTAGCTCTAATATGTTTAAGAGGTGTAGGAATAACTCATGTAAAAACAACTTCATTAGGTACCTATAAGAAAGTAAAACAAATGAACCATGTCGATCCAGTACACTCCGCTTTGACGGAATAGATACAGCATTTCCTTTGACTAATTATTATATTATCTACCAATTATGTTCATAATCTTACTTATACTATATATTTTGAGATGTTTAGCTATTATTTAAGAAGACAAGTTCTTTTCTGTCTGGTACCTACTTTCGTAACGTGAATAGAGATACAACTACCGTAAGGTAGGACTGTCATGCAGTTGTGAGATTTTGAAAATCGTAAGCCATTTGGAACCTGTATAAAATTGTAGATATGTAGGTCCCTTCCATTCGTCTCAAAAATAAAAATACATACATACAAACGAATGGATGTGAGAAGTAGACCGATCTAGTCGGATTAAGACTCCTGTGCCTTTTGTTATGAGCGGCCCATTAACGTTGATTTGGTCTTTAGATCCGTTGAACATTTCTACGCACCTTGCGACATGATCGGCAGATCTCTGTGACCGTCTTAACGTGAATGGTCCCGTCCGTACGACCGTCTCCACGTGAATGACCTGCTTAAGATAAACCACCGAACAAATACACTTGACATCACTTTTGCAAAGGTACTGCAGGACAAGCAAATTTTGGAACTGAATTCCTGAAAACATATTCCCACACAGAGCTAGAACTTACAACAAAATTTAAGTGCAAGCATCTTGTTTTCGTGGCGTTATATATAGGTTCGCATTTCCCGAGAGAACACTGTTTACAAAAGTGGCTCCCGAAAACAATGACGGACAAAGCCCTTTAAATCGCAAAATGGGATGCAAATAATTTCTCACTGCACACATTCCAAATTGAACATCTTTTTTGCCAAAATATAGATTCTTGTATCTAAAAACTGATATCCTAACAGACTTGCCTACCTTATAGACTTTTATTATAGCAGGGGCCTGTACCACGAAACAACAAGTATTGTTAAACAATAGCAATTTATCGGAGCAATGTGTTAAAATGCTCCCATTGCACAATACTTGTTGTGTCGTGGTACAGGCAACAGGCCCCAGGTATCGTAAAAGAAACTTACGTTAGGTACGCTATAGTCCATTTCAAGTCGATATGGACCAGGAGAGGAAGGCGATACATCATAGATCATGCATATTTAAAATTGCACAGAGAGAGCATTTTATAACCTATTTCTCTCAATTCCATAAAGATTCTCGTTCTCGTTCGCAAAGAGAGTGTTGCGTCTTGCGTCTGCTCTAGGCAAATATGTTTCTAGTATCTACTCATACATTTCTTTAAATAGGTTCGGAATATACGAGCAGTGTTTGATAAAGGCCGTGTGTCAATTGGGCTAAATAACTAATCCTCGGATAATTTTCTGACACTTATGAAAATGTTGAAAAGATAAATTCACCAAACGCCAATCTTAAAACAGGGATTTTTAGAATTTCACGCTATTAACTAATTGAAATTCTGTGTTTCATTTTCTCTTCAACATTCTAGCAAAACTAAAGTCCAAAATTTGCCTATTGTGACTCGGTAAATTGATTTCCACGCCACCTACCAAGATTTTTACGTACCCGAATCACAGGATAAGTTTTGTGACAGTTGATTTCATCACAGAAGTTCCTACTGAAATTATAAATTGGAAGTGCGCGCAAAACATTCTATTTTAAATTTATTGTATAGACATTAATAAATGTGGTATCAGAATGCCTCTTCAAAATGACAAAGTATATAAAACAAGTAAAATATTTGAAAAAACTAAGAGATGTAAATAAAATCATGTCTTAAAAAATTGTAAACAAAGCACTCGAAGTTATCAATTTATAGAACAATTTTTTTATTGTGTTACCTATTTACAAATAATATATCTCATATTTGGATTTAATTTTCTCCACACGCAATACAGGATTGCGGCAGGTTTTTAGTTGGGAATGCTTAGTCCAAAAGAAGATAATATAAGAAGATATCCTTGTGAGAGAGGAGTTAAAATTTGTTCTTTTTCAAGTGGCGGCTACAAATAAGAAAATTCTTTGGATTGTTCCGATCATTATGAACTTTTTTGGGAATTCGGTGCATAGATATACATATTTGGATTCCTGTACGATGTGCAATATTTAACTCCACATAGTTCCCAAATCTATTCAATATATAAAAATATTAACTTCAACATATTTAATTTAAATTTTCACGTAATTTTCACAAATTACTTACACGAGGGACAGGTACAATTACATTTATTTGACCGCAACATATTTAAAAGAATCAAAATCTATTTATTAGCTTGTTTTTATAGCTGTTTTTTGGTATAGATTTACTTTTTCATATTTCTTATCTTAAATTCACTAATAAACTTGGTAAATAACAGTCTCTACTTATTAAATTAATTTTTTTTTATTTTTCGAAACACAAATTTTTATACGATTTGACAGTTAATGGAGCGACTTATCCTGTGATTAGGGTTCCGCCGAAATCCGCTAGACGCGGTATGACCGAGTGTCAATAGGAGCGGGACGGGGACCATACTCAAAACTCCAGAGAAAAAAAGAAAAAAAAAGTTTAAATAATTTAAAGAAGAGAGCTGTGCTGTCAGTTCGAGTTTACCAACGAAAACTAATTTATATTTGCATTTGTGTTTATTTTTTTGTTATCTATGTTTTATATAATTACATTACAAATCATTTTAAATATTCCTCATACAGTATTAGGAACAAATTATGCGGTAGAATCATAAAATACTTGAGAGAAATCCAAACAACATTTCTTGCACTTACGGACAAAATTGTCACATATATTAAAATCTATGAGTAATGAAATTCCCCGCGTTCATATTTCACAAAATATAGGGAAAAAAAAAAATTGAGAGCGTGAGTTTCGTACCAAGCAAGCGACTATGCATTCTGCAACAACTTTATTAATGGGCCCAAAAACGAATTCAAAACGGTCCAAAATCTAAAAAATTTTCAATTATTTTTTATCTAGAGATCTAGCAGCAGTGGTAAAGTGACATTAGAACCAATTTAAATTCGTGTTACTTCATCTTCATGCGAGTCAAAAATGTATTTTGTGCCATCATGCCGCATATTTATTAATACACTAATTTAAATAATCAAATACAATGTATATTAATTACATAGAAGTTTGAATTCCCATTTTACACCAAATTGGAAATATTTGACTTCTGCACTTTTACTTTTATTTTGGCAGTTCGCTTTTTTTCAATCTAGCAGTTTATTTTGAGCTAGATTGAAAAATTTCCCAGAAAAGGATATTTCACAAAATGTGCTAGAGTTCTAGGCCAAATGCTGAAAGGTCAATTTTTTTTATATGGAGTTTGGCATTCCGCTAGATCTTTGCTACGAGTTCGACATTGATTTAGCATGGTGCGTAGGGATTGGCATTGCCAGCTGTTCTGTGATGGCTTCTGACACAAAGGGTGCAGCCCATGGACTCTGCAAAAAAGCTACTCACGCTAAACATCGTCCATGCAACAACCATGCTTTAAACAACTACTTGGAAAAGTCTTCAAAAGTGACGTTTTGTCGGAAATCGGAATGCATTAGCGACTATGAAAAAAGTTATAGCATTTGCCAATGCTTCAGCAAAAAGACACAAAGTCCTCGAGGAAGAGCTGGGAGGAACACCTGTACAAGGAATTTGTGAAACTCGATGGGATTATGTTTTTTATCGATTTTTTTTATTGAGACTATAGATATGCAAGTTTTATGTATACATTATCTATTTTTAAAAATATATATTTTTTTTTTTTGGTTGGCTGGCCTCGGACAAAGTGACCATACCCAAACAGAATTCCTGGATCCGCCCCTGTTTTTGACAGCTGGAAAATTCATTTTCCACCAACGATAGTGTCAGAAAATTATCCGAGGATACCTAATTATTATTTACCCCAATTGAATCACGGCCTAAAGAAGAAGAAGACTGGGAAGGAATTTCAATTTAAAAATCCTTTAAAAATATAGCAATTGGCATTCTTTTCTTTTAGCAACTTTTTATTGAGCACTACACAATTTAATTTTTTTATTTAATCGTGTGAAGCTAGTTTAAAAAATAACCACTTGTAATTTAGAGGTCATACAGTTCTTCTTGTAAATGAGTGATATGAGAAAAGATCCTTGCAAACACATATTTAGCAGCTGGGTTTGGGTTAAGATTTGGACTAAATGTCATTTCAACTTAAAACGGGGGCAGTACCAAATTCTACCTAGAAAAGGAGCAACCATCTCCAAAGATCGGTTTTTATTTTTGTAATTTCACACAGTTGCCTGGATAAACATTTACACTTAAGCACTTTAAACGACTTACTGGCCATGTTACATATTTTATGCACTATTCCGAGGAAAGGCAGACCCATTGGACCGGGCATTTTCGAAGCGAACGCGTAAAATTTTCTCCTTGACCAAACAAAATAAAAAATGCAAAAAATAATAAAAAATAAAAGTATTGTTGTGGCTAATGCCATCTTAGATGCACACTATATACGAGTAGAGAGGTATAAGACTGATAATGAACTAAGAGTACATTGTGTAGTGCAGCTTCTTAATATAGCTTCTATCTGATGCAGCTAGCAGCTGATTAGACGTCGTGTTAGAAGTTAATTACGAGTAATAATCATCTAGACCTGAAGTAAAATGACAGCGATATTATTTTTCCTACTTATTAATAGACACTGCGTATAAGGTATCAAATCAACTGGTTTTACAGACAAGTTGCGTTCAATTGGTTTTGGCTGTCTACCTAGCTGTAATGGGATTATAGAATAATAATTATTATCACTTTGATTGTTGCAAATGGCAATTAGACGCAGACACTAGAGTTGCCCGGGTTGCGTAGTTCACGAACTACTTTAGCACGTAGCGCCATACTCTGCTGGTCGGGTCGGACCACATAATCTTCGCATTAATGTCGTTAATCTGTTCGAAGAAATAATCACTGATGGCCCGGTAATGTGGACTATTGACAGTTACGCACGATTGGTCCTCAGTTTTGAAAATTTCGCGCCACTGCGAAGATCTGACAAATATCCGAGAGTATAACTGTCCTGAGTTTTCCGACTTTTTCTTATTGTAGAAACGCTTATAAGGACAACTTTCTTCGGAATGTCCGAAACGAACCCACCAAAGACATTTTCCCCATTACTAGGTGCTTGAGCAACACAAAATTTGTCTTTAGGACAAACGTCTTCGCTCTTTCTTTGCCTGTAGGTGTGATTTTGCTTACCACAGAACCCACATTTTACCGTGAACTTCTGCCTGGGCCGTCTACTTTGCTTGTTTGGTTGCGGCTCTTAAAGATATTCACGACGAGCATATTGGGCACCTGATTATACAGTTGCAGATTGTTGGGCGGGTTTGGAGTCTGATTGCTATAGGGTGAAAACCCATTAGCGAAACATAAAGACTATTTCTTTCTCATTTGACATCGCCGGATTCAAGAAGATGTCGACTATTTGGCGTTAAAAATGCCGATTTAGCTTCGGTTGGTTTAAGTGGAGGGGTGTATGGCCAACAATACGCTTGCAGATAACTCGTGCAATCCAGCATAGAGGTATTTTCTCGAGAGAGAAGACTTCGAAAGGGTTTGATCGCTGGAGACTGTCAGAGTCTTCCGTGCCGCCAGATTCAAGTTAAGTAGACCAAGCGGCAGGGCACCATCAATATGCCTACGACCGCATGCGGTTAAGCAAGAATTATATCTCCCAAAGTTGCACGCAAGGGCCAGCGCCGAGAGAAAAATTGCTTATGATAGGTTAGGTTAGGTACCTTTGGGCAGAGAAGATAAGAAGAGAACAAACATCTCCGAAGAAAGAAGAAGGACGACGAGTGTCATTCCAGGAATGAGGTTCGAATGTTTCACTAAAAGGTTAAAAGGCCACCTCAAGGCATTAAACCCCGATCAAAAGCCTTCAAAGACGAACAAGTGAACATACAGTTACCGTCGATGCTGAGTGTTGACTAAGATACCGCTGTCAGTAAGTATGAACCATTCAACATTGAGGATGATGGACACGATTCCCCTCAACCTGACCAAAATAAAAATGACGACGGACATAAGCTGACCTAAAGTATAATAAAGTTGCGGGAGCTGACGTATTGGCCGATGAGCTTTTCAAAGCTACAGGAAATAATTTGGTAAGCATATGCACCAACAAATTTTTGGTAACATTAGGTCAAATGAATGTATGCAAGAGGAATGGAATCACCAAATGAAATAATAGATTTTAATTGACTGAAAATTGTTGTAAGTGATACTGTTTTATTATGTATTAAGTCAATTATTAGAATAATAATCGATATAAGTGTAATAAAAGAGATTTATTAAAGATAAGTGAAAAGACATAGTATTCGAAACGATCCTGAATGTAACAAAACCAATATATGTGTTAAAGCAATTTCTTAATTAGGCCTGAATTATTACTCTATTTGTTATTATATTTTAATTGTAAAAATTATAGGTTACTCGATAATGGATTTAATGAGGAAATAAACCTATTTGAACTATAATTTATCAATTTTGTCTCTCCATTAAACGTTATGTCAAACCTCTTTACCTATAATCTTGGCCATTATTTATTTTTCACATACATAATTAGAAGTTCGTATATAGCAGTATTATTAACGATAGCAGGAAACACTACGATCTTGACCAGATCATAGTGTGTCTTATAATATCGTGGACAATCGTAGTAAATGATTTGCTATATTGTTATTGCTATACAGTCTATTAAGAGAAGCCAAGCCAATCCAAGCCAAGAGAATGCCTTGTATGGACTAAATTGTTGTTTAACTTTGCTGCTGCTTAACTCCGTTGCATGTTTTGTGGTGTTAAATTATTCGCCTCCAATTGCGCACTCCAAGTTGGTTGAGGTCACCTTGCACTTGAGCGCACCACCTAAGGTAGTGAGGTCTTCCTCTTCTGCGTTGTTCTTCAGGGTTGGAATCGAAGGCTCTTCTGGTCAAATCGTTAGTATCCATTCGCTCTATGTATCCCAGTCATCTTAAACGACTGATACCTACTTTTCTGACCAGGTCGATGTCGCTGTACAGGTGGTAGAGTTCGTTGTTAAATCTTCTGCTTCAAAGCCCGTCAACGCAAACGGGAACGAAAATCACTCGAAGAATTTTGCGTTCGAAGCGATCAAGGAGATCTTCATCCGCCATTGATAACGTCCGTGATTCTGCGCCATAAAGCAGGTCTGGGAAGATGAGGGTTCTATATAGAGTCTCCTTGGTGTTTCTTGACAAGGCCTTACTAATGAATTGCCTTCTTAGGCCGAAGTAGCAGCGGAGCCGAGGTAGACAAAGTTGTGTGTCCCTTCTTGTTGCCAGGATTTATTTTGTTTTACCCTCATTCACCACTAAACCCATTTTAGCCACTTCTGTGCTAATACTTGCAAACGCACCAGTGACAGCTCGCTTGTGTTCTGCCAATGATGTGGATGTCGTCAGCGTATGCAAGTAGTTGCACAGACTTTTGGAAAATTGTGTCCCTGGTGTTGGCTTGCGAGTTTCGCACAATTTTCAACTATGATGTTGAAAAAGTCACATGACAGCGCATCACCTTGTCAAAATCCTTTTTTGACATCAAAGATCTCGGCGATTTGTCCAATTTTGACCAATATACGCAGTTACACTCCTGGGCCAATACCTTTATCGAGTGGGTGGTTTTCGGTATATCGAAATGTGCGCCTAGCGCCAACTGTTGAGAATTCCCGACATTTCTTTTTTCCTTCGTGTAGTAATTACGAACAAACCCGCACAAGGTAGTATCCAATTTGATACAGTCGTTTTCAAGTTTTAAGTATCCGAACAAACCACGATCCATTTTTATATATAGTAAATACATATAAAGATGTTGATCGGGCAAAGGATGCTGAGGTTCCATTCCTCAGGCATACTTTCCTCTGACCAAATCTTGGAGTCGAATTGGTGTATACTCTCCACCAAGTCATCTCCCGCAGCAAGCAGATTACACCGTCCGGTCCGGACGGAATGGACGGAAGTCATATAGGGATGCCAGATCTGAAAAATTAGCTGGCGGGACATTTTTGCATTTGAAGTGAAAAATACGTTTTTATTTTAGTTTAAATTTTATTTGTTGTAATAAGTAATATTTGGTTCAAGTAAAAGTATTTTAATTCATATTTGTACATTTTACACAAGTCTCACAACTGTGCGTTGTGTTATTTGGAATGCTAAGCATATAAAAAGACAAAAAATCAAGAAGAAGTCACCCCTTAACCCGGTTAGAAAAGCGCTACGCTTCCGTTTTTGTCCCGCACATGTGACCTGGACTTAGTAGGAGCATTGTGTGGTCTTCTCAGACGAAAAGAATTCAATTTGGAAGCCCCGGACTATTTCCATAACCTCCGCAAAGAGACTAATCATTTGGACCGGCTGCATAGAAGAGTTGAAGGTGTGGGGGGTGGGTTCGTATTATGGCACCTGCAAATTACAATTTTTGTCAACCACAATGAGTCCGTTGTCTTGCAATGGCATATTGAAAGAGGACTTCCATACTTTCATAACCTTTTTGGACCTCAGCCTTAGATTTATCAACATGATAATGCGCCAACAACCCGGTGTTTGTTAAAACGGATATAGAGAGCCAAAGTGTGCAGCTATCAAGCTGACCGGCCTACTCACCGGATTTGAATATCATCGAAAATATTTGGGCATGGTTGACACGTCAAATCTATGGATCGGGATAACAATATTCGATTATATCTAAACTAACCCAAGTCATCTAATTAGCTTACAGCTCGATTTCGTTAAATTATTTGGCCAATTTGTATGCATCCCGTCCAAATCGGGGAGGTGTGAATTTTTTTTAAATCTAAAATACTCTAATTACATTGAATTTAAGTAATATTTGCGTTAAAAGGAAGCAGAATACTCTAAAATGTGTTTTTTTTTCGTTTAAGTGTTCAAGTGGCGCAAAATTAGGACCCCACATTTTGCCGGTTTTTAGTTAATAATGTTTTGTTAATACTTAAAGCTTTAGTTTTAAATCTTCAAATCACAACAATTAAACGAATTTTAATTAAAAAAAAAATAAGTCTCTAGCATGCTTGGTGGGCAATAGAAAACCGTCATACTGGGTGTGTTATTCAAGTGGCGCCGGCCGAGTGTATGTGACTTTTTCTAGGCAAATGCTTACAACGTAGCTATTTAGTTTTCGGATTTTACCGATAAGGTACATGTTTAAAAAGTAAAATTCAAGAAGGAACATATCTTAATATAAATAATAATAAACATTTTATATTAAGATTATATATTAAGATATTTTTTTACCAGTCTTTGTATTGCATAAGCCATTTTTGTATAAAAATATAAACAAAAATTAATTCTACAAAAGGAATAGTAGAATAGAAACTAACGATTTATATACAAAAATGAAGTGATAATAGGGCGACAAGTTGAAAGGCGGGGCATTTTACGGGACAAATTTTCATTGCGGGACATTTTGCGGGACAATTTTCATTGCGGGACACTTGCAGGACAAAGGCCTCAAAGCGGGACAGTCCCGCACTGAGCGGGACGTCTGGCATCCCTAAAGTCATAGCTTTCATCGTCCAGGCTAAATGGTTCATTCTGTCTGACAACGAAATTTGTGTTTTCTTCGCCGTTTAGCTGTCTGCTGAAATGTTTTTTCCATGTCCTCAACACCGACTAGTGACAAGATTTCCTTGTTCGTCTCTGCGCATCTCTGTTCGGGTCTTGTCCCGTGTCACGTTCTTTTTACCTTTTGGTAAAACTTCACCCGAATATTGTTCCTGGTGCAGCACCACTCCATTTCCTAGATCGCGCGCTTCTCACGCTCTTTTTTTTTCTATACGGAGAAGCCGGTGTTTTTTCCTCCTCACAATCACAATTATCATTATCACATTTCACAATCGCCATTGACAAATGTACAAGTTGGCCTGCGATATCTGGTGGCGAAGAAAAGAACCCTAACAGACATACAGGAATCTGTCATCGGTAAGCGGTACGTGTATTTTTCTACTGGTAATTTATTTATTTTATAAATGAAAAACTATTTTAATCGATGTAAACGCCCCTTCGGTCTAAAATTGAAGTGTTGTTAATGAAAAATAAAATAATCCCGGGTCCATAAAATATGCTCAAATCGTTTAAAAGTCGAATGAAAAACTGTTTTGGTTTCTTTTGTTTTTTTTTTTTTTTTTTGATTAGACTCTCTTTTAACTGTTTAAAGGTCTTTAAATTATTGTTAATATTCCATTTATTGTGCAGCATTATCCCAAATACCAATAGCGGACCCAACTAACCGGGATTAATCACAGACTTTCTCGATAACCATCTGTGATATTGCAGAATATTTTAACGGCTTGAAATGCTCCATTCGTGAAGGGGAAGAGCTCGTCAAGGGTGGTTGAGTCTATGCTATAGGTGTTATACCAGATTCAGGAAACAGTGATGTAACTGGTCTGGTCATAAATGCATCCTCGGTGACTTCAAAACCGCACGAAATTAAACTAAGAATTTTGTAAATGGTTATACCATATTGTCTATATGAGTTGCATTGTGGTACAGCACAACGAGACGCTCGATGCAACACTTTTTCTTTATTTTCTATTATTGTCAACTAGTTAGGAACTTATTTTTATGTTTTTGCTTAACAAATTTATTTATTTTTCACGATATTTAATTATTTAATGTCGCTTAGCTTCTTTTCCGTACATTTTTTCGCGGATCTGTCAAATTTGTATGTCTAGTAGGGTTCAAATTGTCGCCGCTAGGGTACACCCTCCATTTCTCAATAGAATAATAAAATAACATCTACCGCGCGTACACGCAGCATTTTTTTTTTTTTTAGATATTCAGATTAACGTATTTTATTCAATTTTAATTATTATATATCTACCCGTCCCGTTCTACTACTTTTTATATTAATATTCTATTACTAATTTTCTGTGCTACCCAATAGATGGCGCCGCCAAATCCAAACACAAAATGACAGCTATAAGCAACTATAAGCTTCGCATGCCATCGCACGTCTTTCAAAAATGTCGATGCGTCGTTTTATTAACGGATGCTCTTCCCAAGCAAGCTATCGTGTGCCCATTTGTTTTTATTTAATTTGTTTTATTTTCATAAGTTATTCATGCAAATTTGCAAAGGAATTAAATCACATAATAAAGTTTTGAGCTTCGTTCAATAATAAAATGAAAGTGAAATGTGCTAAATAAAAATGTAAGTTTAAAAAAATAAAAATTCAGTGAAATCAAAATTTCTTTGCATCGCATTACACAAAATTGCATCGCAGTTCAATTGCATATTTATTTTGTGAACCTATTTCATTATTTTGTACTAGCAAAACTGTGTACTGTGATTATGTGGTTAAATTTGTGAAAAGTTAAAAAGTGTAATTACGATAAAACCAACAAAAAAGTGAAATTTGCATTATCTATATAGGGCAACGAATGAAGCAAACACAAATCGGATTTCAAGACTTCAAACGAAATTATCACCTCCCAGGAAAAAGCCAAGGGAAGCAACTATGAAGTAAGTAAATTCAGTAAAAACTAATTTAAATTTTTCTTGTTTTTTTTTTTCTGTTCAGAAACTTGGAAGTGGTGGCAATATGTTTTCGTTTATATTTTAATTCAGCAGTCATTTTTCTTGGTAGTCCTAGTCAGTGTAGTGCAATTTGGAGTTTCAAAACTTTGTAATCTGTGATGGCAGCTGGAATTGCAAATGCTTAATAATCTCTCTATCTTCACAGCTAGTAATTTTCATCAGACGTGCTACGATCATATAAAAAACTCATTTAATCTATCGGTTCAGTAGGTAATGTGTAATGAATGCATAGTTGTAGCAACGTCTATGCGCTAATTTACGGTCTGATCTTTTCTTTTGAGGCGACTGCAATCACAACAGCTTTTTTGGATGCGCTGTAAATTGTTTTGCTATTCATAATTTAATACAGTGACTGATGCATGTGCGTCTGTTGCAGCTTACGACCTTCGAATAAAATGATAAGATAATAAGATGCTGCCAATATGGTATGCAAAAGGTTCACGCTGTTTTCAGTTATCTCGACCTAGCGCTCTGACATCTGGTAAAGATAGATTAATATTTGAAACCTAGGTTCGGTTTTCCTTGTAGTCTCGGATCGAAAATCCTCTTAGCTGTAGCATGATTATCCATTTGTCCATTGCTGCCGGGCGAATGTAGTAGATGTAGTGGGTTTTTAAACTACATCCAAATTGTGATACAGTCCATAAATTTCACGGTTGTATCTTCTTTACCATTCACCATTCTCGAACACAGGACCAAAAAATTTGTCGAAGAAATAGTTTTTGCCAGATCTCCACTAGGGTGGCATTCGTGGAGTTCATGTTTACTCGGTGAATTCCTTAACTTATTCCTATCAAAAGTGACGTTTTATGCTAGGCGGTGTACAAATGCTGTTTTGTTTGTTGATAGCATATACCTAGTCTTGTCCTCGTTTACTTTAAACTCATCTGTACCTAACCAATTTAATATTTGTTATCTCCCTTTTTAGCGATGACGGCCGAGACAGTCTGGGTGATTTTCAATCCTCAATATTTGATGCCAGCGATGGTCACCAGCTGGTCGATTTCATTCGTAAGAAGAAAGGGTTACGTACTCAACCCCTAAAGATCTTCGATGATGTCCGAACCGACAGACAAAGTTTGCAAATTGAAATCCAAATGTTGGATGATGAGGAACCATCTAATAATAATGATAACACATTGCAACCTGAGCCAGAGGCCCAGAAAGATCCCAGCCCAGTTAAATTAGTTAAGAATAATGATGAATCTACTAGTGCACATAATAATAGCTCCAATCAGACACGTAGGACAGTGAATAAAAGTCCAGCATGTAAGTTACTATCACATATTCCCATGGAAAATATTCTCATATTGCTGTTTTTCTAATCCACAGATGGGGATGGTAAACTAAAATTAAAAAGGTTATCGCATAGCATAGGCCGACGGACGCTGCTGAAGGAATTCGAGAAGACACTACAGGAAAGTCGATTTGTAAGTGCACAGTGATTTATTTACATTCTATACACAAATACATTAAAAAGGTGCAACAGCGCTAAGATAAATTGAAGCGCGTTTTATAATACGGTCGCGTTTGTCTAATCCCTATCGGAGTCGCAATTGTTTGCCATATTGAAAGATTAGTTTATATATATATAGTCAAAACTATGAAATACTGTAATTGTTAAAAATAATTTTTCGTCACAGCTTCCGACAACATGCAGCACGCCATTCAACCAGGACTCACCGAACGTACCCGTCCACCCTACCTTCGGCGAAAACCCCCCAAATCAAGCAACAGATGTAAGTAAATCAGTTAATCAGGTATTGGTGTGCTCGCCCATAACTATAACCGACACCGATTCACCAATGGAAACAACAACGCCGCCGCCGAAAGATCAAAGCAAGCAAAACAAAACCATAACATCTAATGAGAATACGGAGGATGTTATGCGCGATCTACAAGAACAGAACGATATGCTTCTTGCACTGGAAGACTCATTCAACGAAACACATAATACTGTAAACGAAAATGAGAATCCTTCAAGCAGTATTAATCGAGATCTAAGAAGTCCTTCGCCACACAGAACGTTCACTACGAATAACACGCAACAACGTCGAACCTACACAGTCCAGCGAGATAGTACATCGGGAAAATTAATTTTATCACCTTGCAAATCAAGCCAGGCAAACGCAAGAGAACCGCTTTCACCCAAGACCCCAATAAAGAACATACGAATCAATACAACTAAGCTGGTCGTTACACCTGAGCAAAAAAGGCTTTTGTTGAACAGATTTGGTCGAAATTCAGCTGTAGCCAGCTCTCCGCAACAACAGGCTGCAGCAAGTGTGCAAAAAGCATCACGCATACCGGTTGTCTCGAGAGGAGGCAATGCCGGTCCTCCACCGTCTGACAAACCGGCTACATCAACTTGCCAGGTTGTTCACCATCAGGAAACAGCTCAAATCATCGAACAACTGCAAAAGGGCAATCCGACCAATACGCCTGTGATTGTCATTCCGGTTAATCAGACGTTCAATCAAGCGCCCGCTGCTGAAAAAGCCCCACCAAAAGTAGTTGAAAAGCCTCCATTGGCCTTCAGTAGTCCGAATTCAAATGAAATATCCTCCACAACGACATCAACTATACCGCAACCCGATCCGATTGAGACGCACACATCCAACGATGAAAGAATACCCGTCAACAGTTTGCGCATTGAGGATATCATTACAGAGGACGAAGATTCGAGTAGTGCAGATGATCCTCCAAAAACGCGAAGTCGTCTGCAGCAGCGGCAGCGACAAAGTAAATCCTCCAGTGATACCTTGAAAAAGCTGTCACTAACCCGACGTGCTCCGCAACCAAAAACTTCAAGCCGGAATGTGCGACAGATAATATCCTCACAGGAGCTCGGTCAATTAAGTATGCACCAAATTTTGGATTTACGCAAGCGTAATAGTCGCGGAGAGTTGCAAAGAAACTTACAGCTCTCGGCGCGGGAGATTAATATGCTAGACAAGCAGGTGGAGTTGGAATTGCTCAGACGCAGTATACACGAGAATAATTGCGAAGATGAGATCTTGCAAATGGAAGTAGTGCCAGCGCCACCTGAAGAGTTCTCTGACAATCGCAAGAGTGCGAAGATGGAACCACCATTAGCTCCAGATTATTTGGTGGTCGAAGATGATCTTATCGGTGAGAGGAGTTCGGATAGGATTTCTTTGGTAGGTTTTTTTTTTCAACTTGGCTGTAATTTTTTTATTTTATTAATTTGTGTTTGTGTATATTCTAGTCACAGGGGAAGCATCAGCATGTGTCGAATAAACCAATCAAAATGGTTCAAAGGGCGAGACGAAGGAAGAGGGAATTGGTAAGTTGCTTAATTTTTATTCCTGGGATTACACAAAATTTTACTTTGTTTGTGAATAACTGTAGCCTGTGTACCTACTTGTACATAGCACTGTAGATTGAGAGAGATTTTGTTCATGCTAGTCTTGGAATTAGTACATTTTGAAGCATTTAATCAATCGATTTGGCTGAGCTAATCTAGTCGAGCTGTTGTTGCCAAAAGCTACATCAGATCTCTTCTTCTTCATTCGCCCTCCTTGCAAACAGAATCAAAAACTGTTCAAAAGAAAAATCTTCATTTTCAAATGCGCCTAGTTTCAGCTCACTCTTCTTTCTTATCGCCAATATTCGGCGCAATAAAGCCTACCGGACAAAGATGAAGGGTCCTGTACGGTGCTTTTAGTTTAGGCCAGCTCGTTGAAGATGTCGCAATACTGGGATGGCAGTTTTCGTAGATAAGTGTACAATAGAGAGTTTGTCACTCAGGCGCTCTCAGTAGACTTTGGCTACTCCAAGGTGCGTTATCGCCCAGTAGCTTTTAGAAACCCTCATACCGTGTATGGCCTTTCGGTCTCCCTAAAGCCATTATTGCTGTCAAGCCGTATCTAGCTGTAACTTGCATAGTGGTCAGTAACTTATTTATGGCTTGAGTCTGACAACGGCCGAACATAGCTGCGAATGGTTTTGCTATTATGCACAGTTGTGGCTGTTCGTAGTGTGTGCAGGTTCAGTGTACCACAACGCATAAGGTTTCTAAAACTCATTAACTACAAGAATGTATTTTATCTTTGTTTATTTCCAGCCGGAGCAGGTGGAAAAATATTTGGAGGCCAGTGTATTAGTTTCCCAGTCCAAGTCTAAGTATTTGAACTATTCGAAACGAAAACTATATAGCAAGGGCAACTCTGACGAAACATCCGATGAGTCTAGTCCTCGAAAATCCTATCCCAGAATAATCAAATCAGCAAATACATCAAAGCTTTCGAGAAGTTCTAGGAAACAAAGCCAAGGAATACCCGACAAAAGTCGACAGACAGTAACTTCATCTTCTTATGTATCTCCCCCTCAATTGCAGCCTTCTCCTCCGTCACAACATTCACCAGCGTTGCATCTTTCTCCGCCTACAGAGTTTGCAACTACTTCACATCATTCGCCTCATCATAGATGTAGTTCTCCTCAACAGAGTAACTCTCCGCGCCAAAGGCCTTCCCTACGTAGTTCTCAACAACACACAAGTCCTCCGCGGCATAGTATTCCGCGGCGTAGTACTCCGAAACATACTTCCCCCCGACATAGTGCTCCTCGTCCACCGCCTAGTTCTCCTCCTCGGCCATCTGGAACTCCTTCACCTCTACCCAGCCCACCGGCAGGTTTTACAAATGAATCGGATATTAGGATACAATTTCTACCAAACGATAACGATTTATTCAAGAAACCTATCGGTATTCCACCGAAAAAGAAGGTAACGAAAAAGAAACCAAAGCCACCGGCTGCTCCTCATCCGGTTGACCCGGATGTAGTTTCTTTCTCGAGCAACCATGAAAGTAAGTACACCTATAGTAGTGATGCCACTTTAACTAACAAAGTTGTATTTTATTTTTTTAGCGCCTTCAGTTCGCCGCTCCTCGAGACAAAAAAAGCCACTCACGGCGTATTGGTCTTGTTCACAGAAAGAGTTCGCTCCCCTGTTCGATGTTAGGATTTTGTATCAAAAAAAGAACAGCAGCATTCTGGCGAAGGCTAATGCCAAAAATAAAGCTCAAAACTTACCGAGAAGTGACCATAATTTAGTAGCGAATACTAAGACAGTTCGATCAAACTCGGTAGAAAAGACCCAGAAGACGAAGAAACTTACTAAAAAGCAACAAAAGGAGCAGGAGTCTTTGCAGGCTAAAGAGGCACCTCAGAACGTTAGCGTTGGTAACAGCTTATCTAGCCACTGTCCATCGTTCCATAGTTCAGCTAGTGCAACTGAATCGCATCTGCCTAGAATTCAGGTGAAAAGATTTGCGACCATGAGAGAAGACTCAGAAGCACCAATTCCATTAGGTGATACAGAAGAATCGACAAGTGAACGTGCAATTGTGACAGAGGTATTGGAGCTTAATGAAAATCACACAAGCAGCGCTGCTAAGTCGAAACCCGGTCGCAAGCCAAAGAAAACAAAAAAATCCAAGTCTGAGCAAGCAAAACTTTCGGACGATGATAGCCAAACCACTACCAGTGACTGCCCACCAAAATCTTTATCTGGCCAGCAGCTACTAACTATCACAGAGGATTCAGAGTCGGACACACATCACCCAGGCAGTACCCAGGCTGAGTTGAAGAAATCTTCAAAATCCCAGCTAAAAGGACCCAAATCGAAGATGCACATCTCGACAGAAGCTCTACTTCGAAAGAACTCGGAAAAATCCAAGTCAAAGGGAGCGAGATCAAAAGAACAACAATCATCCTCAGATAGTAATACTACCTCTAGCAATTCTCCGTCAGAGGATTATTCTTCAAGTATCCAACAAGTGCGATTAGCAACAATCGCAGAGGATTCAATACCCGAACCGATATGTGAGGTCACAGTTACAGCCAGCGAGAAAGCAATAAGCACCAGAAGACTACGACCACAATCACGCAGCAGATCGAATAAATCCAAACAAACTGAAAAGGATGCATTTCGAACTGAACACGATGAATCAATAGCTGATGTTTCATCGGTACATGTAAACAAGCTGTTTGACCAATTGAAAAGTTCTAGTATGTGTGCCGCCACAGATGTCGTCACCACAGCTCAGCAGATGAGTTGCAGCGGGCAGGTTTCCCATAATTCTCGAGCAAAGGATCATCATACTGCAGCGGCGTCCAAGTGCAAGAACTTGACTGTGCGGTTATTGCGAATGAAGAGCAAGAAAAAGTCTCCACAAGGTGACGAAAAAGTGTGTGATTCCGGTTTCTCATCTGAGGATATGGTGAGTAAATTTTAATTTCTTTTTTCTTTTTGTTTACTTTATAAATGTTTTTGTTTACATTATATACAATATGAATTATTTAGGTTTTTGTTAGCTATTTAGAAACATATTGCTTTATAAGCTTATAGCTTTTAGATGTACATATGTATGTCGCGCGCTGTAACGTGTACTCATCCATTTACTAATTTAATTATTCTCTTGGTTACACTGCTAAGCCGCAGCTGACATTCGCCGATATATCGAGTTATTTGTACGACTGATGAGGGCGTGTTTTCGACACGTCGGTCATGTCGTTTGCATAAAAATACTTTTGTGTCTATCATGTTGCGTAGGCATTTATTTAAATATGCCGCTGGATGCGGTTTTGTTAGTCAATTTGTACATTTTCCAAAGCGCCCTTTGCTGTAAATTTATATATTTTGATGACAACTATATCCACTCTTCCTGTCCTATCACCGCCAAAAGCCTAAAATTGTTCATCTTATATACTTGCCATGTTTCAGTAACGTCAACCTTCGCATCACAAACATCACTGTATCATAGCACGATCAGACTCAGAGAGTCGGGGTGCTGGTCTGAGAGATCATACTTGCCATGGCAACATTCTGCTTTTTTTCTCTATCAAGAAAACTAGTATCACCTTCAACGGATTACATTACATTACATTACTTCCAAAATACTCTTTACAAAACATTTTGATCTTTAAGCTTTGATTGTCAAGACGGACGGGACAACAGGGACTCGAATTTAACAATCTACACGGACGGTTCAAAAAGGCGGACTGTGGAGTAGGTGCGGGTGTATTTTCTAAGTGTCTGAACATCTCAAAATCCTTTAAATGAAACGAGCTGGCCACTGCTCACTTGCGAAATCGGTTCACATTTCGATAGGAGCAGTCAAAGCAAAAATTTCCTCAGAATTCCTATCAAAGGCCAACCTCAGATGGAGGAGGCTGATGACATAGTATCATATCCAGAAGAATGTGGCCAAATGCCATGCAGTCAGATTAGACAAACAAACCCCATAATACACACTGTTGCAGTTGTAATGACGCAGCCGAAAAAGAAACCCTCACTCACTACCTATGCGGCTGTCCGGCACTAGCTAGGACGTCGATCTCGAAGAAACCCCTTTTTCAAAAAGGTTAAAGAACTGATAACCTTTTTGAACCTCACAGGCTGGATGTAAACTCTCCACTTCGACAAATTTAAACAACCAGGTCAAGTGACAAAGAACAAAAACAGAATCCCATACATTTGCAACAGAAACAGTTTTTTTTTTTTTTTTTTTTTTCAGCAACAGAATTTAGCGACAAAATGGGAGTTTGACGACAGAACGTAAACAAGTCTATATTGATTGTTTCTGTTGCTGCCAGCCAATTTATCGTAAGAGGGAGGTTTTTTGTTTGCATTTTTCTGCATCTGTCATCTGGCTGCCTATTTTAGGTAGTTTGAGTTGCAAATTAGACTACCGGACAAAAAAAAATGCCATGTTTTTCGGGATCTGTTTCAGTTTTGTGTAGCTGACCGAGCAACGTAAACAAAACTGTTTCTGTTCTGCTGTCTTTGTAACTTGGTACCTTTAGTGCTACTTGGGTTTTTCAAACCGCTACTCCTACCTACCTACCTACCAACGTCAACCGTATAACCTAGAAACAGATCTATCACATCGTTGCAAGCCGTATGCATTATATAACACACCGTAGACCAGTCTTTTCAATGTTCAATGCTCTTGCTACTTCTTTTAAAGCCATTTACTTATAGCGAGCGTATACGAGTAGATCGTCAAACCAAGAGTCGAGATACCAGTTTTTACCTCTTTATCACAAATGACACTTTCAATTGGATTCGTCTACTTTTATTTGCTTTACTTAGCTGAGATAAGTGTTGAATAAACCAACCCTAATATGTAACAACATTTCGTTTTAACAAAATTTAAACACTAATAAAATGTTGATTGCAAAATTTCGTTTATACTTTGCAGGGCTTTGTAATAACTATACCTAAGCAATAATCTGGAAGAATATACATACATGCATCGTATCAGAAGTACATAATCAAAAAAAAAAAAAAAAAACTACCTATTACACCAAATTATTTTTGTAAATAACTCCTTTCTTAATGAATTGTTCCATATTTTGTTTAAATATAGTTAACATTTTCATTACAAATTGTAGAATTTTATTATACAGTAAAATAAAAAAATATGAACAAATTGTCTTGGTGGGTTCGGACAGACATCGTAGCGAACACAATAAGGTTCCGTTTTTTCGTTTTGGTTACGGAACCTTAAAAATATGCATTGTGCTCTGATAAACTACCGTTGAGGTATGTTGTAAATAAATAAAATGTTATTTCTCACCAGCTATATCGTTATGCTTGCTCGTATAAGTATCAGTCCGAACAGTTGGACCAATTCCAGTGGCGGTCGCTTTATTCAAAACATGAGCAATTTATCCGAAAGAGGAGCAACTGTTTTGTATTATTCTTTTACATATTTACAACAAAATTGAATATTTTCTTTCTAAAAAATAAACAATTCATTTTGAAATTATTTTACTGGTGTTACCAAAAAAGAAAGGTTATCCTCCAAATAACCTCCATTTATGTCCTCACGAAGACTGCATCTTCTGATAGCGTTTACGGCTTTTGTAGGAGACAATTAAACGGCAAACTATAATACGAGCTGTAAATAGTAAACACAAATTACAGCGAAAGTGCGAGCTCTAGAAAGTAAAGAGAGATATAATGTAATTTAAGTCACTCGCCTACAAAGCGGCCCTGCAAAGAAGGACGAGAGCCGATCGGTTCGTAAGCTCTACGAGCAAAAGAGGACGGAACAACTTCGTTTTCTCAACAGGGAAAAAGAAAGAGCACAAGAAGCGATCGGAGAATTAGAGAGGTGCTACTTTAGGGTATGCAAGTTTTACCAAAAGGTAAGACCCCTTTTACACGCTGAGTGTTTTCACTTTAGTGTCGAGAATGTGTAGGTAAAGGGGATGAAAAGTGCAGGGGATAGCCGAACACTGATGGGCCGCGAATTCCCATCCGATTCTTGTATTCTCTTTCGCTCTCTTTCGTTATTTTCAGCGTTGCTTTATTCTCAAACCGTACTCAGTCGCGATAGACGTCTGCATTTGCTCTATTTTCGAACTGTATGCGGTCTGCGCCGCGAGCGACGAATGAGAAAAAAGGAAACAAAGACAATTTGACAATCAAGGCACTAAAGTGAAAACACTGAACGTATAAATGCACCATAAGTGCCCAAAAGAGAATTAAGAAGAGTCATGAGTGAAAAAATTCAGCGTGTAAAAGGGGTCTAAGAAGAACGTGTCAAAACAAAAGACCCGAACAGAGACCTATAGAGATGAACAATAAAACCTTATATTAGAGTGACAGTCGTTGTTGAGGATGCAAAGTAAGGTAGAAACGGGACCCTCTAAATTGCGCCAATAATAATTATAATATGTATATGCATCAGTCTTCTTCCATCTGCCGTACTGAGTACGTCTAAAACTATACACTAACTGACGCGACGAGCTGATAGGCCCTGTAAGTCCACAACCGACCAACTACACTACGGCCGATCCGGGCGAAAACCCAAGAAGTTCAAATCGATGCCGAATAAAACATTCCACAACGAAAATCTTTTATTTTATTAAAATCGGAATATCAAATCTAGAAGAGGAAGTAGTGGTGGCAACAGGCAATATAGTAGCGTAGTTTTAACTTCTACCTACATTTATTTGTGTTTTATTTTTGGACAAATAGAAGAAAACTACGGTGTTATGCAAACTAAGACGCTTACTCATAATAATTGTTGTTCTCTCGTATGGTTAGTGGGACTAGGACTAATCTTGATTGAACTGGAATACACTAACCCAAAGGTTCCCAAACTGTGCGTCGCTCTATCCTAAGGACGTCGCAAGTTTTATTTTTTCACTACTATGAGACTCCGAACAAAGGAAAAGCATTAGGTTTCTCCTTACGAATACCAAGAGGTCGAAGCGAAATCCAATACTAGGTACATTTCAGTCGAAGATTAAGCGCGTTTGTGTTTCTCGTTTCCAGTTAGACTTGTTCCGTGGCTGGCGCTCGTATAATTGCCTGGCACTCAAAATTAAATAAGGGTTTTCCAATTGGTACGGGTCGTTGCCATCTGCGGTCCATTAGAGTGCACAGGAGAACACGAGGCAATCAATTCCTCGCCGTGCACAAGAAATCGGCCTTTCGCAGATTCCAACTTGGCGAATTTTGCATCGGGACTTGGGCTTACACACGTACAAGATCCAACTAATCCAGGAGCTCAAAGTTAATGAACATAGACAAAGCCAATCACTGACTTGGCTTCAGAGCGTTGGAAAGAGGACCGCAATTTGGCAGAAAAATCATCTTTAACAACGAGGCGCAGTTTTAGATGAATGCGGGTATGTTAACAAGCAGAATTACCATAAATATTGGATGACGATATTTCAACGTCGACCCGTCCTTAGCTTCTATTCACATATCTGTGCTTTTAGAAGGGTGTCGCAAAAATATTTCAACCTCTCTAGTGAGTCGCAGTATGAAAAATATTGGGAAACCCTGCGACTAACCATTAACCCACTGCATACACGACACAATTATTACTGCTTTAGTTGGTTTGAACTCAATCCAATATATGCGCCATCGCACCAATTTTTAAAAATTAATTGCTCAATACTACAAAACATCTCGTGCTAATTACAGAAGTTTCCGATTGACCTTAGGGCTTGTTCTCGCTTGAATTGTATTAGAAATACTCCTTTAATATCAAATTAAAGTGCAAATAACTGTATTATCATATATTTTTATATTCTTCGTTCTTGTCTATCTTGTCTTGTATTAAAAATTAAAATTCAATGAAACTTTCAACAGTCGTCTGCCCGAAAACAAAAAGACAGTGGTAATGGTGACCTACTTCTAAACTGGCTGAAGGATATCATAAGTAAAAGTCCAACAAGTTCTGAGAAGGGAGTGGCTAGATTTCTCCAAGCAGATGGTTTTCATGCTAGTAAGTGTTTTAAAACTAAAACTCTTATTTAACCAATTTGGATATATAAATTTCTATTTGAATTCCTCACAGCAAGTGTCGATGATCTCATTTTCCAAGAACTCGACGGTGTTGACTATGCATTCTACAATACTAAGGAACAATTTAGCTTTGGTTATATGCGCTTCAATCCAAGAACTCAAAAGAAAAAGTGCATAGCTAAGAAATATGAATTGGTAAATCTATTATACAATTATGTACTTATAACCTTTCCACTATAATTTATGTTTTTTTCTGATTTTCTTTGTTAGAATTTGTTCGTTTTATGTGGAACACTAAAGATAACTGTCAATAGGAATACTTTTGATTGCAAAAGTGGTGATTTAATTACCGTTTTTATAGGTAAGGCAATTTGAATAAAACAATCAACTGGATGTCTATTCTAATGTGTTTTAATTACAGGAACCGCTTACGGTATAAATAATATTTCTAACGATCCGGCTTTAGTTATGGTGATTAAAAAATAAATTATCCCTTTGTGTATTATAATATATTTACTGTACATTTTATTAAAACTTAACCGATAAAATATATACTATTATGTAATGATATTAAAAATTGTAAATTAAACTGGTTAACAAGTTGCATACTTTCAAATTCATAGCCATGGTAATTATATTTAACTTTGACACTATGTATTAAGTGATGAAAAGCCGAAGGTCCTAGATCATTTTCGAAGCTACAAAACGATTGTGTTGGAATTTTCTTGAAGTATAGGATCCAAAACCAGTAGTGGACGTAGACTTTTGTCAGTTGATTTTTAAACAGTGATAATTGAAGTTCGAAACATAAACGGTTGTGTATTTAAATACAGAAGTGGATAGTAATACTGAAAAATTCAGAACTGATAACATCGACGAACAAAAAGGAAGAAGAAAAAGAATGCTGGAAAATAAGTGATTGATTTTTGTCTTGTTATAAGTGAATTACTAAAATATTCGATATTTGTAATAAAAGTCAGTTATTAAAGATAAGTGAAAAGAATAGTGTTTTATCTTTTCGAATCAATGCCGAATGTAACAATATGTATTGTGGAAAAATTGTTTCCATATACATATAAGGGCCATTCGATAATGCCATACATATCTAACCAGTGGCGCTGCAAGCTTTAAATTGACGGTACATACTTTCATAATGAGAACATTCTTCAAATAAGCATCGGGTTGGCGTTAAGTCATCTTCTATTTGACAGCCATGGACAGAGTGGATTTCTAGTTTGGTAAGTCTGACACCATTTGCCTGTTAACCTTCATAATTTCGAAGGGATAGACGACCAAACTAGACAAGAAAGTGCGGACGTTCTGATACCTATTAAATTTGATAAACTACGTCAACTATATCTGGGTTAAGTTTACGAACGCGTGAAAGCGAAGTGAACATCAATTTTTTGTCAAGCTGTTTATTGTTGTTGCCTTAGGACTCTGCAAAGCGCCAAACGATGTCACAACATGTATGTAAAATACCCTTAAAATAGTTCTAGACAGAAGAAAAAGAAAGTCTTTCTGTCAACTCCATAGTTCCATTCACAAAATGAAACAATTTAAACCTAAATAAATACCTCTATTGTGTAACTACAGTTGAGTTGAGTTGAGTTGTCTCTTGGTTTTATTCGGTATTGTCCGTATTGTCATACACAACCTTGATAGAAAAGTTGTCTGTGAAAACACAACAAAGATGGCAGTGGTGATCTATAAGTTGTTAGTTAGTTTGGGTTGTGTGAAAATTAAAGACAACTCAACTCAACTAAGCCGAAATCGAAGTATCGCTTTCAATACGATCCACCGTGCATTTGGGAATAACCCCCCTGGTATTAAAGGCGCTAACATACATATTATATTCACGGACAGTCAATCAGCTATTAAAGCCCTTAGCTCACCCTTTATTGACCCATTGTTGACTCCAAATCAGTACTGTACTGCTTCCCTTCAAACACTTTGTACAAAGGGGCTTATTCTCAAAATCTCTGCGAATCGCTTTTCATGGCGGATTTGTATTTTTGTATTTCCAAAAGCGATTTACTCCATTCAAAAGCGATAGCTGTCTAGACATCGATTTACAAACAACCGGCTTTCATCATTTAACTGCGGAGCTCTTTTAATACGAAATCAGGTATATTGGTCGCACATGCAGCAAATCATCAAAGTATGGGTAGAAAAAAACATGCCAGATGCCTTGACATTAGTACATCTGGCAAATCCCCCGCTGCAAATTAAGTAAAAGAAAACAACGTGGCAATTTCTTAACAACTTCTTTTTTTTTACTCAATCATTTGTTCTACAAGGGGACACACACATTTTTGTGAGGCATTCAATATCGCCTAATACATAACAAAATCGATTTTAAATTAAACTATTTAAATGCATTTATGAAAAAAGAAATGAGTTGCAAACAAAATTATTTAAGCCAACACGATAATCTAGGAGCATAGTTTTTTTTTTTTAATTGAATTCATTTAAAGGAACGCTAGCTGTGTCTTTCGTTAAAGTGTACCACAAACGCAGTTTGTTGTACTTAGCTGCTGCAGTACTGCCAATTGAACATAGGCAAGTTTAAAAATTATAACAATTAAATAGGATTACTGTTCACCGGACTACATCCACCACCATCATCTTCATCATCATCATCGTCATCATAATCGTTCGTTTGTTCACATTTAGGACAACATTATTTCGAAAAATATAATTCATCTTGAATCTAACAGAGGCCTAGAGACTAAATAAACTATCCTACACATTTTGTTTGTCTGATATTGGCTTCTTTGTTTTTTTTGCTTTGACTTATAAAATAGTTTATCTCTGATGTTTTATTGTACACTTAATTTGTTTTGACTTTGGATGCTGGTGCTATGTTCTTTGTCATCTTACAGACGAGCGTGTATAGCGCCGGGAAATTCTGAATGATAAAGTACACTGAGGTCAAGTATGTTGTTATGAGGATTGTGAGGAACAGATCGAATACGGCAGGTTTCACCCGGTACACATAGAGGTTGGCCTCTTGTCCTTCATACAGCATGAAGTCCGGCTCTCGTGCATCTGGCTTGTCATAGGTGAGTTTCACGTTTTTCAAATACTTTTCGAAAGCGTTCTTGAGGTCATTGTTTTGCTGCGCAGATTTGACATTTAACCACGCTTTGATGAGGTTCTTGTTGATATCCTAAAGTTTAAATCGTAAATTGACATTAAAGCGAAAAAAGAAACGAATCACTTACCATGGCACCGGAGAAGATTTCACCATCTTCTACATTGTAAATGTATCTGGCTAGAGCTTCAGCAATTACTTTGGTATTCTTTTGAGTGCTTGCAAGAATTTTATTTTCATCGTCTTTGAATGTTGTCGTTCGGACTGGTTCTTTGGGCGATTTAAGGCTTGAGATTGTGAATGCGGGCAACCTCTTCATACTAAAGCGTTCGTGTTCCCAACCCAATTGGACATCGGCTAAGTTAATCTTCTTGTGGACACCATCGACTGTTACGTTGTCGTATTGTTGGCCGACGGATTTAAGTAATTTGAAGAAGTTGTTCATGGCGGTTCCCTCCTTTGGTGGTTTGGAAACGTGCATATACATGGAGCCGCTTTCTGAGTTGAGAGCTTGTGTTATAGTATCCAGACAAAGAACAAAGTCAACGTTCTATAAAAATAATTAATTTTCAGTATTATTCACTACATAGCTGCATTCTGCATATCTTTCGATCAATTTGTACGTTAGCGTAATATAAATTGAAAGCGTGCCGAAAGCCCTGGTAGCTAGCGCTCATAGTGTATTATATTGTAATTTATTTTACTCTGTAATCTTTAATAAATAAAAAAAAAAAAAAATTGAAAGCGTTGTTTACAAGCGAGCTGCAACTATGGTATGGTAACACGATTACTGACAAACGTGTACAACTGGTGATTCTAACTCTGTTGCGATCAGGGTACAAATGACCGCCCAAAACTTGGTTGCTAGAAAACCGGGACTAGGTAGCCATCTACCAGGAGTCATACTGTCAACATACCTTATTATTACCAATACTGAGTCCAAACCGGGTCAAAAATGAAAATGTTTCAACTTCATATCTAACATTTTTTAGGAGGTTAGTTGATAACTATCCAGAAATTCTTATCGAATGTGAGAGAAGTAATCATTGAAACACTGATTGGAAGAGTTTGGGAGATTCTGTTGAAGCCTAATATTTAATTTATTAATTTATATTTAATTTAGGCCTGTCTAATCTAATCCGAAATATCTTCTAGCGATAGGAATACTACAACAATCTACTTCTGAATGAATACTACCTTTGTTATAATGGAACTCATTCTTCTTGCTGCAATTAAATATCCAGTAATAGAAACTAGATCATCCTGAACATAACACAGTTCACTGAATCAATTTAGAAACACGACCCAAGAACTAAAATCATGATATTCACCTGTAACTGGACGTTTTCATCCAACCACTTCTTAGCTCCTTGGAAATTTAAATATGGACCCGATTCAGAGAGCAAAAACAACAGCCGGAACTTTGGCGCAGCATTGACCGTATTGTGAAGTTTGCTAAACAAATCGGCAAGAGTCAACAAAACAGCGGTATCAGCGTTTAGAGGGTATTCCTGGAACAGAAAAGGTTATTGTTAGATGCAATGAAAACCCAGTTGTGTCTTACATTGTAAAGTCCAAATGTGTTCAAATGAGATGTGAGAATAATCAATGGCAGCTTTGTATTCACTTCGACTTCAGCTGCTTTCAAGTTCTTCATCGGTGCAAGTTCACCCTGGATAATGGGGATCTTGCTTTGCTTACTAGCCGCATGACTAGCGCCCGTAACAACAATCTGATAGCCATTGGCCGAGATCATGTTGAGTAGTTCCGATACAGCAGAGCTGCGTTCGACCTTACCACCAGATGTTTGCTGAGCAGCTTTAGCTGCATCACTAGTTTTTGTTATATCAGCTATAACTTGGTCTAGGTCTTCGTTGTAGGTGGAGAAGTACACGGGAATCGGTGATACCTGAGCTAACATTGCTTGTTCAAGTAAGTAGACGTGCTAGCGAATAAAAAAAAACGTACATTTTAATAAAAATATAGATGTGGTAGGTACACAGATAGCTTACATACCTCTTTATCTTCAGCTGAAAGAGAAGCAATGTTGTTGGGAAGAAGAATCACTAATCCACCGGCCTTCTGGCGAATCTCTTGAAACTGGTCTATGGTCATGTCTTGAAATCTAAAAAACAATAGTTGATGAAATGAAAGCAATTGCAAAAAAAAAAAATAACTTACTTCGCTACAACACAGTGTCGCGATGTTCCCCACGAATACAGTGATTTAGCTTCCAGTGTTAATGCAGATGCACGGCAACCTAACCAACAAATGGGAAAACATTTTTTTTTTTAGCGGATAAGGTCTGCAGGTACACATGGATATATCTATTACGATTATATCTTATCTATTATAGATTAACCTAAATTGGTACATTGTCATGAAATCAAAGAGAATCTTCACAAACTTTAACCACTGCTAAACGACTTGGAACTTTTTTTTAAATTAAATTAATGATTACAAATCAATTTTGTGATTACCATAGGCGACACCATTTACATCGAATTGGGACATCCGCTGGACGGTGAATTCACTTGAAGCCAAGACTGGATTCGATGAGCAAATTATTAAAATTGGTAAGGTAATGAGTAGATAATACGGAAGGCCACCACGGAATATATCCGCAAAATTATCAGCTTCTTCGAACATTTCTAATTGAGGTATTTGAGTTGAACTTATTTCAGAAAGTAATGAACAAAAATTTGAGAAACAGAATTTTGTAAGAACTTTTCGGCACGACTGGGAGAAAATTTTGGTGGCCGAAAAATTGACATTTCTTTTCTGACGTGACGTTCGTTGAATGCATATTTAACGAAGATTTTTTTTATCGAAATACGATGGTGCCAAACTTTGCAAATTGAAACGGTCATCACTGGTAACCACCTGAAGGAAATAGAGTAGTTCCCAGCAACATCGTGTTTTTAATGAGGAGGTGACCGAACACGCAAGCGGCAGCTAAGAAACATGCTGAAAACCAATTGACGAAGGAAAAGTTAGCAAACTGTATCTCTGCTCTCTAGTAGAAGAAATGTGTACGCAAATGGAGAGAATCTGACAGCTGACAGTTTGCGTGTACTTTCCATAAACAGGTGAAATGTTCATAATAGAATATTCTTCCGCCTATGCTATTTTGCTCTACAGAAATATAACATACGGCAGATAAAAACAAAAAAGTTCAAAAAAAGTTTCCACTTCTGATATTTTTTGAATAATTCCAATGCAACATTTTATGTCATTCATTTTTGAATGTCATGGCCTTATGTATGTAACATGTAACTGTCATACACATATAAATGACGTGCCCCCCACCGAAACATGAGTGTCATTCAAAATGACGTGTCAGTGAATGTGTTAAGCGACGCAGTTTCATATAAAAAACTGCCCGCTGACTGAATCTATATTGCCAATATAATTTCTCAAAGAAAATGAGTGTCAAATTTGTTATTTCCAGTCGTTAATAGCGATTTTACCTAATTAATTGCTTGCAGGAGTGCTTCGCGTAAACAGAAAAAAAAATATTTTACACATTTTTTTTATGTGGTTCAAAGTTGTCTCTTACTGATAGTAATTATTATTGGACGATTATTTTGTATTGATAATTCATCTTACGGAATAGGATTATTATATGACGTTGTGAATGTACCTTATCGTGGAAAAGCCGAATGTCTGGTGTTAAATCTAGTCCAAACAAATCTATTCGACTCGACGTACATAGGACGACTAGACTTGTTAAATGTGCACAATTCATTTTTTATCTAATTGACACACGACTTTAAAATTTTAAAACTTTTAATTGGTTATCGCGCCGGAATTCATCTAATCAATTAAACAACACTTTGCTTATGTTTTGATTTTACCAAAGTTTGGCATCACATGCATTTATATCTGTCACCGCAAGATGACTCAAAAATCGTCACCAAATTGCAATGGCCGTCGGTTATAATCCAATCAGACAGAGTAAAGCTCGGTCTTTCCATCGTCTTTATTAATTTTAAAAACATTACAAACAACTCTAATATAATGTAATACGATACTAGACAGATCAATAATAGTTTGAAATAAAAAATACCAACAAATCACCCTTTTATCTCTACTAATAACAAATAACATAACAATAGTGCAAAAAAAGATGGCTCAAGTCAAAGATTTGTACATGGGAGGAAATCTCCGTGATTTGGAAAAGTATTACAAGCTTCCCGATTATAGCTGCAAGAAACTAACAATGTATGTAAACAAAGCTCAAAAATTTGCTAAATTTGATATTAATCACGTGTTTTATTGTTTGTTTTAAGGGTTCTATCGTCTGCGTGTAAATTGTTGGAACTAGCTGAGCGATACTATTTAGATGGTGACGAGGAGCAAAGCTATATCCAATATATGAAATATTTCAATCTTATCGATTGTATTAGAAAAATGCCTAACTACAAGGAGCATAAAAAACAAGTTCATCAAACTCTTGGTGGCAATGCTGACCTTAAGATAAAGATGGATAAACTAGGGACGCTAAATCGATCACTCAAGAAGCGTTATCAGCGCTTAGCTGATAAGAAAAAGGAATTGGAGTTGAGCAGTTTGCTTAATAATAGTCATTCCAATAGCCACCTAAAAAACTATGACTTGCAGAGCGATGATTCGGATGATAGCATAACAGACATGAGTAGTTATTCGTTAATGACCTGTGAGGAGCTGTATAATCACATACGTTCATCCTCAAGTTTGTTGATTATGGACTGCAGATCTAAGATGGATTTTCAAAATTCATGCTTGCACTACCAATGGTGTTTAAATGTTCCCGAGGAGTATATTCAAACGGGGTAAGTTCTGTTATACAATAATAGTTAACAAAAAAAATGCAGCAGTAAGCTACTTGGAACACATAGTCAACCTCACATACCTGCTGGCGGGCGTTTTTAAACTTTAAAAAAGCCTTAATGCTTATCTAATTAACCCTTAAATGCCCAAGGAAGTCGATTTTGTTAGAAAAAATATATTATATGTAAACTACAACAAAAACAACAAATCCTTTGTTAAAAAAATTATTAGAATTTTTTTGACGAAGTTATTGACAAAAAACTGGTTGTATCTTTAAAGATACACTGGGGCATTAACCCCCCATAGCCATTCTGAGAGAAAATTGTTACGGATGAGAAAAAAAATTATCTGTTTTTAGATAGATGAGTATAAAAGTGCAGTAATAGAAGATTGCAACATTTTGTGATAGTTTGGTTTATTCAAATATGGTTATATGTATATATATGTTATATTGGAAAAATATTAGAAATGGGAAAATTTTATTATTTAGTAAATTAAAAAAAATATTTGAATGGAAAAATTGTAAAACACAGAAACGAAAGATGTAGAAAGTTTAATGAAATAGTCAACAAGTAGGTAATTTAGCAAAATTACTGAATTATGATACTTGTAAAGCCAATTTTGTTTTTGGTAATAATCATACATTTATCTAAGAGTCTTGTTTTTATGAGAAGCAAACGATGATTTCATCTTAGAACCATTCGCTTGATTGTATGCCTCCATGTTTGGAAGGTTGGACAGAACTATGACTGAACTAAGAGTCTACAACCTCCGGTTAAAGTCGATAAGTATCATATTGTTGTGCTTATGGCGGTCCTTGTTGATCCTTTATGCAATATCAAAGCATTGAGTATCCACGTCATGCATATGATAGAACATGTTTGTTGACTTTGGGCTTTCAGCTGACGATTTCGAGGGTACCATGCATATTTATGAATATCCTTGTATGGAAGAAGCTACGAACATGCCACTTGCATAGCAGAACAATAAGCCCTATCTCTTCTATGCTAGGTATCAAAAAACTAGTTTCCCAGAAAATTGTTTCGCGTGCGTGCCATGCCGTGATACTCTCAAAGTATGATGTGATTGTGATGTCTTTCTCGACACCTTATGTCATTACAGAATCTACACAGATCAGTCTCTGAAAGTCATAGTCTTTGGAATGCTTCCTAAGAAAACAGTTGCCAGACTGGCGGTCTAAATTACTATTCTCAAGTTTGTTATGTCTATCCTAAGTCGATACCGTTGTTAAGAAACCGTAAGTGTTATGCATTACTGGTGCATAGCCCATCCACCTTCTGACCACCATAATGGTTTCAAAAAGCAGTAATTCAGCAGGCTTGGCAATATTCGAGACTTGCTTTATTCGTCTTGTCATTTTGGGTATGGGTGTGCGCTTCAATATCCATTGCTAGATAAACCTAGCCATGTTACCTGACCCAGATATGTACATATTCCATACTAGCTGTACCCGTGCACAGAAATTGTATTATGCGTAAACCTAAAATACAGCAATACGAACAAAACAAAAAATAATGAAAATCGGCCCAGCGGTTATCGAGTTATAACGTCATTGAGTTTTACCTCATGGAAGATGTTTTTATATGGGCGGTGCCACGCCCCTTTGTCCAATTTTGACCAAATAAAGCCTATATAGAATAAAATAAACTAGCTTGCACTTCGTAACGATACAGAAATAAAATGATTACACTACAAATGCAGATACATGCAAAATGTAACCGAAATCATGAAAGAGGCCGCAGTGCCCAGTGTATCTTTAAAGATACAACCAGTTACCGTTCCCTTTTATGACCTGGGTATCTTGTATTAGGTTCAAATAGCTGAATATCACTTCACATCATATATTTACAACCGCTAATAATTTTTTTATCATAGTCGTGTTACCATTTACAAAAATATTAAATAAAGAAAAAAATTTTATTTTTATTTTTGTTAAAAAATAAAAATTCCGTTATTTTGTTAATAGTTATTTTAATTTTAAAGTTTCAGCTCTTATTTTTTTACACCAGATAGGTTTTGAGTCAATAAAACCAAAATCATAAGCACAAAGTACATAAAGTCAACAGAAACGGAGAAATAAATTTTTTAATGGTTGTATCTTTAAAGATACACTGGGCATTTAAGGGTTAACTAATATTTCGTAATATCTAAATCTTGTCTACCTCCCACAGCATGTCAGCTGGTAAAGTCCAAGACAGACTTGATAGTTATTCGAAACCTCTGTGGTCATCGCGATCAGTAAAAGATCAAGTTGTCCTCATGGACTGGAACTGCCACGAAGCAAATCCTCCGGCCAACACGCCAATTGCTATCCTGCGCAACATTTTACAAGATGTACGTTCAAAAAATACTCAATAAAAATATCCCTTAAAACAACTTACTAAAATCACCACTTCTTTTTAGTGGGATCCAGATGTTACTTACAAATCGCCAATAAAGATTCTTCGAAATGGATACGCATTCTTTATCCTCATGTATCCAACGTTGTGCACCAATCCGAGTGTTCAAGCGCCTCATATTAAGGAAAAGGAAGCCGACATCGAAGAAATTGAATATCCAACCATACACGATATTACTATGAAAGATGATGAAACCAAAGATACTAATGGTGCTGTATCTGTCCAAAGACCAAGTGTAGATCGTTCTAGTAAGATGGCAGCTCTCAAGACATATGGCGAACGACAGAAACCAGTTGTTGATATTTTGAAGGAGCAGGAACTCCTCGCCGAAAAGGCTATAGATAATGGCAAGCAACTACTGCAGGCAGAACATGAATGGCAAACTATTAACGATCAGACGGCAAAAGTTGACCAAAAAGAACAGAAGGATTTGCTGTTGAAGACACAACAGGAGTTGTACTATGAAATACTTCAATTGGAGTATACACAGAAGGACTTGGTTAGTTATTCGATTTCATTTGTAAATGTTGCATCTAATAATTGTATTTGCTTTGTAGATATTAGAAAACAATTGCCTACGTCAAGAGCTTGAAGAGTCTAAGCGCCTCGATAATGAAAAAGTGCTGGAACAAAAGTCGCGCAAGGAAGTTCAAGCAATTGAGGAGACCACCAAGAAGATTGAAAACAAAATCCAGGAACATCAGAAGCTACAAGAGCAACGCGAAAGAGACAAACAATTAAGGCTACAACAACAGCTTGCCATTGCTAGGGAACAAAAGAGGCACATGAAACCACCGACATACGACGATGAAGAGATGTCTAAGCCAAAAGTGCCACAAATCGATAGGTCGGTTAAGCCAACGGTTAAGGTCATCGAACGAGTGCGGGATTTCTCACCAACTCCCGGAGCTGTGGTAAGTCAAATAGCTGTAGTTTTTTTTTTTAGGCAAACTATTGCAAATTTGTGGATTCGATCCGACCTTCTGCCATATTGTGGCACTAAATATTAAGTGGGTTGCAATGTATTACTTGTATTACTAATCTTATCAATGTAATCGTTAATTTATTGTTTTTTGTTTAATTGTTATTTTTCATATCAATCAATAATATTGGAAGGAGTTTGCAGTCTTCTCTGGCCTCATTTGGGATCTCTAATGGCTGAGATTATGGAAAATAGAGAAATTGTTGAACAGCTGGGATGTGTTGAGACATGAAGCATCCATCAACCTCAACTGTGTCTTTGCAAATCGCCGGCTCGCAAATGTCTTTCCTTCCATCCTTAGTGGCAGCGTTCTTTAACTCAATCAAGGAAAGTATTTCTTTGTGGAAATACGTCTTCTTAATTAATGTAATGCTGGGCGATTGAAAAGAATATGTTCAGAGGTTTTATCCTCCTCAAGACCGACTCTACATTCTGTTATGGATAGACGAAGTTCGTGTTTCCCTTCCTTAATCAAGCCTACAGCATTAGTTGAGTTAAATCAGAGAATTGTTCTTGTCCCCAGATCGCGGATGGCTCATAAGGTTCGCATGGCACACTCGGCGGCGAACTTGATACATAAGTTGCACTTAACCAGTTTTCTTCTTGATTGATTCAGAGGCCTTCATTGTTGCGTTAATCTAAAACCTCTAGTAAAGCTCCCTGCATGACGGTCATAATTCGAATTTCGCTATTTAAAGTTGTCATAAATGAATTTAAAAAATATTTTGCGCAACAAGTCCTCCCTAAGCCCACCTTCTCACTACTATTCGTTTGTGTGAGTTTCTATTTTTGAGACGAATCTGATAATATCGGCAAATATCCTCAAATCTTCATAAGTCCCAAACGCTTTCTTTTCTAGCTGTAATTAAATACTTTGATTGTCCGCAATATGTCTACCACACCACATTGCTATTTATAGAAAGCAGACACTGTTATTATTTCAAAGCGTACAACATTATCCGTTGTTCCAAAATAACCACTGCAACAATGCGTCATTTGGCATGCATGACGCATAACATCACGTTAAACTGATTTTGTGTGAATCGTCCCCCATGACACGTGACTATCCCTCGCAAAAAAAAAATTGTAAATCGATAAACATAAATGCAACACGACAAGACATCGAGAGTGGATTTTCTACACGCATTAATAACAAAAAACAAGAACAACAGAAGCTAAAACAAATCGGGCGTCCCTCCTCATCATTGGCTTCTTTATAAATAGTTTCACTTTTCAAAGTGTCTTATCGTTTGCTTCGTTCCTTTCTTATTATTCTCTTCTTCTCGCATTAGTATGCAACACGTGGAAAAACTGTATTGAACTTGACTTTGCACAACACATTACCCGACCATGAGGAACTCCCACCATGGTAAATCTTATTAGTGAAATTCACCATTCTTTGCCGGTTCGGGTCGACAGCAATGCATATCCATTTAGTTTATCGTGTCCCCCATAGAATGAACAACCGAATCCAATATCGCTACACGCGTGCTAGTTCGTCAACATGATGATTGTTCTGGCCGGTGTTAAAATCCACATTCCAACGTACAATTTTATAAGTCCTTTCAAAAAAGTGTGTCTGTTCTTATTTCTGTTTAGTGTTTTCACTGATTTATATTCCATTTGCAGGGCCGCGGTCTAACTGGTCTCAAAAATCTCGGCAATACCTGCTACATGAACAGCATATTGCAGTGTCTTAGCAATACACAACCGCTGACAGAATACTGCATAACAGATAAATACAAGAACAACATCAGTCGTGCGAACAAAACAAACGGTCAGGTTGTGGAAGAAGTCGCTGCTCTCATCAAAGTCCTTTGGAATGGGAACTACAAATCCGTAGCCAGCAAAGACTTACGGGTACTTCCGTGAACTTGAATAATGTGTTCAAACTGATTTGTGTGTTCTCAGTATGTTGTAGGTCAGTATCAGCAAATATTCCGGGGCATTGAGCAGCAGGACTCCCATGAATTCCTCACAATACTCATGGATTGGTTGCACTCGGATTTGCAGACATTACAAGTGCACAAAAAACCGCGCGAAAATATGCCAGCATCGGAACGGGCCTGGCTAGAGTTCACCAAGGCGCGAGAGAGCTTAATTCTGCGTTTATTTTACGGACAAATCAAGAGCACGGTCAAGTGTGTTCACTGCAATAAGGAGAGTGCCACATATGAATGTTTCTCGAATTTAAGTTTAGAATTGCCATCAAGTTCGAATATGTGCGCCCTAACCCAATGCATGGATATGTACTTCAATGGTGAACGGATACACGGATGGATATGTCCAAATTGCAAGCAACCACGAGAAGCGGTCAAAAAGTTGGATATATCCAAACTGCCACCCATTTTGGTAGTCCATTTTAAAAGGTAAATTTCCTCTTCACTTTGTTTTCTGGTTTTTGTTCTTTAGACATAATTCCATTTTTCAGATTCTATGCCGACCCTGATGGCTTGGGCCATTCGTACAAAAAGAAATTGAATTACGTTACGTTTCCATTGGAGAACCTCGATATGACGCCATACATTGCCAAGTCAGAATTACGTTCAATGTCACCGAAGACCTATCAACTGTATGGTGTATCGAACCATTACGGTTCAATGGAGAGCGGTCATTATACGGCGTTTTGTAAAAGTGGCGTTTTCGGAAAGTGAGTACATAAAATAAATTTATAGATTTGTTGTGGTAAAGCGGCGCAAATCAAGTTGGGACCATTGCCAGTGGTTGAGAAGAATTGTGGAGCAAAAGAAATTTAAATTTCAAAGTTGGCTCATAATGTTATTGATTTACTCGTTTCGTAACTTCTCATCGATTCTTACTTATTCTAGGGGCAGTGTGTTAGTTTTTAAATTTTTTTTCGAGAGTATTTAAGAGAAGGGAAAATAAGGGTTAAAATATAGAAGATGCCTTTAAAAAGCCAAAGCGTATTGCTGCAATAATAATCAGAATTTCGAAGATTCTACATTTGCGCCGAATTGGGTGAGAATGACAAAATCTCCGTTAAAATAAAAATATGTCGGATCTAGCAACGAATCTAGACTGATCAGTTTGAATATAGGAGCGTGAAACTATTAAACGGCAAATGAAATCTATACTATAGTTTCTAGAAGAACGCATATATGCTTAATGTGAGGAGAAGGGAAGCTGAATCTACTAAGAGCATCGGTAACGTAAGTTTTTTTTTTTTTGTAGTCTTAAAGCCAGGAGCCATCAGTCGCCTTGCTTTTTATTTTACGAAAGATCCTCTTCCAAAAATACCATATAAAATAGTACCAAAATTTCAGGAATGGATTGTCCAATTTTTGTAAAATTAATTTTTTTATATTCCCTAAATGTGCAGTTAACTTATAAAAAAAGTTTCATCACAAATCCAATACAAAAATTGGTCACTCCGTTCTTGAAATGTTAGTACTATTTCATATGGTATTTTTGAAACTTTGGGAGCGTGCCACGCCCAAACGGTGAAAGACCGCCAAATTTTTTTTTCAGATTTGTGTTTAGGGCACTGAAATCAATCGGACTGTAAAAAACCCTATTGACGGTCTAATCAATTTCTACAGGGACATGCACTGCACAACGACCATAAAGAAATTAAGAAGATGGGTACGCTTATAAAGTCCGTTTTCCGTGAAGCAGAATCTGAGGTCGTCGATTTACGGATGGAAACATCTGAGCTCCGTGAGCAGATACAGATCTTCAGTCGTAATGCGGAAAAATCCTATGTGACAACATCCTCGCAAACGGATATGATCGCGATTGAAAAAATCGGGCCGAGAAGCAGTACTTAAAGAATTCCCGGCGACCGACGAAAATAGATCGTCTGTCCGGTCTGGATGCGATGCGATTAAAAAAAAACCGGCGCCGACCGTCTATCGTAGGTTGATCTCCTCCGGAAAATGAAAGCGGATCCTGCACTTAATGAAGTAGGGACGAATGTAAGTCGAACCCGTAAAACTGCAAGCGGGGACCCTTTACTGTCACTAAATAAATCTGCAAATTCCACTACCGCGGTTTATAAAGTCAAAATTAAGAAAGCGCTGGTAGAAAATTTTAACATTTGGTCCCTTACACAACAGGTCTTGCTAGAATAATGCAAGGATATATACGAAGTGACATCGAGAAAAGAGATCTGTGCCGGTTTACCAGATCAAATGAATTACGAATTCAAAATCGCGATGATAACAACGTTAGAATATGGTGCAACGCAAACAGACTGCTAAAAACAGGAAAAGTTCGGATCGGTTGGGTTGGGATCGGACGGCCCAAGACCTCCTTCGCGAGCCAACAGTCTCTGATTGGTCGATTTTCCTGCAAATCTAGGCAAGTTTCGTGTGTTATGTAAGATTTTCTGCCTAAGTCAATGATAAACTGTCACCTGAATATTTAAGTGCCTAAGCACATTGAACGCATGGGGCATACGATGGGGCATACATGAGCCTTATATTTTGAAACGTAGCCAACTTTCTCTTTCTTTCTTTCAACTTTCTCCAACTTTGATAAATTAATCAGTCATTAGCTTCTGTCCCAATCTTGGTTAATTGACTAACAAATTTACTTTAAATGTAATTTCGCATTTTTTACCACTTCTTCTTTTCAGATGGTTCAAGTTCGATGATCAGGTTGTATCACCAATCGACACATCGGATGTGGTATCGAGCGCAGGTTACATACTTTTTTACACATGGCTGCCGCAGACCCCACCGCCCGAAGTGAATTAGCAAATTTTCTGAAAATAATATAACAAAACTGTTTTACTTTATTTTTTCCTTACCTAATAGTCAAATGTTAAAGAGATATCGTTTGTTTTTGTTTTTTTTTTTTCTATTATGTACCTACATGTACACATTGTTTCTGTTATTCTCACGAATTGTGTAGTTATATTTTCTTCATAATTACCTTAATAAGTAAAGCTCTGGTTGCGGCTGTGCATATTTTTTTAGATATTAAGCAATCAAAGTTACAATCTAACAAACACACATTCAATACACTTAATTAAATGTAATACTTTTTCATTTCGCATGTTTCAGTTTGTTTGACGATTCTTAAAGGATCGTCAAATGAAATAACATAAAAACATTAAAGTTTCTCACCAAATTAAATTACATAAAGAAATGTATTTAACGAACTACTACTTGTGCATTATTTTATTTAAAAACAAAAAGAGAAGTTATTTTTTATATCGCTTAGTAAATAAAAGAATTTATAAAATACACGTTTATATTTGGAATATTAATTTGGAAAAGAAGAAGCAATAAACCAAAGGAAAAGATCTTGATCTCATAATTTGTTTACATTTAAAGATACGAACTTAAAAAATATAACAAAACTTGAGTAAAGGGATCAGAACCACGGCTTATGTATTCGGATGAAGAAATTTGTTTTTATAGTTTTATATGGATTTGTTATATGAACTATTAAAAGCGCTATAATAGTAGAAAAGAAAAGAGTAGTGGTCAAAAGGCCTAATGTTGGGCGCCATTATGCAATCATTTTTCAAAAATTAACGTGCAGGCAGTTTTTGTATAAAATATACAAAATGCATTTGCTTAAACACTTATTAACTGGATTCTGGGCCCCTACTCTCTATTTCCTTCCGAAAGTCAATCCTATTCTCTGTACTCTGCAACACTTTCGATTTTCAGTATATCAATGCTTTTGACATTTAGAGATTTCATTGCGCTCTGTAAATAGAGAGTACCAAATATTCTGTTTCGGAAAATTTCACTTTCGGAACGAAATACAGAGTAGTGCCCCTGCGGAATTTGTGATAAAGTGGTAAAAAACTGTTGTTTGTGCCTCGACTTTCTCGTATTGAAAGCGATACCTCAATTTCGACCGTCTTCGCTTTTGGTTATTCTCAAATCTGAACGAGGGCGAAAATTACATTTCCAGTGGTTTCCAGTTTTTTCCATTTTGAGTTCCAATTTGGAAATAATCCCTCTGTAACCTTTCATGTAAATTACAATATTTTACGATGTTCAGTGAATTTGACAGTAAAAATGATGAAAGTTGCTGGGGATAGCCCAACAAGGATTTGTTTGCTTTATTCTTAAACTTTACTCGGTCGCTTTCGCGCTAGACAACACTGCGTTTGCTTTATTTGAAAATCAAGGAACTGAAGCGTATAAAAGCGCGATGCGTGCCCAAAAGAGAATTAAGAAGTGTCGTACAACAAAGCACGCATCGTATAAATCCCAATCCGGGCTTAGGTTCCGCATTAGCATTTTTTTAGGTTCAGCTTTGTAGTGAATATATTTTGAAATACGATTTTAAAGAGAGATAATATTTAATTTTTATTAAAAAAGAAGGTAAAACAGATTTATTTATTCCTCCTCAATCCTATGCACTTTTTGATTCTTTTTCGCGACTCAAACAACCATCCTCAATCCAATGCCCCTGATCGGTGCCGCAGTGCTTAAACTGTCAACAAAGGTTGGAAACTCAGCATGTTTCCGTTTATGCCTCTCAACATGTATCCTATACCTCAACTATCTGCATCTTTTCATCAACCTGTTAGCTCTTTCTTTCAAGAAATACAAGGAACAGAGCATAAATTCCGATAAATGTCACACGAAAACGTATTCTTAAAAAGGGCAAAATGGCGTTCGTAGTGGTAGTGTCGTAAAAGTAAAAACAAAAAGACTCGAAAAACTTTGGATAAAAGGCAAAAAATGTAAATAAAGAAAATTAATCAGCGACAAAAAAATTCCTCAAATTGCAATCAATCGATCCAACTATCGTCTAATCCCAAATGCGTGCGACGAGTAACCATACAATCACCAAGGCGACGACGGCTACTTCTCGGGTGGTGGACAAATTTTAACTCCAATGAAATGAATTTACAAGGATAGTGCGGTGCTCGCGATTGCAATCATCAGATCAAAATTCCTTTTTAAAAAAGAAATCTAAATAAAACTAAAATCAATTTGAAGTCAAACAACAAAAATTCCTCCGTTTTGGTGGAGGACTAGACGACTCGAAATGGAACTGAAAGTTTGGGTGGAAGGAATCCAAAGAATTGTTTGCGGGGTTACAGTGAATACAACTTGCCAGGTCAGTATACAGAAGAGAGGGAGTTTCTTCATCCACCAACGAGACAATCGATCATTAATCATGTGTGTCATCATTTTTATTTTTTTGCTTTTTATGTGACAAAAAAAAAACAACAGGATGTAGTTTTCGCTTTAGCTCATGCCACAGGGAAAGTGGGACGTTTCACATTAATTGAACGGTGGCGCAATAATGAACGACTACTGGCACCTACAGAGAATCCATTGAAATTACTTCTCAAATGGGGTGAGTACGCTAATGATGTGCAATTCATACTCCAACGATCGGAACAAACAAAGAGACCAGTCGATGAGAAGGGACAGCAATTCGATGCAGCAACTTCAACTAGAAAACCTTTGGGGAGCAACAGCAGTGACTCAGAACTACAACAACAGCAAAAGTCAATGCAGCAGCAGCAGCAAATACATGCAACAGATTTTATGCCACTGGACCGATGTAAGGAATTAAGAAAAAGTTTTGGGTAAGTGTAGTCGTTTTTGGCTTAAACATTTTTCCATGCTTGCATGAACACTATTGTTGCAATGGTTTCATAATGCATTGCATTCAATTGAAATAGAAAAGTAGAAAGACATTGTTCTATTCATTGGCTGGGCTTTTAGCTCTGTTCTAAAACTAAAGGATACAATAGACTTATTTATGGCGAAGCGAGCGCCACACCCCAATTTACGGTCGATCATTACCAAAACTCAAACACATAAATATACAATTATATAGCCCTGTTAGGGGTAGCCTACTTTAACTTGACGAATAAGTGATACTTTTATATTAAGAAGTATACGCGCTTATTTTCGCCGGAAATATGAATAAATTAGCAAGCAATTTAATGGATCGCTAACTCGTTCGATTGAAAACAAATATCACGAAAATTCAATTATTATTATTGACGTGGGGTGCTTTTATTGCCGCTCTGATGAATCGTAGCTAAATATTTTAATTGGTAGGTCTTCGCTTACCTAAATTGGTGGATTTTGTTTCTGTAAACGTATTCTGTAAATTTTTGATCTTGTGAGAAATATGAAATTCTTTTCTATTAAAACCATCAGACATTTATTATGTGAATACAGCTTCCTAGCTCTGTTCTTGGCTGATATTTGTCATAGCTGTGGATTTGATATAATTTTTTGTGAGGATCTATCACAGACTTTTCAGATTTCACAGCCATCTATAGCACGGATTTCACTTTGGATTCGAATAGTCTCGACTTTGTGCGGAATTGGAAAATGGAGATAATGTACATATGTATGTTACCAAAGACGGTCCGAGATTTATTTATTAAGATTTTAACGTATAAGTCTGTTGCACCATCAACTGATGCAAAACTTACCATATAGTTAAACTGCTCGAAGTTCTTAATTGGCGTCTGCTTTAGAAAAGTGATGTGTGCAACGGCATATGGCCAGTTTATTTCTCTTCTTGCCATTGATCCTTAGATCGGCCGACTCTCAATTCGATTCAGCAATTGATACATTTCGCTAACCCGCTGATGATATGTACTTGCCTTTCAAATGGTCTCATTTGGATTCCATACGGATATTCTCTATCGACAGTAGAAGAGAATGCAGCATTGTTGCGCGATTTACAATGCCACTGCCGCGAATTATAGCCATTTTACATTTTACGTCAACACTGTTCAATTAAGGCAGGTGATAGTAATATCAACATCTACATATTTTCGTCCTCCTTTTGCTTAGATCCATTTATGAAAACTCTTCCTTCAAACATATTTCTAATAATTCAATTTCAATGCCTACTTTTTTGCAGTTCCTTGGAGACAGCAAAACCAATAGAAAATGTAGGAATTGTTAAGGGCATTCCACAACGAATGCCTACCACCTCACAACCATCGCCCACCCCCTCCCCACACAAGTCTGCAAAGCATGAGAAATCTCCATCCAGCATAAGCCTGCCATCATCAACCACAGCCTCAGATAATATCGTCAACTATTTTCAAACATCTCCTACCAATGAAATCAATCTTGCCGAAGTACGTAGCTCACTCGATCGACGAACAACACCAACATCGACTCAAATGAATTACTCTCCGCAGCAGGACTCGCCCAACAGTGTTTCGAATAGCAATGAAAATCTACTCGACGTATTCAATGCGACAAACAACAACAAATATCCCCCCAGTTCGAATAGTGTTACCCCTGACCTGTACAAGAATACACCGCTTATATCATCAAATGGTGCATTAGTACCGCCACCCTATCGGGATCCACCACCGCCACGAAATAGCCCAATGCAACTGCAACAACAAACACAAGCAAAATTATTGGAATACAGTACTGGAGTCGTCGGTGGTGCAGTAAGCGGAAGTAACTTTAAAAAAATCGACAGTACGTGTACGAATCCATTTCTCTCCGATATCAGTGACGGAGATTTCAATGACAATTTCTTTCAAGCCGCTCAATACAAGGATTTGATACAATTGATAAAATTCCAACGAGAAAAGATTACGTTGCAACAAGCGGAGCTGACCAAGGTAAGTTTTAAATGTTGTTTTTTTTTAATTAGATAACTGTTCTTTATATTCACATTGTGATCATATCATATCATTCAACCGACAAGCTTGCTTATCGTGTTCATCTCATAATGATCGTTGATGTCGTAAAGACCGCAAATAAAAAAAAATATCAAGTTCATAGAACGAAAAGAAGCAACAAAAAACGTGTGACATATGATACGTTAATTTATTCATTCGCGACCCACTTTTGTGAGAGCAAAACAAAAATTATTTATGAAGGCCGTTTATGAACTTAATGCTAAACGTCAGCATTTACTTGCTTTATTTGTGTTTGTTGCTTGGTAGGAATTATGTACAGTTGGTGGTAAAAGTTGTTGCCCAATCTGAGCTTTTGAGTTTTATTATTATTTTTAATATCTCTTTATGGTGTGGAGAATTACAACGAAGTGGAGTAAGAATCTTGACATTACATTTTTACGAGCTATGCGTGCAAATTTTTAATGAAATTTTATGTGTAGATATTCACAGCTTTAACTGAGGTATTGAGCTTAAAATTACACGAGTCTATCAGAGTCTTTTTCTGGTTGTTAAATGGCGCTACAGTTTCGGGTGAACCTGGGCCGTAGGGAAATGCTTCTTCAGTCAGTTCGATCCTTAGGTAACTGCCTCTACTTGCGCACTCCAATATGGTCATTTTCAAATTATGCGCGGCACTTTAGGCGAGATCTTTCACTGCGTTGACCACTCTGGATTAGAATCAAAAACATTCGAGTCGGAGCGCTGATAACTATTCGCTCTACATGTCCTTTTAGATTAGATTAGAAAATATTGTTCTAACCACCAACAATGCGCAGTTTTCTGACTAAGTCGATGTCGCTGTATAGTTGGTAAATTTTGCCTTTGCATCATTTTCTGCAAAAACCCGTCGATCAATGCAACGACCAAGGATAACTTTATCCGAATTTTAAACAGTCCTTTCGATCCGTAGAGTAGGACAGGGATTAAGGCCTTATGAAGAGTCTTCGTAGCAAGTTGCTCTCATTCTGCGAAGAAACCGTGGCGCGAGAAAGTATCAATTTCGTTCTCAAGAGCCTTTCCTTTCGCAAGCTTCAACCCGACCGTTATGACGTACCCCACATCGAACAAATCGAAGGCGAAATTTCCGGGTCGCGTAATCTTACAAAGGACCGATGTCAATTTCGTCTAAGTGAGCAACAATTGTCGGACTTGAGCCCTCGATTGACCGCCGCTGAGGTTATTTTATATCGAATGCTCTTTAACTTAACTTGGTAGGCGCAGTAGCGCAGTGGTTAGTGTGCTGGACTACTGTGCGAGGGGTCCCAGGTTCGATCCCCGGAAAAACACAAATTACATCTTAAGGTTTTTTCTACTGCGCCACCTCTCGCGAACGTCTGACAAACATCCGAGAGTATGACTGTCCTGAAAAAGCTTCTCAATTCAGCCGTTCGGACTCGGCATAAAATTGTAGGTCCCTTCCATTCGTCCCAAAAAAATAAAAACTCACACAAAACGAATGGTTGTGAGAAGCTAGGCCTAGGGTGTCTACACGCCTGTTGCGCCAACTAGCTAGCTATCTCTTTAACTTAAAATAAAGAAGATCCGCTATACCTTAAATAGAACTTGCTGTACCAGATGATGGCGATTCTAGCTTTATCATTTATTATCGATATACAAAGTGGATAACTGACATTAGAGCATAATCTGTTCTAAAAGAGATTGAAAGGGTCGTCGAAATTTGATGCAATGTCTAAAATTGATGAAATGCATATGTCGTTTGCATTAAAATCACCGAGTATAATATTAACTTGGCAAGACCAGAACATAATTTCTTATACTTATAGATATAATTGTTGTCACATAAATATAGTATTCCTTTTCATTTCAGTATGATGCAGAAATTGTCTATTTGGAAAATAAGGAACGAGATCAAGCACAAGAGCTGGAAGCCATATCACGTGAAATTACAAAAGCCGATCAAATTTTTCGTCAAGGCAGTGAACAGGTTTACCCACACAACTGAACCAAACTGTTAGTTATTTGATTTTCAAAATGTTCTCTTTTCTTATTATTTAGTTGCAAACATTGCAATATGTGGAGGAGGAGAACGAATTGGTGAAACAACAAGAGAAAACATTGAAATCCGAAATAACATTGTTACGCTCGAAACTGGCAAATTGTGAGACTGAATTACTGCAGTGTAAAAATAAAATACGAATCCTTATGGATGATATACAGATTGAACAGAGAGCCATATCAAGTCGTCAAAAGGATAATCGGTAAGTTAATGTTAACGAGAATTGCTGCAGTTATAATGAAACTTTTCCCTTTGCTAGGCAAAATGTTGAACGCGATTTCCTTATTGAAATGGAACGAATTCAAACAGAAATCGATCAGGCGATACATAATACCGACTCATCGAGTAAAGCGACGGAGAATTTAAAAAAGGAAATCAACATGATTGAAAATGCAATAGCTGAGAAGAAGCGACAGGTATGAATAAAAATAAATAAATAAATAGGTGGCGCAACAGGCGGGTAGATAGGGTGACAGGCCTAGCTTCTCGCAACCCTTCGTTTATGTGAGTTTCTATTTTTGGGTTGAATAGAAGGGAAAGGGACCTACAATTTAATACCGAGTCCGAACGGCTGAATTGAGAAGCTTTTTCAGGTCAATCATACTCTCGGTTGTTTGTCAGCCGTTCGCGAGAGGTGGCGCAGTGGAAAAAAACCTTAAGATGTCATTTGTGTGTTATCCTCGCACAGTAAATCAGCAGACTAGCGTCCACTAGTCCCACTACAATTTAATGCTTCCAAATCACGCTGTCTTTTATTGGATAGAAGTCTCTTTATTTAGTGACTAATAGTGGATAAGAATTTGCCAGTCGCAAGCAGTTCGTTGTCTGCGTAAGCAACTCTTTTGACTCCACCAAATTATAACTTCATTTCATTTCATTTCCTTTATTTAACAATATTTACAGAAACTATGTTAAAGAAAGTTAAGAAATAAAAGAAAAATATCAATTGCTCTAATCATACTTCATTTTTACATAATTAATAATTTGTCTTTAAATCGTATAAGATCATTTTCAAGCTTCAATTCAATTGGCAGTTCATTAAACATTTTAAAACTAACTTAATCAGGATCTCAGTTACCACAAGGACCCAGAGAATCTAGGTACTGATATCATAGCTTCTAAATCCCCTAATTCCTGGCTGATCAGTCTAGTTGAAAATAGCATTGTTCACTTCTCTAAATATATACCAGCCATAGATGTTTTGGGATCACATTTGAACCAAATCTTTGGTTCTGTAACTCTGAATCTTATCCAACCACTTGGGCTCTTACTCTACTAAAAAACAAAAATAGTCAAACAAATTGTTCTCGTTTCGAAATTGTTCAAAATGTAATTCTCTTTTCAGGTTGAACAACTTGTTAACGAAATGAAAGAAGTGAACTTACAAAGTCTAGCCGTTACGCCTTCAGATGAAATTCGCAATTTACTCGAGGGTAAGTCCATTCAAACTGCTCCTTCAAAAGTTATTTCTCTAGTCTGACTCTTCGCATACTAGGTTCTAATCGTCCCGGCAGTAGTCGACGGATAATCGGTTCACCACGGCAGCTAGAGAATGCTGTGCCAACCAGTAAGAATCCTCATGGCGTATGGGTATAAAAAACCAAAACCAATTCGTATACCCTCTTTATAATAACTCTCCACCGTTTTGTGCTACACCTTTATTAAATTAAAATGTATTATCAATCATGCCCAAAATGCACTTTTGAGATAGCATTATAGATCTCATCTAGTTCAAAAATTCTTGTTCATTTGTTAGTGTATATCGTGCTCGTTACAGTAGCAATAAAAAAGAAAAAGTTAAATTATTCATACATTCCGTTTAAATTTGTGATCTGTTAACACATAAGTTCTAGAAAAAAGGCACTACCACCAATGTAAAGGGCGCTATATTGTGCATATTATGTTTAGAAAAAAAAAAAAAAAAAAAAAAAAAAACAAATCAAGTCTGATGGGATCAGAGTACATTTTTTTTTTTCAAATGGAAGTTTATTTCCTTTTAGTTTAGTTTATGGCACTTACAAAAACACCCAGATAAAAATAAGTAAGCAATAGCACACTTAAAAACACACACCCACTTGCAATAAACAATCGTTAAAAGAAACATCTTATGTTCATCATAACTGATTGTATTTTGAATTTTGTTTACACATTTTATTTTCTATTATAAATAAAATCTAGTCTTAGTTTGAAAGCATTTCCGGAAGGGAAGATTTACCGCATTTATTATGTCTTTATACATTTTTTTTGTAGTTTTATTTCATCTGTTTGATTTTGTAAAACACATTGCCATTAGATAATTTAAACAAAATTCGTAGTGCTCGTTAAGTATATAATTCAAGTCGTCATGTGAAAACTTTTTTCTATATGCATGATTTATTATTGTTTATAGAAAAATAAATGAAGAGTGTTACTTCTTGGAGACTGCACTTCAAGGGAATTATTAAGAGTTACTTAAGAAAGGAAAAGAAACAAAATCACATTCCATTCCTTTTTGTTTAAAAACCTTAAAAGGATTTAAATCCAAATAGTATTTATCTATTTAATCAATAGTAGAAAATGTATTAGTAAATATATATAATAAAGGTATGTACTTAAATAAATAAATAAAAAATAAAATAAAATAAATAGATTTATTCAATGCAAATGATTAAGAAATATTTTCAATGGTCTCAGCTCAAGATGCAAAAGGCAATATTAACGCTAGTAAGACAATAGGACATCTATTTTAGAGTTCCGCACGACGGTTCAACTCTTCACCATGGTAAGTGTTCTACTTTCTACCTACCTTTTGTTTGATTAAATTAGGCTTCAATTATAGCTATCAGTAAAATGCATCCGTAAAAATACGAAACAGAACAAACCTGGCACATTTAACCATAGCATATCATAGGAATTCAGTGGAATACTTCGTGAAACTGAATGAGAAGTTGAACCGAAAAAGTTTTTCGTACGGAAAAATTAATAAATTCGTTTTAAAGAAAAGTTGTAGATTAATTGCTTATTTTTTTTTTTAGATGAACTGACTATAATTCAAAAGCAACATTTTAAGACCAAGATTGAGTTCAACGAATAAGTTTAAGTGCTCCAAAAAAGCAAAAAAATATTTTTCTGGTTGCACTTTACTGATAGCTATAATTGAAGCCTTAGTGATTTTTGATAAGCTACTTATTTCTGCAAAATTATGTCTACAAGTTATCAACATCTTTCGAAGCAAAGCGTTTCATTCGAGACTCATGTAAAAATGCTGAAAAATTAAAAACAAAAAAGCTTACAAAGCTTCGTCGTTGCAAGTTCTATTCATGGAGAAAAGAGAAGGGATTTTCGGTGTAATCTAATCTTCTTTCTTCTCACTTCACCTAAAAATCTACCTGTCACGCCCGACACGACTTTCATGGGTAGGCATTTAGCACTGAGATCTTGCACTTGCACTGCCGAAATTTCATTTTCATTGCATACTCTTCGGCGTTTGATAGATGTGACCAAATCCGTAAAACACCGACATCATAATATTATTCAGCCCTATCATGAATTCCGTCGTAATCGAAAATACTCTACGAATCCCGAAAAATACATCAGGGAATCCATTCGTAGTGGAAAATCTGCTACGAATTTCGAAATTCGTAAAATTAGGTATCTCTGAATCCGAATGAAACGAAAAATTTACCTCTTTTTCTACGACAAGTAATTTGTGTCGGAGACGTTGGGAAAAATGATGTTTGCACAGCAATAGATTGTGTTTTGTATATAAAAAACTAAGTATTCACCATTTTTTTGTTGTTCTTAATTTTATTTGTTACTTTAATAAGGCAAACACAACTAATAAGGCAAATATCAATTTTTTTATTGAACACGAAAGCACACCCGGGTCAAACTCATGTTCCATCTCCTGTAATATACATTTAAATGCCGGTTTATTGAGTCGAAATTTTCTTTGAAACCTCTAAGCTTATTATTATTTTTAAAACATAAAATGAATTGAATTCCCTATACTAGTACGTTGGCTCATCGAAGTCAAAGGGATCACAAGAGACAAGACACGCAAAGTATTTTTCTCTGATTTTTCAGATTTCGCTTTCGCCTGGAGGTCTCTGTTCGAACAGCAATTATTGAAAAGGCAATTGAATCCATTTTTAAACAATTTATGTTTTTAATTTGTTGTTAAAAAAGAAGAATTATTTAATTATTTGAAAGTTTACACACAATTCATTTCAATAAATTTCACACATGACCGATGTTTGACACAAAACAGCTGATTTCGAAAATGAGAATGAGAGCGGTCAATGAGGCAATGCTTCTGTGGATTCCATTCGGATTTTGTGAAGTAAATTTTTCGTAGTTCGTATCGTAGCTTTCATTCGGGGAATTGTTACGAATGGATTCTGTGATAGGGCTGATTGTTGTCCTTCCTCCGCCTCCATTACACGGGCACAGGCGAATTTCGAAAGCTATAGCTAGATAAAGTATAGAGGTCCCTGCGTTATAACGAAAATTCTACGATTCGACAGATATGTTGTTGAAGACATCGATGGCGCACAACTAAAGCGACGTAAATTCAGCACGATAGTCAACAGCGACTAACTAAAGCCATGGTGCGAATTATACCCCAAGATCGATCATCGCCTATGTCTGGCAGTAACATGACATTGACATGACATCAAAAGAGTTTCTTCTAAAAATGGTTTGACTTAAATTCCAAAATAACACCAATCAAAGCCGCGGAATACACCTCCAAAACATTTATTTACAGAATAAGAACAACTTAAAACCTATCTCTATCTATAAACATAAAGTCGTTGGACAAATCATACTCATTCCTTTTGTCGGGAATGGGGTGATTAATCACTTAAATTTTTCTTCTCAATAAGCCAGTCTCCATATATGGCTGTCAGTCCAACTAATCTAGTGTCCAAGTAGTTATGTTCTATCTCTACTCGATTGCCAACGCCGGCTACTTTCATAATATGTTTGGGATTTGAATTCCTGGGCAGAAAGATCGCAATATTTTCGCTGATCTGTCTAGATTTCTCCGCCAGAGCCGAAGCTCCCAAAGGCACAAGAGACTCTTCGATATTATATTCTTTCATTGAAATATACTTTGGTCCGCCCCATGGTGGACTAAGAAAAACAACATCACCCTTCAGACTACCACATAGCTGTAGGTAATCTCCGATAATGAATTCAATTTTATGCGCAACACCATAGATGTTCGCATTGTGTTTGGCATTCTTTATCTTCTGTTCATCTATGTCGATTGCAATCACTTTGGAGCAGGTGAAGGCAAATTGAATAGAATTACCGCCGCTGCCACAGAAGGCGTCAATTATTGTGTCACAACGCAAGCGATTAGCCATGTGAATCGCAACCTTTTCGGGGGTAACTGAGAACCAACTCTCTCGGTCCAGCTTGATTCCCTCGTCGAATCGCGAGAATAGCGAAAAGCGCTTCTGCCAATATTGTCGCAGTGATTTGTCCTGCAGAATTAGCTCGGGTATGTTCCGCAGTTTGCGATTCTTCTTTTTCTTTGGTTTTGTTAGTGGTTGCGAAGGTGGCATGGCGTCCTCTTTGTCGGTTGGTGACTCACTGGAAGAGGAAGAGTCTTCTAATCGAGAGCTATGGTATTTGTTGTTTCTCCCCCCAAATGATGTCGGAAGGCCAAGGGATCTGAGATGTTCAGTTTGGTCTATATATTCTGATTGGTTCTCTTCGGATTCTGAATACTCGTCCAGGATTTCTATACTTGGCCTATAGAAACAGTACTGGCAATAGTGTACTATTTGGAAAAGTGTGTAAGTCTTTGCATATACTTCAGCGTGATGTACGTCCCAGAGCTCCTGCCAAGAGGAACCATTTGTCTGTGTTTCCAACTGGTTTGGTTCAGAATCGTTCTGAGATGATGCGTCTTCTTGAAACTCTTCGGTCTCGTCCTTTAGTAAATATTCCGAATACTTGTGCGTCCAAAGCGATTGTACTATATCTTCTCCTTGATTTGCCCAAAATTCAAGCCAATCAGCCTCAAGTGTCTCAATATAGTTACTCGTAAATAGGTCTTCTGATAACTCCTCGTTTGTGTTTTCAAGAATTTTTTTAAAAACAAACAGTAGCGGTGGCATGACTATTCTACTTTTGGTTCATCCTCACAAAGCATTCGTATCTCGTAATTACGTTCGATCAGTTCTGCTCCTTTTTCAACAGTCCTAAGGTGATCAACAATAACTGCTGGCTGATATTTGTTAAGCAGATATTTTTGGTAGTCACTTTCACTAGAATTAGTGGATCGCAAATGGTTCGCTCTTTCAGCAACGTCCTTTGAAGTTAGTGGAGCCCTATTTGCTGCAGGATCGGTGGTATCGTAAAGTATAGTTTCTCCAACTATTTCGCAGATTTTTCCATGTGGAACGTGTCGACGCAAATTAGTTGTAATTATTCGAAGACGCACCGTTCCTTCTGGAAGAGAATATTCTCTAGAAACATTAATATTACAACTTAGTGGGCATTTAGAGATAAACATAGTGTACGAACTTACTCAGGTAAACTGGGCAGACGAATGTTCTCAATGAAGCGGTTACTTGGATCTGTTGAATCTACTGCAATCTTTCCGATAATGCAGCATCGTCCATAATGCAATTGTAGGAAGTTGTCGTTTAGTGCTAACTCTTCAACTAGGAAAAACTTTGAATGAAAGCAATACAGTGGAACTTTTATTAATTCAGATTCTTCTACGAGCAGTTCAGGTTTTGACATGCTTTTTATTAAAAAAAAAATCAATATGTCAGGCAAAAAGATACATGCTGCTGTTGTTGTTCGCAACATGTAATATAAGTCCGAAATGTTTCGGTATTTTTCTTATGGTACAGTTTCATCTAAGCACAACCAGCAGCTCTCAAACTTTATAGTTGCAGCTGCAACTGGAGAGAAAAGTAAAACGTTGAATACCTGTTTCGTTGAAAACTCCAAATGACATTCGTATATGCAAGGGGTGGTTATTATTGTACAGGCATAATAAGGGTATTCACTTAAACGCGTAAAAGCCTCATAAACTCGTAAACTGCAGAAATTTAGCACCTCGTAAATGAACTGTCATATTCTGTATGGAGAATATTGCGTAAACTATTCTCCATACCGCGACGATGTGGCTCGGAAATCATCCGTGGAAATTGATGTAAATCACAAATGTCAAACTTTGACAGACAGTCATAAGAATTGTTTGTTTGATTCCAGATTTACAGCCGATTTACGCAATGACATTTACGAGGGGTGTTCACTTAAAGCACCGCAGAAATTTATACATTTACGAGCTTCATAAATTTATAAGTGAATACTGAATTTAATTGACGCAAATACGTATACGACTCAAACTAAGAGTTGGAATGTTGGATATATATATTTCAACACGTGAGCAGGGGGGTTATTCCTACATGTGCGGCCGGCGGATTGTAATGAAAGCGATACTTCAATTTCAACCCTATTCGCTTTTGCTTAATCTCAAAATCGAACTTATATTTTCTGTTTCCGCTGCTATTGGTTATCAACCAACTATATTGCTTTTGAATAGAGCAAATCGCTTTGGAAATACAAAAATGCAAATCCGCCATGGTAATAATGCCCAAAATACATGGCACAAGCCACACGAACAGAACTTTTCTTTGACATAATTGAAGTGCGCTCTGTCATACAATACCTGCAGCTGACACCAACCATCTATCGAATAAAACCTACACTTTGGAAAGCTTTGTCATAAGTTGGAAATCTCTGTATATGTTTTCTCTGATCGATATTTCCGAATTCATTTTTTGATTGAAGCACCGAAAGAATTTTGTTGTTCGTCCAAGCCGTGTTTTTTTATTCTCATTTCTCATATTAAATTGAAAGCATTAATTATAAATTTCTCTTTATAATATTTGTAAATAAAGTTACCAATCATGTCGTTTATGAATCCTGTTGATATGGTAGAAGAGGATGCTGCAGATCTTCAATTTCCCAAAGGTAACTATCCCGCGTTATTTCTTATTACTTACCTTGCATAGTCGCCACAGTAGCTACTATCGATCCAACTTATCTTAAAGGCAACAAATTTATTGCAGACGACAATGAAAATGACAACGACTATATAAAACTCGAACCAAGTGACCAGACTAAACACACAGTTGAATATTACCGACCGCGAACCACATCACTGCGCCATGATCTCGAAATATCACACGATCTCTGTGAAACTTGTAAACAAATTATAGAAGTTCCTCACATAAGGTGTCCCGAATGTTTGATTAACTTGTGCCTACAGTGTTTTGCGCGTGGCAAAGAAATTGCCCGCCACCGCAACACACATCCATACATTATAATTCATGACAATATTCAAGTTTTTCCATGGTCCGATTGGACGGCATTTGAAGAAAAACTTTTCTTACGATCGCTGCAATTATGTGGCTATGGCAACTGGGACGACATTGCCAAGGCGATGCGCACTCGTACTCCTGACGAGTGTAGACACCACTATCACGAGTGCTATTTTAATGGCATCTTCCGTAAGCTGCTCGGCTTAAGCAATGATGTGTACTTTCCGGAACGCAGCCCTTATATGTATAAAATGAAGAGTGCAAATCCTCCACGGCTAGAAGCCGATGATGTGATAAATTCTAAAATAATGGCCGGCTATCGCTGTGCTCGAGGTGATTTTGACACACCGTACGACAATTCAGCAGAAAGTCTAATAAGCGAACTGGAAGATGTTAGCCATTGGCCCAGTGAATACAGACGCTGTGGCGAGGAGTTACAGTGTGCTTTATTTAACGCATACAATCATCGCCTTGCGTAAGTTTTAGCTTAGTCCACTTGATCTGAAATAACTCTGAGAGTTTATTTTGTTTGTTTGCTTGCAGCGAGCGGCAACGGCGGTATAAGATTATGCGTAAGAATGGACTGATTGTTGCCAGTCGAACGTTGGGTTGGATAGCCAAGTATTCGGATGCACTTGAGTCGCAAAATAACGCTGGCAGGTTTCTTGCATTCATGCAAATCACCAACGGCATGAAGTTCGACATGCTGGTGGAGTCGATGTCGCATTTTACTAAATTGCGCAAGTATATTTTCAGGTGAAGTAGCTCTAATAACTAAGGGAGATCACATGTGGCTTGGTATTACTAAAATCGAATAGAATCCGAAACGGTGATGGCTACCTTATCATTTCTTTTGTATTTAATACAATATTAGACTTGTGTACACTTTCTGGTCGAAATTATTTGCCTTGCGACTTGTATATTTAGGTTGACGACTCTACCTTCTTGCATCTTGCATTCCATTACATCGCGTAGTTCGCGTTGGAATGGTCCCATTCTGCTCAATTGAACGCAGAATTTCTCAGCCGATTTGCACTATGCTCCCAATCTGTCGAAAACACTAATCTCTAAACTAAACCAGTTGTCCAGCAAAACTAATTTGAAAAAAAAATGCCTAAAACACCGAGGCTAGTAATAGCACCAGCTGATGTGATCTCCCGTCGTAATTCAAGTCTTTTCTACTTCATTGAAATATTCTCTCCCCAAAAGGCTTTACGATCTTCGCACAAACGGTGTGCGCACTCTTCACGGTTGGCAATTATACTTCAAATTGCTAAAGAAACGACAACAGGAATCTCGCAACCGAAAGAACGATCGCCTAAAATGTAACGATTGGAAAACTCTCATACCAGAACTGAGTACTGCTGCGACAGGATCATATGTAATCCCCAGCACTTTCTCACCAAATCCGCGCAAAAAAGCCGCACCCATCGATATTATCGGTAAAAATATGCCCATTCAAATCTATCCACTTTTCTAATCGAATCCACCATTTATTCCAACCTAGGCCTACCTGGTTATGCAAAACTAAGCCAAACCGAACGTGATCTATGTAGCGTTGCTCGCATTGTGCCGGCTGCATTCATGAATTACAAAACGCTTTTAGTTGCGGAAAATGCAAAAATTGGATACCTAAGACTGGCCGATGCCAGACGTCTGATAAAAATCGACGTCAATAAGACACGACAAATTTACGACTTTTTGTTAGAAGAAGGACACATTAATAAACCAACATGAACTGCATTGTATGCCTTTTATTTGTGTAATGATTCATCTAGTGTGGCGCAGATAGGTTTAGCTTGTGTAAGCCATTTGTTTAAAATCCTTTAATTTTAGAGTTTGAAAACGCCGAAACGTTGCTCATATCCGAGGTGCATATGCTGTTGGACCATCGAAAGAGGCAAAACGAATCGGCCGATGAGGAACAGGAATTTTCAGAAGTTTTCATGAAGACCTACAGCTATACAGACAGTTTTCGAAAGTTTAAGAATAAGGAAACCATTGCAGCTGTAAGGAGGTTAGTTATTGAGTGAAATAATCCATATACCTAAAATTCTATCGAATGAATGAATGTTTTATTTACAGTTTGCTAATGCAGAAAAAATTGCACAAGTTCGAATTAGCCGCACTAGGTAATCTCTGCCCCGAAGCGCCAGAGGAGGCTAAAGCGTTAATACCCTCATTGGAGGGACGTTTCGAAGATGAGGAGTTGAGACAGATTCTGGATGATATTGGCACGAAACGAAGTTTGCAATACTAAGATTATTAATAGAACTTGTTGAGATAACTGACTGACTTTTATTTAATCCAAGAGGGAGTTAAGACTTATTTTTCTAGTTGTGATAAACTTTGGAGCCTGTGAACAGTGTCTGAAACACGGCGTCACAAACGGTTAAAAATTGGATTCATTGGCAAATTGTCATGAAATTTCGAATATCTATTGATTGCCGTGGTTGTGTGGGTACTAAGCGGTCTTCATAGGCCGCTATTACTATTGTCGATAATTACCAATTGTATCGTTTGATTTTTAGCTCCATGGGTCAAGGGACTCTGATGGGAAACCAAAAGAGTTAGCTGGCCAATTGTCAGTGGAGGTGGACAACGCGGTGCAGAAATGCGCTAAGGGGATAGCCGAAACTGCTGAAGCCGAATTGGAAGAGGAAGAAAGACTCACTCTCCGAGCGGAAGTTTACAAAAGCAACAGAGGCAAAGGATGAAGAGAGGCAGAAAGAGACAGGAATTGGTTTTGGCCAAATCTATCTCGGCGGAAGGCATAAGCAAGTCGGTCGATGAGTTGGCTGACATGGTTGCCAACATAACGTCGACCGAAACCTCTTCAGAAGAGGATGGATCTAGAAAACGGTTCAAATCCTGTTCCGGGACTATGAATCCACCCGAAACTGAGAAGAAGGGGATGGATGGCGGAAAGGAGGGTGGACAGTCTGTTCAATATGAGGTCAGTCTACAGGTACCACACTACACATAGAATGAGCAACATGGACAACGGATTATCTGTCAACCCGAAAAGCAGAAATCGTGCAAGGCTGAGCAACATAGACCAAGCAAGGTAAATCGAAAGCTAAACCAAGCTATGGGAAGGAGGGCAAAGCAAGCAGATGATGCAAAGCCATACGCGAGGAGACAGTTGACAAGAGCGCCAAAACTGCTCAAGCCGCGAACAATCTCAAAATGGGTGTTGCCGACATGACATGAGTCGAGAGGGAGGGATAGATGCTTCGCAGTTGAGTATTTTTAAAATGCTCTGCTGAGGGCTCTAGATCCTCTAGATCTACTTCCGATAAATACACGATAAATAAATCATATCGTGAATCGTGTCAATTTTTGACATGCTGACATTAATATGACTTCATATTTTGTCCTAAACTTGTGGTAATAGTAGCTTCACAGTGGGCGTTGGACTTCGTCAGTCGTGTGTCTTGTCTCCTCCCCTTTTCATTATTTAGATGGACTGGATGGATCGCAGCGCAACCTCAGGCAGAATGTTTCCAATTGTGACAAATCGTTTGCTTATTGCTGATGACTTGGTCAGTTGGGATGAAGGTAAACGTGAACAAATTTAAGGTGATGATGGTCTTCAGAACACGTATTGAATGCTCTCTGCATGTTAATGGAATCCCATTGAAACATGTGGAGAAGTTCGCGTATCCGTGAGTGAATACCAGCGATGGAAGGAGCAATGCTGAGCTTTCCTGTAGGGATGTATAAGACTGGGTCAATTTTGAGACAGCTTGATCATTCTCAAAACCGATCCTTAATTCGGTGTTCATTTTACCTTAACTGAGTGTGAGTCATCTAGATACCTACCATAAATAAGATTCCACACGATCGACTAAAGAATTTAAACATACCGCCCATTTTACTTTTATATTACCAAAGTTAAAATTGCATTTTATTTTCTATGAAAAAATACATTTTGTTCACTACAATAATGTGTATTTGTGTTGTTGTTGCTGTGTAAATTGGTATAAGTATAAATTTAAGTTTAAAACTTCTATCAATATCAATTTGCTGTCTCATTTCCCATGTCATTTCATTAAGGGGTTGCTTTGTGAAAAAATACGATTCTTCTTCATTCAGTACCTTCGTTGGAATAAACGAAACCAAAGAGCATAAACTAAATGACACAAATGAGGATGTGATGTAGAAAAATATTCAAAAATTAAAACAAACTAGAAATAAAAATAAAAACAAATTACAAAAGTTTTGTTATATCACAAATTAAAAACAAAATGATAAACTTAACATGATTAGCGTATAACATCACTTTATAGTAGTCTCACGTTATACTAAAGCTATACCGTTACTGTTCTAAACTGTAAAACTTAATTTTTAATAAGCTCTCTACGTAGAAACCAAATGGTAGTACTCTTCTGAGATGAGATTGTATAATAATAAAAAAATATTAAAAAAAACACACCAAACATTAGTCGGTGATTTGTGTTTTTTTAAAAATTTGTCTCTTGAAACTCTTTCGACTGCAAGCCTGAGCCAATGGTGTAAGCGACAACTGTGGCATGATCCAGCTTTCCGGGGAGCGATGAAAATGCACTGCTATCGACGACTCGTTTCCTTGCAGCACGATGTTGCATCCGATTCAGTTCGACTTCACGCTTAATTCCGTCTGGACCGGTGGCCAGCTTGTAGAAGAGTTCACGTTGTTCGAGTGTCTTTCGTCGAGCGGACGTGATCATGCGGACAAAGTCAATCAGTAGGTGACAGAGCCGACGGGCGGATGAGCATGGACAGAAAGTTCCACTGGTACCATAGCTGAGAAGGTCTTCGAGGCGATACAGAGTCAGCGCGTGTCGTTGTGGTCCAGTGACCAGAGGCAGACCAAGTATCGACTTTGGTGTTTTGATTATCTGCTGAGTCTGTTGCACTCGTGGCTCGATCACGGTGTGAGAACGCATGTATTTAGGACGACTTGGTACACTGGACACACTCGAAGACTTTTCCAGTTGCATACGGGGAGCTATATTTTCAGGCGAGGAGGCTTTCTTTGAACGCGGCGGACGAGACGGTATTGTAGACTGTGCAGCATTCATGCTGCGTGTCATTTTATCAGCTGCTGCAGCTGATTCCCCCCGATGTAGACGAGAGTAAATAGCTGATGCACTTTTATTTTGCCGCTTAGGTGCAAGAATGCCAAGCGAATTTTGGGTATCATATTTTGATAGCTTACTCTCGGGTGTCCATGCTTCGGCGAATTTACCAACCACTGGATCAAAGTTATCGCTGATACCGTCAGAGGTGAGGAAAACAATATCGCCAGCTTCGACAACGGTCATAGACAGAGTGAGATTGCTCAGTTCTGGTTTGTTCCCATCGGCTGGACCTAGGGCACCCAGCGCATCGCGCATATCACGCATAGAGTGAATATCATGACAGGCTATTAAGAAAGTACATTGGTACATAAAGGTTTCCTAGATAAATTTAAATTAAGGGTACCTTGAGTGAATTCACGCACACCATACTTCTTCGAGTACACATATCCAAGGGAATCACCAACATTACACGCGCACACTACATACTTGCCGAGATTTGGCTCAGCTAATGGTAAAACTACAGCAATTGTTAATGTACTTAAGGCGCCACCAACTTCCAAAATGCATCCGTGCCCCTCCCAGAGACTTCTTAAAAGCGAAACAAAGACTTCGCTAGTCGAAGTAGCCATGCACTCTTGTGCCAAACCAAATACGGCTCTGTCCAGGTAATCAAGACATCCGTGAACCGCAGACCGTGCTGCCAAACGAGCACCATCACCTGGAAATAAAAAAAAAATTTAAGGTGATATTTGTTAAGATTGAGATAAACAATTTAATTCAACTCGTATTTTAGGATCTAAAGCCAGTTGCGTTTGTCGATAAAATCAAGCATCACAGTAGTTCTATAAGTCTCACTCCTCGGGATTAATCGGGTTAATAGAAAGCTCTTAGATTTTTTGGAGACAGCCGAGCATGTACATAACTAGCGTGGAATGGTCTTTTCCTCCTGATGTAGATGCCCCCACAAACTGATTCCAATCATCGAGGTCTAGGCAAGAGAGTTTCCCGGTAGAAGACAAGAAGCACGTAATGTACCACTGCACGAGTTTCAAAAGGTACGCAAAGAGAGGGGTCTAAAAGTACTACGTAAATATATACTTACGGACCCATGTATGAAACGCTAAACGCTGTCTGACGAAGTGAGGACTTCCTCAAAAATCATGGCATACGTTAAATGCGGTTGTCGAATTGCATATGTAACTCAAATAGTGTCACTTTTCCCTACAAAGAATGCGAGCATTTCAAGAGACGAGAATGGTTATTGAACGAATCATTTGAATTGGATGTCATCATCATCTTCATAATGTGTTGAAAGTCAGATGTCGCCTCTCTGTTTCTTAGATTTTGATAAGTGTAAGCTAAAATTTGTCTAGCATTAGTTTAGCATTCTTGAACTTATCAATTACGATGACAATGACATCCCCGAAGCGGAAGTGAGTGAAATGAGTCAGTATCCGTCGATTTTTATGCATTGCATGTTCAAAATGTCATATTTTACCGGTCGGTCTCTCTGTTCAGTAGTCTGTTATGTCGTTTTCGATTGGTAATCCAGAATCGTCCGGAAGCAATCCGAACGCTTCTGAAAGCGTTCGATTGGCACTCAACTGACAGTTCTTCTACTGAAAAGAAGAGAAATTTGCTTCTGGATTTGAATTCAGAATCGCGGAGAGTTCTTCCGGACGCTTCTGGATTACCAATCGAAAACGACATTTGCCTGAGTACAAAGCGTGTCACGAGTTCGAGATCACCATCGAAAAATAAGGAGTGTGAAGTTGAATAAGCGATTTTCTTCGAAAAAGATTTTTCCCAACAAAAGTGAATTTTCAAAAGGTTGTGTTCTGTAAAGCATAGCGCCTCACTACAGCTGCTATCTTCAATAAAAGTGCTAACGGCAGAATGGCATACCTACATTACGGCTTGGCTTAACCTCCTGACAGACATTGATAAGTATGCATATCAAGGGTTGCATAACCAATTGATTTTATTTCTATGCAATCCCTGTTGCACAAGACCTAAGAAGTTCTAGCCGATTTACAATCCATACTGATATTCTAATACGACCATATTTTAGACTTTAATTTCGGTGAAAATAAATACAAAACTATGTAGATTCATAGGTTTAATTAAATAAAATTGAAAACATACATATCTAACTAAGTATTTGTACTATTTCTCTATGTAACGTGTAAATGAGTTAAGAAAAAAAATGCAAGACAATATTATGTTTCATTTTTCTGAATACTTTTTCAATGTATCTGCTAGTGATTGGATTATTTTCATCTTTTCTTCATGTCGCTTCTCTCTATTCTCTTCCTTGATGGCAAATAACGCCCTTCTTTCTTTCAAATACTGTGCAGACACTGCTGCAGCAGCTGCGTCCAATGATGTTGGCGGGCTCGAGGAACTGTCGGTATCCGACGATGATGTTGAACTTTCACTAGAAATTTTTTGTGATTTTTTCGCTCCTTGACCGACCCCCGAAAGCCCAGAATCATCCTTTCGCATAAATTTGTTCACCTGACGATAATAAGCCATTGTGTTGCGGGATGTACTACTTGCTTTGCTGCTCTCAAGTTTTCGTTTTTTTCTGTTGTAGCGGCACTCAACTTGAAATGGAGAAAACGTTGAGCCAAATTTCTCATTTACCTCTTGGGAAATGAACTCCCAAAGTAAGGTTTTAGATGAAAACAACTTTTGATTATCAGCGTACAATGAGTGAAGCATTTTCGTTTCCAGTTCGCCCCACAATGAGATTATTTTTCGTGTTCCTACGGTGGGTGGGTCACTTATTGCTGACGAGCCATCATCAGCAGCAGCAGTATCCGCAATTTTTTCTTCTGTTGGAAGAATTAATTCCATTTTAACACAGTCCGTGTAAGGCACTTCTTTAGTTTCCCCAGCTAAAATGCATATAGAGACATATAAATTGCCAACTCAATAAATTACAATGACCTTTAAAAGAACTCACTTGTTTTGTTTCGAACTTTAACAAATTCCTTTTCGTCAATTGTAATTGAGCCGTCCTCGCAGAGACATATTTCAAAATTTTCTTTGTTAAATTCCATGATGATCAAACGAAAAATTAAAAATCAAAATGCGAGAGGTAAACAATGGCAGTGACAAATGTGTCATAATGACAGCTGCGCATTTTGGGCGTGTTAAGAATATCGAATTTTTCTTGGATACTCTGAGAGAAGATAGAATATGTCATGACATAGATTATATGTTGGGAGATATATATCGAGCGAAACATATCCACAAACAATAAAGAAATTCGCTTTTGCTGGTCATTCAATAATTTATGAATGGAAAAGGTGCGAAGTCATGACTACCACTACACAACACATTAAAAACTGCTATATAAATGGATTTTCTATGCCAAATTCAGTAAATAAAAGGAGAGTCTCTCAAGGAGGTGGTTTAATTACACAATCAATACCACCAAACCACGATTAGGTACCATGATTCATTTTGCACAACTGACATTATTTTGGTTGATTGTTGGATATTTATTGCAATAATGTTCAACTATTATTTTTCTATAGTATTTACATACTTCAGTCTTCTCGTTAATCTGTTGCCGATATACATATGGGCGACTGCTGAAAATGCTCGTTGGAGGGTTAGATAGTCAATGCGCGGTACTAATAATCGTTTTTAGTACCCAGGCTAACTTTTCAAAAGTCACAATTGAAAAAAGTTCCACATAAAATTTTCCATTACGATCCAATTTTAGTTGAAGGTTAAAAATGATGATAAGGCCTCCCCAATATGTATTTATAAGCTAATTAGAGGTGTTGCCAACGAGTTCCTCATCTCATCTCTTTTCCTACGCTCGCCAATACCTTTATTTAGAGTCTTCGGCTTCTTTCTTCTTTCAAGATTTGTATGCAAACCTCGACCCCATGGATATGTGATCTAGACCTAAAGCCAGTATTAGACGATATGTTGAATCAGCATACGTATGCTGAAAATTGTGTTCCAATCACAACATATCGTGTAAAAAATAAATTTCTGTCATCAAGTTTGCACGATATGTTGTGATTGGAACACAATTTTCAGCATACGTATGCTGATTCAACATATCGTCTAATACTGGCTTAAGATTCATGTATATTTTGTATATTCATCGACTTTATATCATTTTTTATTATTTGCTTTCTATTTAATTTAATGGCTGTTGTCACTTTACACTGCTAATGAACTGATACTGTAGATTGTCCACAATATTAAATATTTTTAAAATTTTCTGACGTTATCAAAATATTGAATGAATAGGTGAGATGGATGTGAAGGTTTAGACCTTTATCCATAATATTCACTCAAAAACATGCATTACATTAAAGGTACATTTTTTAGTACCTACAGTTGTCAGACGTTCGTAAGAGAGCCAGTGCAAAAAATCTTAAAATGTGTTTTTTTTCTCGGGGTTCATCTTGGAACTCCTCGCTCAGCTTCTACAAGTTGTCACAGTAATAGTCTGGCTTATTTAAAATACATTACCTGTGTAGAAGAGCTCCAATTATTAAGTTATACTAAATTAATTAGAATCGGTTTTAACGAATAAATAACGAAATAACGAAGCCGAAAGTTACGATTACCTACACCATGTCAATCATGAGTGTCATTCTGTCACAAAACTCATGACATACTCGCTTTGTCATCAGCGATGCCATACCTAGCCCAATTGTGAAATTCTAGCACTTTCTGATTCGATCTAGCCCTGAAAATTTGGTGTCTGGCCCTGTGTATTTTTTTTAACAAATACATTTTCTTTTAAAAATATTTTTTGTTCTATCGCAAATGTGAACATCCCTTAATGACTAGTTTTTATAAATCTTTGAATCTGAACGCATTCATTTGTATTAGCTATCTACTAACCGTAAGGCACGCCATTTTGAATTTGTATTGTAGAAAGTAGAAGCGTCATCGTCATGGGCTCACAGCTTGTGGTGGTTGTGCTGTACTGCTGTGCTTTTGCGCATTTGCATTTTTTAACTACAGTACCGTTACCGTTGGCCCGCCATACAATTTTGTTCTTATAATCGTATCTCGTTCTCACGCAAAACAAACTACAAGCTGCTTTAAATACAAAAAAAAAATATATATTTGGCTTTGGCTAAAATAAAATCTTATAGCAGTGAAGCCAATGATGGTGATGACGATGAGCGTTGCTCATATATTTTATATTTAGATTAAATATAGTGTGATACAAGACATCATGTGCAATTTTTTAATTTGTAATTTAATCTAGCCCTAATCTAGCCCTGAAAACAATTTTTTAGCTCTAAATCACATTTTCGAGTTGGCATCACTGTTTGTCATACTGTGACAGAGGCGAGTGCCCGGAGCATTAAAGCAAGCGATTAAACAGCGTGAAACGGTGAGAGACCTATCGCTCGCTGTGGTTAATAATTTAACCACACTCAATTTTTAATACAACATGTCTGCTCCGTGGTGTTGTACAATCAAAAGAGCGGTCATTCTCACGAACAACCGGGAAATAACGTGTCAATCGCGGCATGAAAGACACTGTAGAAAATCGTGCAGTGTCACGTGTGGGACGTTGTCAATGTTTACCTTCTGTTAAAAAAAAGTCGTTCATTCAATTCACACAGTCATTAAAATCCGTCATTAGGTAGAGAAATTCAAGTTGTGTCAATGGTGTCATGGGACCGCACAGAATGACACGATTTGTGACATGTGCAATCGTAGCCTAAGCTAAATTCACTGCTGCAAGGTTGAATAGTAAGTACATATTTTTAACAAGTATGAAAAGAAAATGTGTAGTATGTACCTGTTTCATACAAATAAAAATAAACTCACCCCAATTGACGCCATCAGCAAGCGCCATAGCAGCAGCATTGCCACGCACCACCATTCCGTAACAATCAGCTATGGGATTCCCCATTGGCTCCTTGGTCAGCATATTATTCTCATACAAAGACACAGATATTCCATAGGCACTCTCTGATTCCATCTTCCAATTTGTGACACCAGCGATGGGCTCAACCAGCAAGCCGTTCTCAGTGATTAAAGTTTGATTTGAGACCGCTTCGCGCAGCAAGCGTGACGCATCCTCGAGCTTCTTCTCAGCAATTGGTTTACCATCGCCAACAGGTGGTGGTGTAATGATACCATTATGGCCATTCGAAGAGATTTCCGTAAAATCAGTCTTTGTGTTAACTATATTCTTGTTGTTACTTTGCTCGGTGGTGGTAATGGTGTCCGCGCTTGTATTGGTAGTCCCATTCTGGGCGGCAGTGTTTGACTTTGTTGTGCTTACCATGCTGACAACAATCGTTGTCCCCTTAGTACTCTCCGCGTTGGTTGTTGCATCTTTATTGACGCTGGATGATTCTATTTTAGAATTTCTTCTCGAGCGAGTACCAGGTATTCCAGCACAACCACCAGCACTGTTAATCGCCTTATTAGCGTTTTGATCCGATCGATACTTGGTAGCATTAAATTTAAATTTATTATGATTGCTTATACTCTTGCGCACCTCAATGGCTTCATTATCCTGAATCGTATCGATGAAATCAATATCTGAGCCGGCACTTAAATGCAATTTAGATCGTTTAATCCCAGTCAGTCCATCATCCGGACCGGTGCACGCCGATGTAATGCTATTCGGACCGGTGGGATATACAGACAACGGAAGCTCTGGCATATCCGATGGATTTTGTCCGCTGCTCACCTCCGGGCCAGGTACAAATATTCTCTCCATGCGACTGTAAAATAATAAATTAAACAAATATTCATAATGATTTGTATGCTAAAACTCACCCTTCCAAATATTTTGTAATGAAACCGCCATCATCTTCGGTTTTACGAGGACTACGAGGACCATCTCTCGAATCGGCAATGAAACTCAATTGACGAAAATACGTAGTGACCTTTTGTCTGAGTGATGGCATTGCTAGGCGGTCGTGTCGCGCTTTATTATTCTCTCTGTATCGCTCTTATGATTGATCACACACACTTGGACTAGAGAGTTCATTCACATGACCGGCATCGTCTCGCAAATAAAGGCTATTGGCTCCGTTATGATGAAACTAAAAGAACAAAGTAGAGGGATTCGATTAAACCATCAACTATGAATGCTTTAATTTTTAATAAATACAATTTTCTTATAATAATTGTACGACTGTATCTCTTTTAATTGCTGCAGGGTGAGTAAGTCATTGTTAGATTTTATTTTCTTAGTTTCAGTCCAGACAATACAAGGGAAAAGCTATTCAACTTCGAGCAGAGCCTAATTAGAAATGAACACTGAACAGTTAAGTTGGAAGTAATTGGGATGTGGGTGCACTGCGATGTTTTGTTTTACTGATGGTCTCTTTAATTATGATAGTTTTCCTTTTGGAATCCAATTTGATTCACGTCCCAGTTGAGACGTCGATGTAAATGCAGAATCTCATCGCTAATTGCGCACTATATAATTATACAGTTTCAATGTAATTTATACGTTGCGTGCTTTCTTGAGTGAACTTTCGAAGTGAAAAATTAATTTCAAGGCAAATTGTAAATTTCATGTTTATAGCAGTGGAAATTTTAAACATTCAGTTCTATTTTGATTTTTAGTACTTTGTGTTCAATTCGTGTGGTAAAAAGTACAAGTTAAGAAGGAAGCAGATGTGTAAAGTAATTGAAATGCGATTTTGAAGACATAGGGTGGCGTGCGCCAACCAAAAATGAGTTTCGAATTATGGACGCGTGAATTAAGACCGCGATCGAAAAATTAAACTAAGCCGATCGGCCTAAGCTCATCAGACTATATAAATTAAAGCCGCGATCGAAAATAATTAGACGTGGATGGTTCGCTTCGCTGCAAAGAATTTAGACTCCCAAAATAACATTTTCGGCTGTATACAATTGGAAAAAAATCTGTTTTAATTCGATTTATACCTAGACCGCGCGGACTAAGTTCGTCGGTTGCAATGAGTTTAGACCGCGACCGAAAGATGGAATTAGACCACGCGGTCTAGTTTTATTCCAATATCGAGGGCATAATTTTTACATTTTTAATTTAATTTAGAAATGTAAAACGTTTATCATGAAACATTTCTAACTCGCCTAGGCGATTAAAAGACACGTCTACCTAAAAGATCAATAATGATTGTTCCATATCGTAACCGTCATAGTAAAGAGCAAGTTTTCGGTCAGTTTCGTGCAGTTTTGTGCACATATGCAAAGTGCGATTGATATCGTTCAAAGTATGGATATTAATATAAATATTTATTTTTATAAATATCAAGTTGACCCTTCATAACTCTTGATATTCCACTACCGACTCTTAAATCATCAACGGCAGTCCCCTTACAGGTAGAGCAGAGGTAGAGCAGAGGTATCGATCTTGATCCAACCACCTCATATTTTTGACTTACCTTTCCTAGCTGGTCCGTTGTGCTTCTCCCGTGGCACAATAACCACTGAGCTAATGCGAGCAGGGTTATCATAGATTCGAAGAACCTTTTTGGGAATAGACCTTATGTGTTGTCAATATCAATAGTGTACTGTCGAAAGCCAGATAGCATTTTTGAGGTTTTTTAACCGGAAGCTTTCAATTTCAATGATCCCTTTGAGTTTAACATCGCTGCTGCATGGAATGGTGATACTCTAACCATTTCCATTGGTTTAGTCCTTCTCCTTTAAAAGATCATGAGTACTCGACTTCTACTTTAAGGCGATAGACTAAAAGCTTTAATCAGTCCTCATGCCCAAAGCTCAGTGCAGATTTTATGGTCAAACGGTCTAAACTCTAAAGGTATGAACGAGCTGAGAACACAGTTAAAATCAGGATTCTAGACATCAGCAATGAATATATGGTAAGCAAGCAGAGAGAAGGCTAAATAGGTAAGTAGAGGTCCATTCGGACTGTAGCGTCAATAAAAAAGCAAGCAGATAGTCAACTGTCATGCAGCATAAAAGCTGCCATAAGGACATCTTCTGTTAGAAACTTCCATGATATACGTTATATGTACATATATATACCGCAGTGTACGCCTCCGAGCTCCGATTATACGGAGCGCCTTTTGTGGAGCATATAGATTTGGTTCCCAAAACAAGCATTACACTAACACCTTGCTGTCTATAGCAAAAGTTGAATTTTATAAAACGCGCTCTATGTCGACAAAGACATTAGAGCAGGCCACGTAAAACTTGCCGTGCGAGAAGCAATCCCTCCTAACATCGATTTCTGCTATTTTCAGTGACTAATCCTGAGACATATTAATCGTTATTGCCAAACAGTTCTTAAGGGGGAATTGCATATATGCAGCGATTGTCTCTACCACGTTTTTATGTAACCTTGTCCCATTGCACAACTTGGGTGGATTTCGATTTCTCAGTAGCATTACTGGACCTCCCAATTTGAGCATAAGTGTGTGAGACTGATGTAGACTAGGTGGAATAAGTATATTTAGGAATTCACAGGATAGTGTACAGCATCATTTGTATATGCATACTACAGTCTCCACAGATTTGTATTCTGCACCTTCGAACGACTTTAACAAAGAGTTATAAATGACAGAAGTCTGATCGGTCTTAGGTGTCAGAATCGCACGTTCGCACAGCCACTCCGTGAATTTGCTGTTGGATATTTTTTACTTCTGGATATATTCTGGCTACTGAGGCAAGATCTGGTTAAATTGTAAGATTCCCCTTAGTTTCCGGATATTGCCTAAAAATGCGTTTATGTTTTTTTGTATTAATTTAGATTTATGACTATGACCATTAGTTGCAGCCCGGCTTTGCCCGTACAGGAATTGTATTGCTTAGGTCTTAGGTAATAATGTTCTTTCGTAAAATGCGAAAAATGAGAATAAACCGATTTGCTGAAATTTTCTTTCTGCCTAAACCTGAAATACGATTAAAACAAAAAAAAAAAAAGAATCATGAAAATCGGCCCTGCGGTTATCGAGATGTAACGCCATCGGGTTTTACCCAATAGAAGATGTTTTTGATTTGTATGGGAAGTACTTCGTCCCTTCGTCCAATTTTGACCTATCTTCACAGGACCACTCCAAGGCTAATAACTATGCATTAGGGGGCGTGAATCGGGGACAAACGAACACAATTTTAAGGCTCAATTTTTATATATATAGAAGATGGCAAGTTGAATGAAGTATAAGGTCATGAGCGAGTTATTGGCGATGCTTCTTTTAAGGGACACCAAGCTAAATTTCCAAAATCGGAGAAATTAATTTTCTTTATCTTCTATAACCGATTTTTTCCCTACAAACATCTGTGGGGGTACCTTTTCAAGTTCCGACAAATAATAATCGCTGCATAAATGAATTCTATTTGTCCATACTTCTAACCACTTAGTATTAGAGATACAATAATGTGAATGACAACTATACAGCTACCATCATGTTCATGATCATCACTTTCAATTTCCCGCCTATCCATTACAAGGGTAGCTTATACAATGCTCAAGTAGACCCTCATAGCTCTCGATCTTCCACGTTCCGACAGCGACTCTATCATTTATGTATTTTAAAATGACTAGGTACGCCAGCCGTACCTTTCCATGGAAAACCTTTTCGGGGGCATTAAACGAAACGATAAATACCCCCACCCCCTCCCCCTTTGTCAAACTAACAGGCTAATATAAGTGAAATTTAATTAAATCATAAAATTAAAATGTAATTTATGCCAAGCGCTCACTGTCACTTTATAGCCGCCGACTTTATGATAGCGCCAGAGTGGAGTGTATATACAAGTTTGACCATAATGACCACTATTTATAGTTAGCGCTATGGCGCGGCCGGCGCTGCGTTACGCATTTAATTAACTTGTAAAACCCGTGAAACAATACTCGGTCGTGCCCGGCATAAGTTGCGCCAACAATTTTTTTTATTTTAGTATGTAGTCTGCTTATCTAGGTTACTAGTGGAGATTTGAAGAGATTTCATTTTTAATTTGTACGCGCATCCAAGTTTCATTTCTGCTTTGGGTTTTTTCTCTGCACCAGACCAGGCCGAAATGGTGTGGCGTGGTTCTATAAATACAGAAGAGCAAGTGGTATTTCTGTGGAACTTCCGTGAACATGCAATGGGACTGTAAATCTTGTTTTGTTTTTATTTTCCCTTTCGCATTGGGGATGGGGGCTTTCAATGAAACCTTGATGGAATGTGTTTACACTAAAAGTGTTTATTGTTTTTCTCGTTTGATTTTTACTTTTTTTTTTCTCACAATTTATTGCACAAGAAAAGGTGGAGGCTGTGGTGGTTTCGTTAGATAGTGTTTTTATTGTGCAAAAGTTGAAGTTGCGATACACTTGTTGTGGGTAGTTTGAACTAAAAATAAAAAAGTTATTGGAACTCTTCGATAGCTCTAAGGACTTTGTGCTACTATTTCAAGTCGATGATGTTGTGGTGGTGTACAGATTGAATCTGAATTATTAAAATGCACTTTAGTTGAAAAGTGGATGTGCCTTTGGGAACAGTTGATGTTTAACAGATTGTATATAGGTACACATAGGTATATTCATGGGAGACTGGATACTATGCTGCAAAAGGTTAAAGGTGAAGCATAACAGTATTTAGTCGCACGGAGTATTGAGTGATGAAGGGGTGTTTGCTTATAACAGTGTGTAGATTTAATCGCCAGCGGGGAAAAGAAATACCTACTGACCAGTGACCATAAAGGGCTGGCCAGAATGTGAATCTGATTTTTGAAGCAGTGTCACTGTCACCACAGGACTGTTCCTTTACTTTTACATTTTACGAATTTTTACGAATTTTTACCCAATTTCGTTCCTTAAAGGACCATTCACATGAGAGCGATCAACTATAACTAGATACGAACGAATGAATATTCGCGAGTTTTGATAGTCCTTAATTGGCATTCAGGAAGTGTTATATTGTGAGCCGGACAAAACAGCGGATGAAAAACGGTGACATCTAAGACGATGCGAACGAATAATATTGTTTCTACGAACTCCTCAACAAAACCAATGAGTCTTGACGTCTATACGAAAATAATAAATTGAAGAAACGGCCTTCAAATAATTTGAATTCCTTAAGAAGACAGTGGAGCTCATCATAATATGTACTTTATTTATTGAAAAAGAATTTCATCTACCTCAGAAATACTACTCATTCTGCTGAACCGTGAACTCTAAAAGCGGTTTGCTTTATATTTGACATCGCTGACCGCACTCCGCATAGGCTAATGGCCCGCGTTCAGTTTTGTGAAGCTTTTACGCTAAATTACATTGCTGCGGAATACAACGTTACTGATGCACCCAGCACATTGTTAATATTCAATATTCATCATAAAGAAACATGGTTGTCACCAGATTAACAAACCGTCACCAACATAAAGTTGATCATGTTGTGATCGAAGTAAGGTACCATTTCAGTAATTTATCTAACGGTCTGAGCTGCCAACATAGATTCAAATAGTCCGAGTCCATTGAACAAAAATTACTTCTGCAGACTGTTATACGACGAAGGCGACCAAAATTTCCCTGACAAACAGAATTAACCATGATGGGACTAAGAAAGCCAAGTCTTCCGTCCATCCGACAAAAATTAAGTCCAGTATAGCAATGTATAAACTAAACTCAAGTCCAAGAAGGCTGCTGGAACTTTTAAACTATACTGAAACATCGAGGGGCGAATTGGGGAGAGGATAGGATACGCCAACTTCTAAGATTTGGTCAGAAAAAAGTATGACCCTGATGAACGGAACCTTAACACTGTTTGCCCAATTATAGAGGCATCAATCTCCAAAACATTGAATACAGGATCCTGTCTGCCATGTTGTGTTCGGCCCAAAAGTATTTTGTCAACGAACTAATAAGCCCCAGACAGAGCGGCTTTAGGCCCGCTAAGTATGATCAAATATTCATACTTACGATAGACCCTGGAGCAAGCTCAAGAAGTCTAGATCCATACCCACCATCTATTTATCGATTTAAAAAAAAACAAATAATAAATAGGTGGCGCAACAGGCGGTAGACACCTTAGGCCTAGCTTCTCGCAACCATTCGTTTGTGTGAGTTTCTATTTTTGGGACGAATGGAAGGGACCTACAATTTTATGCCGATTCCGAACGGCTGAATTGAGAAGCTTTTTCAGGACAGTTATACTCTCGGATGTTTGTCAGACGTTCGCGAGAGGTGGCGCAGTAGAAAAAAACACTAAGATGTAATTTGTTTTTTCCGGGGATCGAACCTGGGATCCCTCGCACAGCAGTCCAGCACACTAACCACTGCGCTACTGCGCCCATTTATCGATTTTAAGGCTGCATAATGAAAGCACTCAGAGAAGAGTTATATTGAACCATTTCTAGTTTTGGCATCCTGGCAATTTCGTCAGATTGTGCAGCTAGCTCTACAGCAACATTGACCTGTTCGGAAAAGTGCGAATCAGTCGTCTAAGACAGCTACGACATTAGGCCTCAAGCCCTAAGAGACTTCGAATCGAACCCAGAGTGACAGCGCGGTATATAGGAAGACCTCGCTTTAGATCGCGGGTGCCTTCAACCAGGCCGCAGCGCTCACCCCTCAGCTAAACATCCCACCAGCGACCTTGGACAGAATTTGAAGAAGGGATATGCATTATTGTTCATACAAAATTAAATCAAGTCAAAAATAACCGGACTTCACAAGTCGGCTATTATATTCTCTACAAGTCTCTACACTGCTCGGAAAACCAAATCAAGATCCCTTGTTTTTGAGAATATGATTTTGTCAGACCAAGCCCATTCCCACATTTCTATCCCTTATTATAATGTTAGACATAAGTATTACTATTGGTCAACATTGTTTTAAAGCGTGAGTCCATTGTCTACAAACTGTTTGGTCGGGTATAATAGCCTGTTGAAAATACCTGTTGAATATTAATTTTAAGACTAACTGACTATTTCCTAGTGTCTAGGTTGAAAATTTCCCCAAGCAATCGTATTGTTGACAAACACGACTATAATTACGCACTTCTAACACCAGCAGGTAGACTTGTTGTAGCCCACCGGTACTCTGCAGGTTTTCTTGTTTTTTTTTTAGTGCAGTTTGCACGACCACATCTCCCCACGTGATTTAGTTCAAATTGAATTTGCATATAAGATGTAAGTTTAAGTAAACCAGTCAGTCAAATAGCCAACCTACGAGGTGGTACTAGAATCTCAACTAGAATCTCAACTAGACTTTAGAATTGGATGTTAACGCGCCATTCACGTCTTCTCAATCAAGTGCTATTGCGAACTTTATTTTTGTTGTGGCTGAGGTGGCTTCTATATAGCGAGGAGAATTATGATAGACCAAGTTTTAATAACCAACACGAAGAACAATTTTCTGGCTAAAATAAAACTCGTATTCGATAATTAGCAAGCAGCAACTACTTGTGTATGATGCAATTTGTATTGAGTTTGAGCTGTTCGTTTTCTATGGTTTCGCGAATTCCCCTCAGAAAGCAAACAAGAAAAACAAAATTGATTCTGTTAAGTGATTTATAGTGGAACACATTTCCTGTTACGTTTCCAATGGAGCGTTCAATTTAGCGGCGAAATTAATAATTCACTTACGAATAAGTGTTGTTGCTGAACCTAGAGCCAATTAATGGCGAACGCAAATTGTAAAGCACAATTGTAGGTCTAGATATGAGGTTATGTTTAATTTTTGTGGGGGCAATATGGCACTCCTGCAGTATCTCTTCGGTATTTAAGGCTTTTTCAGTTTGAGGCGGTTCTAAGAGAGACCAAGACGAGCAAATTAAACAAAACGTCGTTGTATGTCCTCGATTCCTCCAGTATTCTCTGCGCATACTTCTGTCTGTTGGGGATACTATGGTAATATACTTAATATTGAAACCCAGGACCGTGGTTATTTATTTAGTAGAGAGAGCGGTAGCAAGTTCCGCATTCAGGCAGAATGAACCTGCACGATGAAAGCCATCCAGCTGACCAAAATGGATTGGGGACACGATCCCGAAAACCAAAATCCCGAAAACCTAATATCCCGAAAACCCACAATCCCGAAAAGCCAAAATCCTGAAAAAAGAATCCCGAAAACGAGATCCCGAAAAATTATATAATTAAACTAAATACGTTATATCATTTTTCGGGATCTTTGCGCAAATTTTTCATTTTATATAATTTTTCGGTATTCTTTATTTTGTGTTGAATAGAAATTAGAAAATAGTCAATTGTTCGTCCATTCCATTTACCGTAATAATGTTTTGTAATGTTGCGCTGCAATACGCAATGTGCATTCAGTTGTGCTGATCTCATATAGTGTGATAGCTGACCGACTAGATTTTAGCCAGTGAACATCGTAATACAAAGTGAGTTGAAAAAGGAAACGTTACGGACTTGCAGGTAGTCCTGCATACTCCCCTAATTTTTGGTCGGTTTGTAACCTTTTGAAACAAAATCTGCCGCGGACACAGAACAACGTAGAGGCGTGGCACCGCCGCCGCCGGTTGAAAGTTCTCGCAGGGCACTCACACATTGGTGTATATTCACTGATTGGTCTTTTATGTGAAGAGCATATCCGTGTTAAAACATGTTTGGCTGAAATAATTGCCGCTGAGTCGCAACAACTAAGAAAACGTTATGTGAGGAAGGAAAAAAAATTAAAAAAATTTGCGCGGAACGTAACGAGCGTTCTGAAATAAGTTTTCTAACAGGAATTGCGTACTGTATGAACTTGTATTAGTGTTTTGTCATGGATCGTTTTTTATATGTTTTTGTTAATAAGACTTTAACTGTTTTTGTTATGTTTTATTGATTCGAAGTTTGTTATTTTGTGTATTTTGTTAAATAAAGTTGGCTTATATTTTTGTTGCTACAATAAAATTTTTAGTTTCACTTTCGGGTTTTTGGCCTTTCGGAATTTTTGATTTTCCGGATTGTGGCTTTTCGGGATTGTGGTTTTTCGGGATTGTGGGTTTTCGGGATTTTGGGCTTTCGGGATTACATTTTTCGGGATTCTGTCCGACTCCCGACCAAAATGTGAGGGTAGCAATATCCAAGATCAAGTCGAATAAAGCTGCTGTACCGAACGGTATAACTGCTGTGCTTTTTAACTGAGCGGGAGATGGCTTGGTGGTGCAACTACTTGCATACGCTGACGACATTGACATCATTGTCATCGCGCAGCGAGCTGTCACTGGTGCGCTTGCTAGTATTAACACAGAAGCGGTAAAATAGGCTTAGTCGTGAATGAGGGCAAAACAAAATATGTACATGCTGTCAACAAGAAGGGACACACAACATCGACGAAACGGACAGAACTTCACGATAGACATCAGCTATACATTTGAGGTGATTTGGGACTTTGACTACCTCGGCTCTGCTATAAACTCTGACAATGACAGCATAGGAGAAAAAACGAAGAGTTACACTTGCCAATCGCTGTTTCTGTGGCCTAACAAGCCATCTGACTATAGGCCTTGCCAAGAAACACTAAGTAGACTCTATAGACAAAGCAAGAACGTTAGCAAAAGCGGACGAAAGTCTTCTTGGTGGTTTCGAACGCAAGAACTCTACGAGATCTACAGCGACATCGATCTGGTCAGAAAACTACGTATCAGTCGACTAAGATGGCTAAGACATGCAGAGCGAATGGACACCAACGCTCCGGCCCGAAGAGTCTTCGATTAAAACCCGGAGGGATAACGCTGTAGATTAACACGTCGTCTTAGGTTACACAAGTGGAAAGAGACCTCAACAAACTTGGAGTGCGCAACTGGAGACGGTTAGCCAAAGCTCGGCGTGTTGGTTGAGGCGCAGGTTCACCCCGGACTGTAAGTAATTAAGTACGAGATAGGTAGCTTATTGCCTAGTGCTGACCAGACCGTATACATATGAGTAGGTATTGGACCAACTGCATACAGTGAGCGTCAAAAGTGAGTAAACACCGATGCTCTTTGGATTTTTCTTTAGCGTATGGAAACAGGTCTAAAAACCAACAATTTGTAAAAAGTTTGATAAGGAAATAACAATAACAAAACGTATTTAATCTCGACAGTATAAAATACTTTATAGATATTTAAAAAAAATAGTTTCCTATCTCCAAAGAAAAATTAAAACTTCATTGGTGTTTACTCACTTTTGAGGCTCACTGTATATACCACTGTCGGATACCACTTTTTGCAAAGTACAGGAGGAGTTGGCTTGCCAGCAGCAGATATCGTATCTCTTGCGGAGTGTATACTAACAGGTCGCTGGTGTACTAGGAAGACATGCCGTTAGGCTAGGAGTCAGCGCAAATGATTTTGGTCGCATTTGTATGGACGAGGAGAAGGAAGAAACACACTTTCACATGCTATGTAACTTCCAGTGTTGTCCTTGGTTAGAAAACAAAATCTAACAGAGTAATTCTTCGAAGAACTTGCCGAAACGGTTATTAGACAGAAATTCCTCCAGAATTTAAAATTACATTACCGAGTCTCATTGTGGTATGATCTAAGGGAATTGTTCCGAGTGTGTGAGATATTTGCCACTTAACGTACTGTTTGGGAATTAGAAGAACTCAAAAAAGTGGGCTTTGCATTTTCTTTACCACAGAACTCAATTTTAAGAAACCTCCAGTAATCAGTGATGCCATTCAGAGATTAAAACGAGTCGAGCTGATCGTACAAACATCGAGTACTCGTTCTAAAAAAGCAAGCTCAAACGAACAGAGTCCACACACCACTGCACACTCATGGGTAATTTCTGTTTGTGAGTTTGATGAATCGCGAACATCGTGAATCGAAGCACACATCGAACGAGCTCATATGAGTATGAATGCTTACGAGTTTGAATACAAACGAGTTTGAGTATAATGGGTATGATAACTTGCAAACACCGGGGAAAAAATTGATCGTTTGCAAACATTTGAGTTGTTTGCGAGCATTTATGTAAATGTAGATTGTGTATGGACATGGAGATAATGTTCCTGGCAGAGGAATCTTTATTGTAACAGGACTGTAAGATTCAACCTTTGCGGGCACATCTCAGGCTGAAAACTACTTACATGGATTTTTATGACTTTTGTTTTGAAAGCAGGAGGTCCTTAGAATCATTCTGTCATTAACACGGTCCTTTTTAGAGGTGTTTTTGACCAAAATGTATTTCCTTTGGAATACCTTCACAGGTCATAATTAATACAAAAAACCCGTAAACTACTTTTAAGGCAATATTGCTGCAAGAGTTTTGATCTTTTATTGGCTTTTCGTGTAAAAAAAAAAACAATTCTTTACCTGTGGGTATTCAGACTTTTCCTCAATGCGCCTGGCAGGGAAATTCCTAAATGAGCTGATTCAAGCAAAAAATTGTCAATTGTGGAGGTGTAATAAAACGAACAATCCTTTACCTATATTCAAAATGCTTGCTCGTAATTTATTACCACACTCAAAGAAAAATCCTGTGTAATATTGCCTTAACCGCATTAGGTAAAGTTTTTTGCATGGATGTTATTAGACAAGCATATTTCTCCTTAAAACTAAGGCCATTTGTATACGACCTAACTAATGACAAATAGGCTGAATTGCCTAAAAATGCAGTAGTCTTAACCAAGAAATAACATGTTTTTTTCTTAACTTTGCCTTTGATTGTCAGGTAGACTAAGTAATTTTGCCTTAGGTCTTAGGTTAATTTTTTTACAAATTTCGGTAGCGGTTTAACTTTACCTTAAGCCTAAAGGAGTTTTGCCTTGAATCTAGGAAGACGTCCCTTTAATTGTCTTAGGCCTAATGTAATTTTGCCTTACGCCTGGGGTTACTTTCTGAAGTTAATACATAGTTGAATTTGCGTCCAAAAATTAGTCAATCTCTTTGCAATTTCCGTAAAGGAAACGTTTAATTGTGTGCTTAAATTTTAGACAAAACAGCGGCAATTTTTGTTAAGTATACAAAATTCAAACTGCGTGCTGGCGTTTTAGCGAAAAACAATTAGATAACAAATTAATTAAAAACACAACTTAAGCACAGCCAGAATAAACACGAATGTGTAAAAAGACATCAAAGATACTTATAACAAACGGTGAACTGATTTGAACTATCGCTGTACCTACGCTCCCCACAGCCCACATTGTAAAAGTGTGGTCATTGTACCGAACGCCAAAACAGTTGCATAACCCGCCCATATCCGCAGATCTTAAGCCAATTGAGTACTTTTGGGATTAGTTAGAACTAAGAATTTGGAAACACAATATTAAGAGCAAAAAAACCCTCATAGATAAGTTAAAGGATGAATGGGACAAAATAGACTCCAGGACTACTTTAAACTTGGTGAATTGAATACATCGAAATAATATGAATTGTAGGCAATTATTGGGGCCTAATGCTTCCCTACGAAATTTTAGGCGGAATAAATTCATCAAATTTCGTTCAATTTTGGCATATAATCGAATGTGTACGGAGACTTTTTGAGCTCGATTCGATTATGAAGTAATTTTTCGTTTTGTTTTGTTTTTTTACTTCAATAAATGAATTATTGGTTATAAAATAGTTTAAATATTTATTTGTTAAAACCGGAAGTATACTTGTACGTTGTACCTACCAAATTTCACCATAATATTATCTACATTCATAATTAAAGTAAGCATTTGAATTCTTTTTCCGTAAGTATCGAGTGTACGGAGACTTTTTTGACTGACTGTATATTTGCAAACATCCTAATATGTAATCAAAAAGTTGCCTATAAGTTTATTTGCATGCATATTGCATAAGCACAGCATACACAATACGCCCGCCTATCTCTTAGCTCTTTTTCCCAAAATTAAGAAAAAAAAGAACAAAAACAACACGCATTATCATTTCTAACCCTTTGTGGGTCTTTTTTCTTTTGTTTCCCAAAATTAAAAATAAAAAACAAAAACAACACACATTCTCATTTCCAACCCTTTGTTGGTTCGATCTTTGGTAAATGATTGCGAACATTGGAAAATGCTTACAAACAGTTGACCTGTTTACGAGTACTCGAACAAATCACTACCTGCTCGTAAGCCAATGCATCATCTTGCAAGCGAGTGTACGGGTTCGATCATGTTTATGAGTTTGATCATGTTGAACAGCCATACTCGGGGGTTGTTGTAGATTACGAGTCAATTGATTCGTGAGTAGAAAAGGAAAACGATCAATTTCAAACGAATACTATGAAAATCGATGGATTGTTCGAACACGTTCGAACATACTCATTTTAATCTCTGATGCCATTCTGACCGGATTCCGGTCATATCTGACCGAAATCTGTTTACTCTGACCGGAGAAAATTTTGAAATCCGGCCTAACCGTTTTTTGACCGGAACGAAAAATGTTTTTAACCGGAAATCTATATTTTGACTGGAAAAATAAAATTGTCCTACTGATTATAAATAGAGATAGATTTCTATAACTTGAATAAAACTTCGCCATACATTACGAACCTGCTCCCAAGTTCAAACAGAAACCAATTTAATGCGAATATGGGACTACAACATCACGCATGGAATTCTGCTCCGGGAGCAGGATAATAAATTATCTTATAGGCCAATTTTTTAACGTTTTCTTTTGCTAGAATGTTGAAGAGGACATTAAACAATGAATTTCAATTTCAATTAAGTTTGAAATTCGATAAATCTCAGATTGGAGATTGGTGAACTACTCTTTTCAAGTGTCAGAAAATTATCCGAGAATAATTATTTGGCTCAATTGACACACGGCCTTAGTACATCCATTAACGATTTGGCTACACTCAGGCGTCATTGCAATGAAATAAAATTTGGCAGGTAAAATAATAGTGAAATTGAAAACACAAACAAATTCTATAGTTAAGCCGAAGCGGACGCCCGTTTTTGATGTCCTCACGCAAATATCAAATGAAGATTTGTATCGAAAGCACAATGGTGAGAAAAAGAACGTGTCAGAATTATTTCTGAAAGTGGATTTTCCGTGCATTTTCTATGCTATCTACCTTTCTTCTTTACTCACTCAAAATCTACCTGTGTCGCTGGATACGACGTTCATTGGAAGGCGTGTATGGCCATGCACTAAAAGTGTATTTCAGAATTTAAAACATGTCATATAAAATGAAAAATTAGTTTCAGTAAATTTTAAACAAACGAAATAAAAAACAAGTTTACAAACTCAAGATTCACATAAGTATTATAAAAACGTTTTCTAAACATCGATAATGCAGGTGAACATAAAAATTCGTAAATTGTATAGGTATTTTCTATTTTTGACCGGGTTTCAGGTCAAAAATTCTCATTTTAACTATTGACCGGATTTTTTGACCGGATTTAGAAAATAAAAATCCGGTCATGCGGTCAGATTTGACCGGATTCACTTTTTTTTAGTGGCAACACTGCCAGTAATACTTTTATCGATGGAAAACTCCCAGTGATTATAGAATCGGTTGGAAGTTGTTTGTTTATTCCCATCACTATTAGGTACCTACATTCATTTCTGACGGGTCTATTGAACAATCACTTTCTACGCATTATTAATTCTCTAAAGTGTGATTTATTGATCAAATGTTTCTTATTAGTGATATGCCATATTTGAAATAGTAGCAACCGTTTTTACAGCGGCTTGCTGAGCATACTAACAAGCTATAATCACCATTTCGTTGTTTACGGACTTGTTCATCTATTTTAGCGCCAACGCCGTAATTCCTCTTCATGTGACAGCCTATATGTGTATGGAATTTGATATTTAATGCTCGTCGAGAGTACTTAAAAACAGGTGAATACGTACTATACGTCAGAGTGCAGCAAACTGCTGAAGCACTTTTAAAACCACAAAATTACAACCCACAACTATTTACCACGGCACAGCAGCCAGTATTGCATTATTTCACATCAAACATCAGACAGCACGTTGCTGGTATATGGCATAGTGATAGTGATAGCCTTCTAGCTTGGCAATCTGGCATACATATACAATTCGATTATAACACACCAGAGAGTGGTGTCTTTATAAATAGAAAACTATGCTCGTACTATACGCTCACGCCATCCACATATCGTTTGCATAATCTAAACATGTTGACTCTGTTGCTAGAACTATAAGTACACACCACACCCTACCCTATAGAGTTCATCTATGACAGGAAGGAGTGTATTGCCCGGGTTCTGTATAACCTCCTCTGCGTATCTCAATGGAGGGTCAGGGTATATAACGAACAACACTCCTTTTAGTTCTACATCATGGGGTTCGGTTCTTGTTCGAGATAGATGAATGTGTAAACATTGGTACATATTTTTTTTTTTTTTTTACGATTCCTTGTGTGTAAACAAAGTATAGTGGGCCCTCTCCTGGTACTCCCCACACTCGCAGATAATGCGCTGCTAATTATTTTCATTTTCCTTGGAGAAAAGCCACAAGTTCAGTAAACACATTTTCGGATTAGATGTTTATTATGTTGTGAGTGGCGCTGTGCGGTGCAGGGTCAATTGAACGGTTGCGATGATGTGTTGTCTATTAACATTTCTCCACCATTTTTCAATATAGGATTGAAACGCTAAACGATGGGTGTTCATTAAAAACTCATCAGCGAATCTTCATTGAGTGTTTGATTAGAATTTGAAGATGAAATTTTTATGAATCTGTCTGAACTAACGAAAAGAACTGAGTGCGGGATGCGTTGAGAGAATAAAAACACTTTAGCTGATGATTGATTGAATGTTGGATAGTTTTGGCAAATTCGTATTTGACATTAAACGATCATTCTGATTATTGTGTAGAAAATGAATCCAAATCTGGAAGTGTGCCGGAAAAAATCTTGAGAATTCGTCCTGAAACCAAAGCTCCTCTTTCTCCCATTCCCATCCACAAATCATTCCTTTACTCTCTCTATCATCCTATCCTCTTGACCAGGGCTGGAATGCTGGATAAAAGTGCAAAACGAAATACATGCTGTCATCAGGAAAGGACTCTTAAAATCGGCGACTCGGACAAAACGTCACAATTGAGAGATATACCTACATAATTTTGAAAAACGATATCGGCGCAGAAATTGAACAAAGAATCTGTTTCTTCGGGCTAAGTACTAAAGCAATCTCTCACAGAACCAAGGAAATAATCTACAAGACTTTAATCATCACGGTCCTGCTGTATTTTTTTTTTAAATACTTCTCACGAGAAAGGCGAACCTATAACGCTTCATCAGCGCCCCGAGATGCTTGCAGATGTATGTTAGTTCTGCACTCAAATTGCTGCAAAGTAGTCTTCTGGAAATATATTCCAAAGTTTGCTTGTCCTGTAACAGAAAGTTGATGTCCTCCTGGTTGTCAAGTGTACTGTATGGTCATAAACATTAGCAGCCTGTCTTGTGGGGCGCCCAAAAGTTGCATATTCGTTTTGTGTGAGTTTCTATTTTTTGGGGACGAATGGAAGGGACCTACAATTTTATGCCGAGTCCGAACAGCTGAATTGAGAAGCTTTTTCAGGACAGTCATACTCTCGGATGTTTGTCAGACGTTCGCGAGAGGTGGCGCAGTAGAAACCTTAAGATGTAATTTGTGTTTTTCCGGGGATCGAACCTGGGATCCCTCGCACAGTAGTCCAGCACACTAACCACTGCGCTACTGTGCTCACCCAGCTCCATATATGGGAACAATATTCCAGGCCTGTTCTAACCTTTGCTTTGTAGAGAAGGAGAAGTTTCTTGGGGATAAAGTACCTCTTTGCTCTAAATAGGTAGTTCAACTTTGCGGACGCCGATCTTGCCATGTGATTCCTGAATTGACTGTAACTCCTAGAAGGTGCATTGAGTCCAAGAGGGTACGGCTCTGGATTCGCCGTGTTGTTCAATTGCTTGCGCCCATAAGTGCGTTACGTAGCTTAACAGGTCTCCAGTGGAACGACGGCTCCGAAATCGGTGGCCTTATAGATATTTGATTATTTCGACATTTATTGCCTTTTCCATAACTTTGGGATAATTGAAAGTAACGCTATTGGACGATAGTTTTGTGGCAGACATTTCCTCCGTTTCTTTGGAATAGGTTGAATGCGAGTGGTCTTCCAGCAAGAAGGAAACGTCTTCTGGGAGTACGACATGCTAAACAGCTTACATAGTACAGGTGCAAGTTCGGGTGCACAGTCTTGAGTTCTATAGCCGGGATTCCGTCCGAATAATTCTCAGTAATCAGATTTTATCCTAAAGTTGTCTGGTAGTCAAAATCTGACGTCATACTAAAGTCAGCATATCAAAAATTGACACGTTTTTTGACATGTGTGTAATATAGTAGCTTAAAACTATCCGTCATTTTGTTCTTAATTATTATTGCAAAATTCCAAAGCACAAAAGCACAATCAAAACTCACTCATTTCGGGCACGTGACTGACGAATAAAGACTATGAAGTCAACCTCTAAATGTAACTTCAAAGTGCGGAAGCGAAAAAAGTACACTTCAAGTGGCAAAACATTTTTACATGATAACGCGCAATCATTCCAAATGAGATGTGTAACACATTCTAATTGCCTTTGCCTCATTTACGGAAATTCGTTATATAGAAATGAAACATGCGATGTAGTCGAACCACAACTATCATCAATGTTCGTCACTTTTCATACAATGGCTTAATAAAAACTTATGGGATCGCATATGGTATCAGAAAACCACTTGACACCATCTCCGACGACCGACCGCATACATGTGACACGAGCATCCATATTCCGTACACTGGCAATTGCCTCAATTCAAATCTTTTCATCGCTGAATTCAATAGGAAGGTAGGGACTAGGGACTCAAAAGAACCGAAAGTGGGCTGCTGCAAAAGTGACTGTCTAGCTGGCAACAATTCTCATCCGCACCTGTATCCAAGCAATTTAATTGGAACACGCAGTATAGGAGCGAAAAGAAGGCTGAAGTTCGCCTCAATTTAAATTGGTTTGCATTGTCAGCATCATAATCATCACGATGACAATATACAGCGAACCAGTACCGCACCACCAGCACAAGTATTTTAAAGCAAAGTGCAGTCGGTTTCAATTAGAAGGAAAGTGCCTCCATCGTTGCAGCAGGCTCCTTGAGATTGTTGCTATATGTTTATGTAGATGTATATGCCTGCCTTAAGGATTTATGTTCTGATATTGATAAGCACGTTTGCGTTAATGAATTGATGGGATGAATTGAGCAGAGAATGTCGTAGTCGTAGTCGTAGTCGTGTAGCCAAATGAGATCAGAACTTAAATCAAGATTGGTATGGTGGGACGAAAGAAGAGCTGGATTTTCTTGTTTGGTGTTTGTTGTTATGTGTCTTTGGGATGATAAGAATTACGGCTTAAATAATTCCATAGGGGTTATATTGCCTCCTTTCTTAATTGACAGATAAGACTGAGAGATAACATTGGTATTGTGTGGTGTATGTAGGTTATTTCCGAGTTTCTTTCTATTACAATAATTATAGGTTATGTTGACAATTACAATTGCGCGATTGTGTTTATAATATGTATAGGTACTAAAGGGTCGCCCATAATTTCGGTAGAAAATACAGATTTTTAAGCTTACATTTTGTATTGATTCATAGAGTATACTTATACAGATTGGGGTTATGTATGGAATAGCACATCGGATAAATGGCCGCCACGGCTTTGCTGGTAAGTACAGTGACGGCAAAAACATTCCAGATTTTTTCTATAATATTTTCCTTATATTAGGTATATTTTAAAGGTATTATATTTTAACGGTAACTATAAAGGTTTCTAATGGTATTCTTCAAATTATTAATTGTATTAAGTTAAAGGATTTCTCCTTGATGTTAAGAAAAATATTACATAGGTATATCAAGAAAAAATCCGGAATGTTTTTGCCGTCACTGTACATCCTCTTTTATTGAAATTTTCTATGACCGTTTCGCATAAATGTGGCTTAATTTCATTAATACACCTCCCAATTTCCTCTTTCAAGGCGTTGTGGGGTCGTGGGCTTTTTTGCATAGACCTTTGATTTCAAAATACCCCAAAGAAAAAAGTCCAATGGCGTTAAATCGCAAGATCTGGATGGCCAATTCTGATCGCAAAAACGGACGATTACACGATTAGGAAATGACTCGTACAGCGATTGAATGCTTTCTCTGGCAGTTAAGCCACATGTTGGTCAGATCCATATCTTGTAATTTAGGCACTGAAAACTGGGTTATCATATCACTAGAGATAACAAAAACCATTAATTGTTACTGCCTGACCAGCCGCATTTTCGAAGAAGAATGGTTAAAATATTTCATTTGATTTAAAAAAAAAATTTATTTGTTTATGCAGCTTATGTGGTACCTATAGACTGTATTTGTTCACGTGCGCCATAATTCACAATTGACAAAGAGATGACAATTCCAAATTGGCAGCTTTTAGTGAATTGACAAACACACTACTTGTCAAAATTTCATTGTCAATGAACTAAAAAACGATTATTTGCCAATAATTAGGTTCGTTCGTGTACTTTCAGCATAGAAAAATGAAAAATGTCAAATCTCAAAAATCGAGAGAGAAATCTCTCAATTTACAGAGAAGTACCTGACCGGTTTTCTTACAAAAAGTTTAAGAAATGTCATTTCGACATTCGAAAAATAAACGATAACGCCAGAATCTACAAAATAAGTTGGATTTTAATTTTTTATAAGCTAAAATACTTATTAAATCTAGCATTTTGAATGCGCTGATAAGTTCTAGGAGAACATTCAATTACAACTTCTTCCTCAAAAATCGTTGAAGACGAAAAAATAGAGTTTTATTTGTCAAACTTTTGAGCTGTCACTTAGATGACAGTTTTCATTTTTCAGTAAGTCGAAATTCGGCGAGTAGAAAATTACGAAAAAATGAAAAGAGGGGAAATGGATTTCTCTCTCATTTTTTTCAATTTACTCAGTACGTGATCGCATTCGCACAGTTTCTTAGCAAATTTTTTACAATTTTACGTTTGCAAAAAAGTACCCGAACGAACCTATTGATATAAGTGGAAACGAACTGACAGTGGTGTCGTTCAATGACATAAATGAGAGCTGTCAAACTTTGTCAATCAACCGATATTATGGAAACCCATCTTAAGTAGTAGTCTTGACTTGAATTATCGGTGTTGCCGACTTAAACGTCAATTGAAAAAAATTGTACACGAGACCAGTCTAGCCCAATGAAAACTCAGCAACATGAAGATAAAGAGCTGTCAGGCTTACTAAACTAGATTCTTGAACGTGCTGATATTCGATAGTATGTATTTCCAAACAAACGTTTCCAAGGACCTGTTAAAAATATTGTTCAATAAAAGCATTTCAATTATATCGCTGCTGTAAAAAAAATGCTCTACCTACAAAATTATTTTTTTTGTGTTGCAAGCCCCAGGACGCTATATTGATTCTTTTTTCTTTTTGTAAATACCTACATCCGCTATTTTATTGAGAACACAAACTAAAACCATAGACTATTGTCTCTACGATGAAAGCAGAATTCCTTTCAGTTTCTAGTTCGCCTTCGAGAAACCTTTTTTTTTTTTTTGAAACCCACAGTGTCCTAAAAACTTCAATTATGCCCGTTTATCCAAAGTTCCATGTTTATTTGGATGTTCCATTTGTTTGCTGCTTGAAATTCCGAATGGGTAATGACGATGATGATGAAGATTACTCCCTTTCATGAATAAATTTATTTCTAAAATTGCAATGACGTCAAATTGTGTGATTTACTAGCCAAGAGAAAAGTTTGTATATTATTTTGTTTTGCACAGTTTTTCTTTGTTTTGCACTTTTTTTTTTCAATCTCTTGTTGATTATAAAAATCCATAAATACTTTCCAGGGTGCCATTGTAACAGACTTTACCACCGCCACCAAGGCAACACACACACACACTTCATTTTCATTCATTCAATGCAATGAAATGTGGAGTGTATCCCCTTTGAAGATTTATTTTTTTTAGACGCAAAATTATTCTCCGCCACACCCAGCTAAATATAAAATACAGAAGAGTTCAGCAACAGCCAAGTCCTTAAAACCCATAGAATCTCTATTAACGGTGATTAAGTGCTCGTTTATTTTTAAAATGAAGGCTCATACGTTACGTACTTGGATTAGAAGAATGGAGCGAACGTATGCGATTTCAATGGCATTGTTCTATAAATAATTTAAATTTGCGAAGGGCGTTCTTTTGCGAAATAAAAGGAAGGGTAGCTTTAGGAAAAAAAAACTCCAAACTTGATTGTAAAAGGGTTCTTTTTTTTTTGTAGAGCTCCTCTTGTAACATATTTGGCTCGAAGAGCTCGGTAATGTATGTTCTGAGTACACAAGTTGAATAACTTTTCATTATTGACGTTGACGGGCCACTCTCATATTATGCCCGCCCTAAATAGTAAAGCATGCAATGCGGGTGCATTGCCTTGCTGATATATCTACTCTATGCACTTGCATACTCGTATATTGTAGAATTATTGTATGGCCGCGCAATAGTGGAAAGTGTTGGCAAATTAAGTTTAATCAAAAGCGTTACTATGAAATTGCATTTTATTTCATTAAATTATGTTCTATTATGTTTGATTGTTTTGATGAAAAGAAATGCAGTGTGTAGACGTCAATTTTTTCATTACACCACTTAAGTCGTGTGCCTTTAGTAATTTACCTATGGGTTTATCCTAGGACAGTTTATGTGTTGGTAAAAACACTCACACTGTGCAGAAGTAAATGTTACACAATATATGTCATGGAAATGAAATAGGGCACCTCAGTTCAACTGGGAAAAGTGACGTGAACAATTATCCTTTTCATTTATTTATTGCACTACGGCCCAAATAGCTAAAGGCTGTGCTTAATCTTAAACCCCTAGACCATTTCGTACAAGAATCTGCTGCAGAGAACAGCGGCCTTCAGTTAAGCCAGGTCAAAAGCTGGAAATACAACGTCACGGGACATGCACAAATCCTGAACAAATACACGGAGACAGTAATGTATGCACGGACTACACTAGTCCCCGTGTAGATATCACAAAACCATTTACCATTTGTTTTCCCTGTAGAGACGAATATCCATCGGATCAACCAGACCGCTCTATACGGATGGATCAAAGATGGAGATCAGTGTTGACGAGAGTTTTTACTCCGAAAGTTTCGGTCTATCCAGTTCAATCAGACTTCTTGACTACAACAGCTTATTCCAAGCTGAAGTATCTATACTGGCAGGACATTCGCTGATGATAAACAAATTGCAATTGTGGCAATACCTAAATGCAGATGTTACCATTTTCAGACAGTCAAGCGGCAATAAAGGCGATCTCTGAAGTTTAGTTTAAATCAAAGCTTGTAAGTCGCTGTCACGAAGAACTACGCGAAGACTTACGCGGGTTCTTGGCGCGCAACATAACATAAGCCTGTGCTGGGTTCCCGGCCACAAAGGGTGTGTCTGCAAATGAAAGCTGATGAGCTGGCAAGAAATGAGTAACAAAATACTAAAGCTAAGTACATACATACGGTTGTCAGATATTTTAATATGGAAAATTGCGACTATTTTAACTACCTACGTGTTGGAAAACAGCGAGGATGATGAATTGCAACAATAAGGACGTAGTGATTGGACGAAGGATTGGGTAGCCTGTGTCGTCAGCAAGAAGGATTCTATAAATTACGAACTGAGAAGCCGGAACTTTATTCGATGTCTTCTAGCCACATCAAGAGACCAATTTGCCTGGGAGCATCAATTTGTTGGATTCCAAGACCGTTTGAAATATTTCCAGGAAATCGAGACGGTTTCATTGGCAGCTTGAACCGACTTTTTTTTGTGTATCTGTCGAGATGGCTTTTGAATGGGGTGGCACATTGGTCTATTTGCCCTTACATTCGTTAAGTGTCATGTGAATCGCGTCGGCGACCTATTACCACGGGGCTTCTTTGGGTAGTTTATACTCTGCGCAGCCAACATGCCCCATTGCTATTCACTGATCTGACAGCCGTGTGTAAATGAAAGATGGAGCAAGCTATATTCCTGTCATTAACAGGAAAATGTGGCCACTCTATATAACAGAAAGAAAACTAATAGAATCTTAGAAATAACCAACAAATCCTTGTCTTTGCTTGTGGTTATTTTATTATCACCGGAGGACACCCAACACTTTCTTTGCCCATCGCTCTGCCAGATAAGAAATAGAATCCTTGATAGTTACTTTTTCGAGGACTTAGAAAAACGTTCCGATAGTTCCATAAATGAACTACTTAAATTTGTAAATATAGCTCTGGAAGGTTTACCGATCAGTAGGCTTTTCATAGGTTTCCATAGTGTGGTAGTCATAAACCCCTAGGGCATCACAACGGATCTACATTGATCTATTTGTGGCACGCACAGGTTCCTTCTGTATTGCCAACCGACTAACCTAACCTAATCTAGAAGTCTATTCATCTTAAGTTGAGTATAGAATTGTACCCACTATTGGCTATAGATGGCTATAGCAACATGACCGACAACATAGCTATAGCCTGTACCACAAAACTACAAGTATTGTACAACAGGCGAATTTTAACAATTAAAAACTGATTTTGTACCAGAAAGCCTTTGTTAATTGTTAAAATTCGCCTGTTGTACAATACTTGTAGTTTTGTGGTACAGGCCCCTGGACCTTAAACAAAATGCTTCTAAAAACAACTCAATCTATGGCTAGCTGCCACCAGTTGGACAAGCCATGTATAGGTTGGAGTGAAGTAAGATCATATCTTCTATTCCAAACTCTTTCGATAAAAACAGTATCGAAGATCATGCACGGAGAACTGTTTGCTGAAAGCAACTGGGAGAATTCATCCCCATCACTGACATTTTGACAATCTTTTACATTTTTCCACAAAAGTAAAGGAACAAATCGAATGCTTCTGTGTCATATACAGGGCCACCTAGTGGTTTCTTTTTAAATCAAAGGTTATTTCGACACTGACAGGTGACAACTGTTTGCCGCTCGAAATCTTGACAGAAAGTCAGTATCATACCACCGCGGAACGAAATGAGTTGCCTTACGCTTGTAAAAAGTTGGAAAATATTGAAAACTTATTTCCAAAGTGAGTTCTGTGTAGCCCAAACAGTGCCTGCTCTACGCAAGTTTGTGCTAAAAGTTCGTTGGACTGGTATGCAAATGGACAACACTCATGGTCCCCGTCGTCGTACGGTGCGCACAGTCAAGAATATGGCTGATATAGCCGAGAGTGTGAGACTCAATTCACGAACATCCACTGGCCAACGGTGGACGCTACAGATGCATGTTAACCGACTTTTTGTTACTGAAATTGAAGACATGGATTTGGACGACCTCTGGGTCTTGCAGGATGGCGCGCCGCAATGCCACACAGCCCATGCCACAATTCATATTTTGCGCACCAAATTCCCAAATCGTGTTATCAGCCGTCTTGTCATTGGCCGCCTCGGAGCTGCATTTTGACCCCTTTGGACTGTTTTTTGGGGGGAACCGTGAAGGACCGATGTTATGCCAACAATCTGGAAGCGATTTAAGTACTTAAGGCCAATATCATCCAAGCAATCCGTGAGTTACAGCCCGAAACCATCAACAAGGTCTTGGAAAATTGGAGGACAGAATGCGCTACTGCGAAGCCAGCGGAGGCAGTCTTTTGAACAACCACATACAGTTGCGTTCACGAAAATAGTAGTGCTGCTCTACACAAAACTTGAACCAAATGAAACGGTACTTTTTCCGTTGAAAAATATAAGGATGCAAACTTTTTGTTTAGAATGCAAAGAAGAGAATACAAATTTCAAAATTCCATTACTTTCGGTCAAAATTTATTTACTTTTGACTATTTTAGAGAGATGCACTACTATTTTCATGAACACAGCTGTATATGTTCCATAATTAATGGGAATGTTTGCTCTTGCTAATAAAGCCATAATACATGGAACAAATTTAATTTTGTTCATTTTATTGCATTTTTAAAAAGAAACTTGTATTTGGCGCACCCTGTATTTCAATTTTCTTGGTGTGTCAGACTTTTACTGACTTAACTCCCCTTTCCACATCCTGTGTATAGGTATGCATTAAAATATCCATGTTCGGTTAGAAACAGCAAGACAAAGTATATGCTGTCATCACCCAACACCGACGTCTTGGACAGAATGTCACTATAGACAGATATAACTTTGAGGACTTTGTCTACCTAGGCTCCGCTATGAACTCAGGCAATGACACCAGCGCTGTGATTAAAAGAATAATAATTCTTGTCAATCGCTGTAGCAATTGAGTAGCAAAGCCCCGTCTCGAATAACTCAAGTGACACTTTATAAAACACTAATCACCCTAGTCCTTCTCTATGGTGAGGAATGCATATGGAGGCATGGACTCTATCAAAAGCGGAAGAGTAACTTCCTCTTGATTCCTTCGAGAGGAAAATTCTTTGAGTAATTTTCGGTCCCGTCTGCGCAGACGATGAATGGAGAAGGAGATACAACGACGAACTTTTTGAGCTGTACAGCGACATCGACCTAGAGAGAAGAGTGAAAGTCTAACGACTGAGGTGGCTGGGTCATGTAGATCGAATGGACCCGAATGCTCCGGCCCAGAAGATCGTCGAAGGGGACCTTAACCAACTTACCGTGCGAAACTGGAGACAGTTGGCCAAAGATAGTGCTGATTGGAGACGCTTGTTGGTTGAGGCCCAGTACAACCCCGGACGCGGACTGTAGCGACACCTTAAGTAAGTAAGGTTACAAACAGCGTGATGTAATCGTTTATCTCTCCGTGTTTTCCCTCTGACCATTCAGCAACTGCAAGTTCAGGTTCAATTGAAGTTTAGTTTAAACTTCCACTGTGAAACTGGGGGTAATCCTCATAATTTTGACAATGAATCGACAAACTTTAAAAAAGTGATAAAAAATTTCATCAAAAGACTGGTTCTTAGCAAAACCTAAGCTTTAACATTCTTCTAATTTTGTCAAAATTAATAAAACAAATAAAAAGTTGTTCAAGTTTATTATTTTTGGCCCACCAAATCAGTGGGGTTACACGAGAAGGCTATAGCTCAATTTAAACGTAATATAGTTGCAGTTAACAAGTTGTGAAAAAAAAACTCTTCACACTTTCTCAAATCGTGATGTTTATCTACCTATGTGGCAATACTATAAAATGTTGTTGCTTCGGTAACCCTGTTGTGAGCACCATAATATGTACACTCAACACTGTCTGTCTGTACTGTCTATTGTAGCTGATAAACAAGTAAGATGACCCAATGAATCACTTTCTGGTTCGCTGTATTTTTAATAAACCCCACGAATCGATTGACCGTATTCGCCAATAAAACAATATATATATAAATAAACCTTGAACACTATAATAGCAAAGCTTGATCAAAACAAAGCGCTATTAGTATCTATTTGGTGCGAATTCGTGTTGTCATTGTATGCGAAGGCGGCAAGTTATAGTCAACAACTTAAAGCCTTAATTACTTTAAAGCACACAGCACCACGACGCCGACCACGACCACACTAAGCCGATTGATAAATGACTCTACTGATAAGAAACACTGTTTACAGCTTGCTAAACATGCCATCGCTATTTGGCACATAAAAACTAGCTAATGTCATTTAAGCTTAATTACTGATTACGGCCTCACTCTGAACGCACTCTTTACGGCTTGTTCAAGTGGCATATATGTTCAAAAGTGGTTCAAAATGCATCGCCAACGACGTAACGTAACTCGCATTATTATTCATATTTTAGTTCTCCGTAGTCCGTTCCGATGAAAATGGTCGTTGCCCCGCCTTACCGTGGATATTAGTTTATTTTTACTTTCAATTTCACTGCACGAACGTGTAGTTCGAGACATGCAAAGGGTTAAAGAACTTTCGCTCCAGCGCACATCATATGGCTTGGATGTCGGATAATGCTCCTCCGACCCGTCAGTTATCCATGCAGTCGTCCCCACTTTGTTCGATTGAAATTAGACATTAGACAATTAAAAGTGCACACCGTAGTGTCAAGCCAAGACTGTCTGTTCTGTATATCCAACAGAGGGTCATTGTATAGTTGTTCAGGGCAACACATCCCTCAATTAGACTTCAGTCGGATTCTTTCAGAAGTCTATGTCTAGGTTGATACGACACTCATCGTGTATATAGTCGGCAGCGGCAGCTCCATTGACATCACGTAACTGCAGTGGTGTAGACAACCTCTAGGTATTCTATTCCGCATGGATGTCGTGTGCGACGTCTTTATGTTTTAGTGGTTTAGTACCCGCCCGCACCACCCATTACACATCGTAATGCATATTAAATTTCTTTGTTTACGTTGTGACTTTTTGTTACATCGGTATTCACCATCAGGCAGCTCACGACGTACTACTCATACTATTAGCACCACTGATGCTCGTCCATTTCGCTGTGGTTGGGGAGGCGAAAAGGATTGCTTAATGCCTTGTCCTTTCTTGGAAGAACATCAAATATCGATTTGTCGCGGCACATTTAATCCTGAAGCACATGCCAGACTTTTGGCCTTTTCATCTATTAAGTCCGTTTCGAGGAGACAAACTCCCTGGAGCCTTCACATCAATGACGTAAGTGCACTTTTATTTTTATATTCCATTTGATTTCCTCCAACCACCCTCCATGATGGTGGTGCGAATGAGGTACAATGTGTTTGTTTCGGGTCGATGGATACGAACAATGTAGGTAGTTGCTTTCTATATTCAGGCAGGACAATCCGGAGCCAAAGAGGAAGGACTATTATGATGAAGGGATATGAAAAGCTACATCATGAGTCTTCTGTTATTATATCGTTTTCAGCTTTAAAAGAGATAATTCAATGTGTTAAAAGCTGATTTAATAGGACCTGCACAGCACTTAAGTGCAAAGTACTTTGTTCCGTAACATTCAATTTATAATTTTATTTTACATATCTGTTGCCGTACTTCCTCTGCATGGATGGCTTCTCTTATCGCGATTGAAATTAAAAAAATAAAAGTACGGGAACGCGTCCAACAACATACATATTTGAAAAAGAAACATACATATTTCTTTTTTAAATGTGTCTGTTTAAATACTTCTATACGCCAAAGATGTTGACAATTGATTTGTAAAACATACCGAGCTGTCAGTGGTGCGTTTGTGAGAATTAAACAAGCCGCTTAAGTACGTTTACCGGAGAACGAACAAGTGCATGCACTAAACATCGATGAATCGGACAGAACGTCACAATAGACAGCTGTAACTTTGAGTCAGAGAAGTTATCTACCTCTGAAAATGACATCACAGTATAGAAATCAAGGAAATATTGCACTTTCCAACTGTTCTTTTTCTGGGTTGAGAAGTAAACTTTATAGTAAGGCCTTCTCTCGAACAACTAATGACACTCTCTATAGGCCCTTTATAATCCTAGCAATTTTTTACGGATCTGAAACATGGAAACTTTCAAAAGCGGATAAAAATATTTTTAGACGTTTCCATTCCGGTGCAAAATTCTTCGTAAGATATTTGGTCCAGTTTGCGTGGTTGGATTTTGGAGGAGATAGGTGCCTAGACCCAGTCAAAGCTCGGCGCCGTCTCGCAGAATCGATTCTAAACCAGAGAGTCAACGCAGTAGAAGATCTGTCCTAAAGCCGTGTCACGTCTCACTTTTGTAAGGGTACGTTCAATTGGACCAGCCTCTCGCTTTATCGCTTTACAGCCGCTGGCTGGTTTACGCTGATTGTAAATAAAGCTGGTGATAAATGAGCATGTCCAGCTTTAACATTCTTCAACCAGCATTTATCAGCATTTACCGGAATGAATTTTTAATTCTTGTTGACGCGGGCCGGTAACCAGCTTTCAAACGTTTTGTTTAGGTTTTTTTATACCCGGTACCACACTGTGGTGAGGGTATATTCACTTTGACATTACATTTGTAACGCACATAAGGAGGCGTTATAGGTATGACAAACTATATATATTATTGATCAGCATCACTTTCTTAGTCGATCTAGCGATGTCCGTCTGTCTGTCTGTCTGTCTGTCCGTCCGCACGATTACGGCCGTAATTTAAGAGCTATCGACTAGAAATTTGGTACGTAAGCTTTTATCCACCAAACTGAGGCTAAGTTCGAAGATGAGCAAGATCGGATAAAAACTACTACTACCTCCCATACAAAATATATAGCTATTTGATGTTAAAAATTAAATTTAAATAGCTACAGTAAAGATAGCAAGTTTAAACTTTGCAGATTTAATAATATTTAAAATTTTTTGACAAAAATTGAGCTTGGTCGAATAAAAACTACCCATACCTCCCATACAAATATATAATTTTTTAATACTAAAATATTTTTTTTATTTTTACAATAATAAAGTACCGGGTATTTGAGCTTCGGCATAGTCGAAGATAATTGTCTTACTGGTTTATTCTATTTTGGTTTTTCGATATAATTGTACTCGTATGGTGTATTTAAGGTTCTTTTGTCATACGGCAAGATTAAAATATTTTTTCTGGATAATCTTTTAATTTTGAAAAAAAAAAAAAAAAAAAATTTAAAGCAATTGATTTAGGGCATGACTGAAGAAAAAACCGGCGCGATGTTCACTGTCTATAACCATCACCTGATAAAATCACGCTGGCTCAAAGTACCGGCGTGAATCCTGCGGGAAAGCTGGTAAGAGAGAAAGCGAGAGGATGGTTCACAGTCACAGTGGACGTACCCTAAGTGTATAGGATTGTAAATCAGGTAGAATGCATAATGTTTCATTAGACCGGACCAACAATAAATAAATAAATATAGTGCCGCCAAAGAAGAAGATTTCTGACCATTCTTTCCTGGGTATTTTTCGATCGTCTCAAGTTATAGAGAAATCACAAAATTTTATTTTATAACAGTATGAAAATAAGACATTATTTTGAGCTGTATCTATCTTGAATAACCAAACTAAACTAACAAGCATGATCAGCATAATATGCTGATGAGCGGTCAAAATGCAGCTCGTGTGACAACAACACACTTCTGGTTTATGCTATTAATTGCAGCTATCATTTGGGAAATATTGATTTTTGCTGTACAATTAAATTTAACTAGAAATTTTGTATATTGCTATTGCAAGTGATTAATCTCTTTATTTCTACATTTTTAAAGGTGGAGGTCTCAGGTTTACATGAAGCAAAATTTTTGGGGTTTCCTTGTAATAGAGTTGAAGATTCTAAGTCTATATTGTCTATACAGTTTTTTATGCTCCCATACTTCTGGATCATATAGCTATAACAGGACAGAGACGGTAAGAATCTTATCGAACATCAGCTAAGTTGCGCAAAATCGGCCGTTTTTGCGACCAGAATTGGCCATCCAGATATTTGAAGTCAAAGGTCTATGCAAACATCTGATCCGATGTGCTATTCCATAACCCCAATCTGTAGACTCTATGATATGAATCAATAAAAAATTTAAGCTTTCTATTTAAAAATCTGTATTTTCTATCAAAATTGCATTTTATGGGACACCCTTTAAAATTATCTATTGTGTTTTACGAAATATTTAAGGTGAAAGTTAAAAATGATTTAGGGACCAAACTCTTTCACTAACTTGATTATATTATTTTCTGCCCAAGGCGCCAATGTTAAATGTTCTTCACACATTCTGTTTGGTTTTCATTCACCGCTTTCCAAGACGAGCCCCCATTCGAATACATGCAATCCATCGTACTTCTTGGATCTTGAACGGATGTGATGTCAGCTTTTTAGGTCCCAATATCTCCGTCAGCGTCAGATGTTTACCAGCATATTCGAAGGTGACTGTTCTTATTTCCAGAAGCAAATCTACCTTGAATCTGCATCTTTCGTTTGACACAGTAGGTATTCAACCGTGAATATTGGTCTTTTCTTTGGCTGAGGCCTAAGACGACGTCAATTTATGGAACTTCCCGAGACTTTTTACTGACACTTTGTTCGTCGATCTTCATTATTCAACGAATGATTGGCCGCGTTTCATTGACCGCTAGATGTCTAGGCGGCATATCAAACTCCATATAAAAAAAATGGCCCTGTTCCATTGGCCGCTAGATGACTAGCGGCATGCCAAACTCCATATAAAAAAACTGACATTTCACCATTTGCGCTAGAGCTCTAGCACATTTTGTGAAATATCCTTTTCTGGGAAATTTTTCAATCTAGCGCAAAATGGACTGCTAGATTGAAAAAAATAACGAACTGTCAAAATAAAAGTGAAAGTGCAGAAGTCAAATATTTCCAATTTGGTGTAAAATGGGAATTCAAACTTCTATGTAATTAATATATGTATATTGTATTTGTTTATTTAAATTATTATGTAGTAAATATGCGGCATGATGGCACAAAATACATTTTTGACTCTCATGAAGATAAAATAATACGGATTCAAATTGGTTCTAATGTCACTTTGAGGCTGCAGCTAGATTTCTAGCGCCAGCGTTCCTCCATCAGGGATATTATGTGCTAGACGACTAGCGGTCAATGGAACGTGGCCATTGTTTTGATTGGTTAGTTGATGATCCATTTTGTAACGTCTTGACATTTGACCTCGCTTACAATAGGCGTATTTTTTTGAGAATCTATAGCTAGCTCACTTTTACTTTTACATGCAAAACAGGTATACTCACTTTTGGTTTTGTTATACTCACTTTTGGTTTTACATGCAAAACTGTTATACTCACTTTTGGTTTTGTTATACTCACTTCTCAAAAAAATACGCTAAATCTTGTGTATCTCATCGATGTTTCTGCCAAGCTAAAGCAGTCTCGTCGATTTTCGTTTTGTCAATGAGAAAGTCCGTTCATATATCTTTAAGACATTTTTCGCATATAAACCGCTCAATCAAATGGATTTCGCGAATACGGCCTTCTAAACTCATTTTAAAAATTATTAGCAACTCACAATGGCAAAGTTTTCCATAAAAAAGCATCCATTGTGACTTAAAATACACTTAAGGTGAAGATCAAAAATGATTATTTATAAGGCCCATGAAGAACCAATTCGCACGTTTAGGCTTTTGGACGCCACAACTATGTACACGTACAGTACATGTACCTACATATATGAAATAGTTTCCGCCCCTGAGTTCATAGAGCTGAATGCATTGAGCCGCATGCATACCTACACGTTTTTTTGTTTGCCATAAATAAGAGCTCAAACCTCCCAAGTATTACCAATCAACGATTATATTTCCGGCTGAATCTACAAATGTTCCCTCGAGATTTGAACAATTGATCATCTACCTACCTGACATGAATCATTGACTGACAACATTCCTTTATTTTCTATAGTATAGGGACAAGGAATATCTTCCAATAATCAACCCTTCGATAGGGTACCACTGTAATTACCAACTCAAATCGCCATGGTCTGAGTATGTTTTTTCCACTTGACTTCAGCCGTCAGAAAATTTTCCAAGGATTCATCGCTTGCATCCTTTGTAAGTGTGCTTCTTCGTATGCTTTCTTTGTTCTTTCAAGGTTTCCTAATTGTACGCAGCACTTTTATCGATCCATGCCCGTACTCCGACAAACCAGTAGCGATGGTAAGGCAACAACAACACCACACACGCTGATGGAGGAAACTTTGAACTTGCAAGTTCTTTACTAATTTTCTTTATTTACGTTAAGCATTTCCACCGGCAGCAGGATTCAGGATACATGTATAGGCAATATTAAGAATTCATTAATTTGCTGAACATAAAAGAACGAGGTAGGAACAAAAAGTCCAAAACAAAGGCTGAGCAAATAATTGATACGGAACCTATGGTGATGAAGTAACTGACACAAAAACAACTCCAGGCGAAGGTAGACGACATCGACATCCACCAAACGACAACGGAATGAGTAATCACTGGAGAAAAGAGCACGTAAACACAAACAACAATAGCGAAACGATGCAAAACTATTCACTATATTCCTGGGTTTGGTTTTGTTTTGATTTGGCAAACAGTTTGTTATAACATGAAACAATTAATATTAAATACCTTGTGCTTGTGGTTGCGGATTTTCGATTGATTGTAATCACTCGGAGAAGGAGAACGAACACTTGCTTTCCGAATAGGAAACGATTTCACTTGGACACTTTGGGGGAAGTAAAATTACAGAACAAATCGCGGTACTTCCACACCGACCGAGAACTTTTGACAATCTGAATTTTTGTGTTTTGTTTTTCTCTGCGCGAAGGCAGTGCAGAAAACTGACAGATGTTGGTGAATTCATTCGATGAATTAGCTGAAGTTTTGTAGTAGAATATAGTTTTATTACATTCTTAACGGTCTGGCAGAGAGCTTTTAGTTTTAATTTTATTTTAACTTCATTTTATTTTATTGTTTAAGAAAATGTGGTTCAAAAACAGGGGTGGGATTCTGTAAAAAACGAAACGAAAACCGCTTTCGTTTTCACTAAACCTATCTCTATCATATCAGTGGCAATAGACAGAGACTGCTATTGTCGAAACGAAAGCGTTCGATCGTTTTCGTCTTACTTAATCTGGCCACAGGTATCGAATGCCAAATATAGTTGTTGTTTAAAGTGGCTCGGTGAGAGAAACACTTAAGCCCACAAACCAGTAAGAATAGACCGTCGACTCCTCCCACATAACGGACTTTGCCTACAAGCTGCCGGCGGGCCCAGAATTTTTTGGTGCTGTACAAAATCAAAGGAGCGCCATTAACGCACGCATACTTGAAAAATCCTAGGCCCATGGTATAGCATGTAAAATCATTGCCGCCATTAATTTTGACATTTACACGTATTCACAGACTGGGTAATTTTTTCCGAGGGGAATCGGGTAGGTGCACGGGAAGTCGGCGGTCTATTTTTACTGGTTTGTGCTTAAGCCGTTAGTCGGCACGGCACATTGTGCATACCTAGCATTGAAATTGAGGGGAGTGGTACCTTTTCTAGCTAGGTACTCGTGCAAGCCATTTTGCTTCCGTTTATAAATCTAAGAATGTTAGCGGCTGCGCTGGTGTTACCTACATATTACCGACATTATTGAAAAAGTAGTTAGTAGTAGTAGCTCAACCTCAACCTATAACCTTTCGCTTATTTTTCGCTCCGAACCAAGAGCGCTAGTTTATGTTGGCGTCATTTTCTGGGCAAAATTTGTATGAGCTGACTAGCATTTCACTAGCAGTCCATATATAATAAGTCAATGTGAAAAGTACAACAGGTTCTTCTAACTGGGTCTGTACTAGGATTAAATTTAAATAAATTGTAGTAGATTACTGTTTTTAACACAACAAATGAACTACAAAGTTGATGTCATCGCCACACCAGGTACCTTCAAACTAACCACCCAGCCCAGCTGTGGGTGGCTTTTGTTTTGAGTTGTAATTCGCACGCACAAATTCCTGGAATTTTAAACAAAATCGTCGAAGATCAAATGGCTGCACCTTCTAAACTAGTAAATATTTGTAACTACACAACCCAAACCTATATAATATCATATTTTGCTCTTCAGAAAAGTAAAATGCGGTCACTGGTTTTAGTGACCACAGGAGCCGGGTTATTCTTTGCCGGGATAAACTTCTCCAAGGGAAGAGATAAATTCTACGACGACTTTCTGATGCCTCTGGCGCAAAAAATTCCACCAGAAACATCTCATCGCCTCGCAGTGCTGGCGTGTAAATATAAATTGTTTTCCGGTTCCAAAAAAGAAGATGAAAAAGTATTGGTAAGAAATTAGACAGCGAAAGCAGAAAACTAAAAGTGGTGGAATTCTGATCTTTGCTTGTGTTACGGAATTTGCCCTGTAGTTTTCGGTTATCGTCATCGACTCTTGGAACTTGTTTGTAATTAGTCTGTAATTCGACAAAACATTTTTAGGCTACAAAATTCTTTAGCACACATCTCAAGAATCCTATTGGTATTGCGGCTGGATTTGACAAACAAGGTGAGGCAATTGAAGGCTTAGATAAAATCGGTTTTGGTTTCGTAGAAATCGGTTCAGTGACACCTGTAGCACAACCTGGCAATCCAACACCAAGGGTATTTCGTTTGCCCGCAGATCGAGCGATTATCAATCGGTATGGTTTCAATAGCGATGGCCATCAAGCTGTCCATCAACGTCTAAATGAGTTAAAAAAGGACGGCGTCTACAAGGGAATTCTTGGTGTTAATCTAGGTAAAAACAAAACTTCACCGAGTGCCTTAGAGGACTACGTCAAGGGAGTTAATACTTTTGGTCCAATCGCTGATTATTTGGTTATAAATATCAGCAGTCCAAACACGCCCGGTTTAAGAGATTTGCAGGGCAAAAAGGATCTCGAAGCACTACTCACCGGAGTGATGGACGCTCGCAATAAACTCGAAGCGAACAATAAGGTTCCAATATTTGTAAAGATCGCTCCAGATCTGAGTAAAAAGGATCTTGACGATATTGCTTCCGTGGTGCTGAAAGGCAATTCCAAAGTTGACGGTCTTATCGTATCGAACACAACGGTGGATAAGTCGTCTGTAAGCGATCAGGAGCTGGCGAAAGAAGCCGGTGGCCTGAGTGGAGCACCACTCAAATCCAGATCTACTCAATTAATTGCGGATATGTATGCTAAAACAAAGGGATCAATTCCAATCATTGGTGTCGGTGGAGTCTTTAGCGGACAAGATGCTTTTGAGAAACTAGAAGCAGGTGCTTCGTATGTGCAATTCTATACCGCGTTCATTTACCATGGACCACCGATTGTGACGAAAATTAAAAGTGAATTGGCTGAGATTTTAGAGAAGCAAGGATACTCCAGCGTTTCAGAGGCTGTGGGAAAAAATTACAAAAAGTACCTTAGCAAGTAAGTGAGAGAGAAATCGTTTGTGGTTTCCGATTGATGTTTGCCTTTTAGTAATTGGTATGGTTTGAATGTAAGCTCTAACTAAACCGATTATTCTTTTTTCAAATAAAGTTGCACTGCTGTTATTGTTATTAGAAATATGTATGAATGTTTTCAAAGGACACGAGTTTTAACAGTCACATCCAGTGGGCTTCTCTTCTCAAAATAGAAAAGGTTAGTTCAGCTCTGTAATCGAGAATGAGAGCCGTACCTATAGGTGAAAGAATGCATCCTTTCCGAGCACCACTTTTTGAATTACAATTCCTTTAACAGCATTACTCTATATATGCCTTACGGACCGTGCCACTTGGGCCGAACATTATGTTCTACTAGTTTATCGGGTGAACATCCCCTGCGCATGGGAGGCTTCAACTTTTTGTGGACACTGTCGAAGTCTTTTCAAAATCAATAAACATCAGGTAGGTGAATAAATTATCGGTATTGTACGCACTGTTCAATAATGATCCGCGAAGTGTTGATGTGATCGGCACAAAGGATTTGCTTGGCATCAAGTTATTTTGCCAGAGTCTCCTAAACAGCTTGGAAACTATAGGGGGCACGGAAATCTCCATGCACATCATAGAACTTAATTTAGTAGGAAGATTGACACTCTCTTCCGCTTCCTGCAGTTCTGCTGATATTGTTAGCTACATCTGTTTCCAATGTGTTTATACAGTTATGCTTGTCAAGCCGCACAATACCCTAAGCTTATCCCTCTTCATTTGATATTGGGATTCCTCATGCGATCAACGAACTGATGTTTACAGGGTTACTATACTACCTACTGATACTACAAATGCAACTGAAGCTGTAGACGTCAATTTGACAAGCAACTGTCAAGAGCTGCGGTGTCCGAGTGGTTAAGGAGATGGACTTGAAATCCATTGGGTTCTACCCGCACAGGTTCGAATCCTGTCCGCAGCGAGAGTTTTTTTTTATATTATTTATTTTTAGATACATGTGCTTTCAACACTAAGCTATACCTTCACTAGGCGTATTTTTTTGAGAATCTATAGGTAGCTCACTTTTACTTTTACATGCAAAACCAAAAGTGAGTATAACAAATCCAAAAGTGAGTATAACAGTTTCGCATGTAAAAATAAAAGTGAGCTACCTATTCTCAAAAAAATACGCCTACTAGTGAAATAATTCTCCAAAGACTACCTCTAAACGGGTACAGAATAAAAAGAAAAGCCAACTCCTTCGTGTAAAGATTAAGATTTATTTTGTAAGACACTCCAGTTCCAATAGAAAACAAAAGAAAGCAGAGAAACACTGACTAATTGTTCGCATCTTGCACCTTCAGAACTTTGCCTTCCAGAAAATGATTGCTATGATTCGAAGCACTATTGTACGCGTCACGTGTTCCGAATATAACGAAGCCATAGCGCTTGGAGAATCCTTGATGTTTATCGAATATCACTGACGCGTTAGTCACGTTGCCAAACTTCGAGAAATACAACTGCAACTCACGATTCCCCACTGTCCATGGCAAATTACCAATGAACAGTTTATAGGTATGGCGAAGAGCCGCTGACGTAGACATACTGGCTTTGCTTTACTTGGAAACTTCTACCAAATGTATGGTATGACCGCCCATCAACTCGATCAGATCTACTCCGGAAAACTTACCAATATCGTCGATATTGATCTGAACAGCGTGCAAGTTCCACTTCTTGAGCAACGCTTCAATAGACCAGTCAGCACTGCGCTCTTGATAAGTGAAGATGAATTTGGCTTCAGGATTTCTGTCCAATAAAAAGGAAACTGTTACAACAATATCCTCAAATACACTCGGATCGTAGAAACAATCTGCGGCTATTATCAGATCAAGTGCACCCAAGTTGAAAACACTGTTCAGTAGCAAACCCCAACTAAGACCAATTACATCAATGTCTTGACCAGGAATTAAGTTATTAGCCAAACAGGCCCTGCGTATATGGGCCAATGATTTTGGCAGAATACAATTATCACTGAGAACGACTTGTGCTCCACACTTTGCAGCTAAAATACCAGGAAGAGCGGTGCCAGCACCAATTTCTAAAACTCGTTTTCCCACCAATGAGTGTCGTCGCTCCCACAGAAACCAAGCTAGTATGGGCGCACAAGGCCAAGTGTAAAACGAGTAGCCGGCTTGCAGTAGCTAAAATGGAAGGTTATATGTTTATTATATGATTTAAAGAGTTTCTACGAGTGAGTTCTACCTCTGGGATTAAGATTTCAAGTGAATTTTCGGGTAGAATTCCCTGGTTTGGTCGCGTAACGTTGGTGAAGACGAATTTCTTCAGATGTTCTGTAGCCGATCCATCGGTCATTTGGAAACGTCCCGATGTCATCTGTTACGTCAAAATAAAAGTGTGGTGGTTTCTCTCTGCGAGCGCTTGCAAAATATTTCTCTCTAATTTATTAAAAAAAAGTCTTCAAGTGCGCAAGTCGAATGCTAACAAAATTTGTATGTATTTGCAAACTGTCAAAATAAAAAAATCTTGATATAAAACCATCCCTGGCGAAAACACCTGCAGACGTGATAACGAGTAAATGACAGATATGTTAGTAGGGAACGAGAAAAGTACCGAATTTTTGGTATCCACGAGAATCGCTGTGAAGACATCAATAATTATTAAATAAAATGCTAACGACAACATTTTAAAATGGACCTCGAATACCTACTTTGGGACTAAGCCATTGTTGAGAACATTACTAACATACAAAATTGTTTGACATACCTATATTTTTGTCTGCAATCTTATTGCAAATTTAGTCGTCATGAAATATATTTATAGCGATGTCTTACAAAATTTTGTTATACACTACATAGCAGTCGACATGTTGTTCAATAAGAAAGATAAAACAAATACGGTTAGAACTTTAGCAATAGCTTACACCTCAAAAGTATGTGCAGAATATAATATAGGTACTAGAAATTTTAGCATTGCCTCAAGAAACAAAGAATATACCTAACAGTTTCAAAGAACATTTTGACTAATGGAACGCAAAATTTTTTCTTTTCTGTTCCCTTGTATTAATTTCTGTGCTGCTCAGGAGATCACTAAAGTGACCGAAGGCATACGACCAATAGTTTGTCAATCTTGCATTCTGCTTTTTTTTTTGATTATTTTTATTTTTGATAATTACTTATAACTAAAGGCCCCGACCCATAGAATCCGTCGCATCCGTTGCGGCAACATATTCGACTGACAGGTTGATAGAATACACAGCAGCTTATGGAAGGTGACCCATAAGCAAAGTACGTGCCGGATGCGACGGATAAAGTAGGTTTACTTTCTACTTTTCTATTCGTCACATCCGTTGACAGTTGGCACAGCGTGAGAGTAAGCACTTTCATTGGTGGAAATATTGAGATAAAGAGAGAAACTGTAAAATTCTGCAGAAAACAACGTATGCGACGGATTCTATGGGACTGTTCGTTCCGTCGAATACGTCAATCCGTCGACGCAACGGATGCGACGGATTCTATGGGTCGTTATGTCGTTTTCGATTGGTAATCCAGAATCGTCCGGAAGCAATCCGAACGCTTCTAAAAGCGTTCGATTGGCACTCAACTGACAGTTCTTCTACTGAAAAGAAGAGAAATTTGCTTCTGGATTTGAATTCAGAATCGCGGAGAGTTCTTCCGGACGCTTCTGGATTACCAATCGAAAACGACATTACAATAAAATATTTATAAATAAAATTTGGTGCACATTTTGAATAAACGAAAATCAACCAGTGAACAGAAATTCTGTTTTTTTTCCTCTTAAACATTCTAGCAAGCCTTTGGGATAATTTATTATCTTGCTCCCGAAGCAGAATAATATTTTGACAGCTGAAAAATCCGTTTTCCACCATGAGTGTCAGAAAATTATCCGAGAATAATTATCTAACCAAATTTATTGACACACGACCTAATGTCGTTTTCGATTGGTAATCCAGAAGCGTCCGGAAGACCTCCCCGCGATTCTGAATTCAAATCCAGAAGCAAATTTCTCTTCTTTTCAGTAGAAGAACTGTCAGTTGAGTGCCAATCGAACGCTTTCAGAAGCGTTCGGATTGCTTCCGGACCGGACGGTTCTGGATTACCAATCGAAAACGACATAAGAAACTCAATCGAATACCACAACCCATATTTTTGCAGTAAAAAAAAAAATTGTATAACCATACCTGTTCAAAATATTTCAGCAGTAGAGGGTGAACTGTATCAGCCATTTTCCTGCTATTTTTGACGTCATTATGCACCGAATCGTATAAAATACCTCGAGTCGAAGTGCTTCAAACCAAAACTTGCAATCTTTGCATTTAACAACAAACAAACCAGCAAAAATTAACTGTTCTCCTTGCTTGGCAGACATTAGACAGGTCAAAACGGTACTTGCATTCTCCATGAATGCGTTCAAATCTCATAATTTTCTTAAAATTCATTAAAAGCGACTCCTAAGTGTTTAATAAAATATTGAAGTGTTGATATTGCGACCACATAAATGGATGAAATAAATGATTTCTTTGATTTTTCGAAGAAATTCGAACGAGTTACCGTCCCAACAGGATGTATAACAGCACGCTCGACGACTTTTCCCCAAAATGCCATTGATCCCAAAGTTATAAAACGTGAGAATAAAGGTAACGATTATGCTCAAGAATACGTTCTGGCTGAGAAACAGCGTATGATGGAGGTAAGTACTTAGATGTACATCGTACTCTTTTCGGTTGTAATATTTTCAAATGTATTCTTTATCTAGGAAGAGAATGTGGCTGGCTGTTCATCCTACTCACGGTATGCAGACTCATCAATGATGTCCGATATGGATACTATGGACGATATTGATGACGACGATGATGATGGCGAGGGTGAAACAAAGCCAAAGATGACCAAAACAGACGATCCAGTCTATGATAAATACCATTTCAATATGCAATGGAATGATGGTCTACCGATTCATGATTCGCATAAAGAAATTATGGAGACAATACGCGAGAAACGTGTAGTGATTCTGGAAGGTGATACCGGATGTGGTAAAACAACTCAAGTTCCTCAATATATTTTGGAAGACGCCTACAAAAGACGCGAACGCGTCAATATCGTATGCACTCAACCACGGCGAATTGCTGCAATAAGTATTGCACGACGTGTTTGCTCTGAACGAAAGTGGGAAGAAGGTAGCATTATCGGCTATCAGGTTAGTATTCAGCAACTTTGTACTATGAGAAAGGTCTTGCTTATCTGTTTTTTCATATACACAGGTTGGACTGCATGCGAACATGTCTGAGGACACTCGCTTATTGTATTGCACCACAGGTGTTCTTCTGCAAAAGCTAATCAAGGATAAACACTTGAATCATTACACACACATTATTTTGGACGAAGTTCACGAACGTGATCAAGATATGGACTTTTTGTTGATTGTTATTCGTCGTTTGATGCTGACGAACTCAAGGAATGTGAAAATTATACTCATGTCGGCTACCATTAATACTACCGAGGTAAGGAGCTATAATATGTATATACTATCCGTATGTCTGCTAAAGTGTTTATTTTATTCCTTTTTAGTTTTCGGAATACTTCAATCTTGGAGGCACTCCAGCACCTGTAGTTAAGGTTGATACTCGCCGTAATTTCACCGTGAGGGAATATTACTTGTGTGAATTATCAAGGATTAATAATGTAAGTGGAAAGTTTTGTTTTATTTTTAACTTTCTCGTACCTACTGTTTTAATAAATTCTGTCATTATGATGATAGGAAAGTGGGTCCCGCAATTCCGTCGGAATTGTTTTAAATTTTGTATTTAAATTTTGTGGGCTTACAGTTTGGGGCCCATTAAAATATTTTTCTAAAAGGATAAACAATTCACGACCTACCATACTAATGTCAAGTGAGTTTCGTGCACTGTCTTCTTAGAAAACATGCCAAAAGGCTCAGGCTGGCAGACTCGGACACGTGCAGATTCTGCAATGACCTGCATGTGAGGCAATATGTCGCAGTAGAAGGAAATTTCTGGGCAGGTACTTCTTCCAACATTTAGAGGAGATATACAATACCAACTATAAGGGGCTTGTTGGTTTTTGCAGGGAAATTGGGGGTTTTCCCAAGGCCAAGTGTTTAGGTGTTTTTCCATTGTAGGTCACTGCAATTGGTTCCCCCTAGGGATCGCGATGGGTCCTTATGGTGCCTAGTGCCGTATGAGACCTCTCTCTCGTACCCCTTTTTAACCTAACCTAAGACCAGTGCCCGGAGGCAACTACAGGGAGATAGCTACAAATGCATCAACCCATATTGGAAGATTGATGCAAATTTGATTACTTTCCTCTTGACGCCGAGCTTTTACATTGTTAACGCATAGAAATGACCACGACATAGTTATATAACAACAACACATTATTTGTAATTTCAAAATGTAATCTCTTTGCAGAACGTCATCGTGGATTACGAAGACCCTAGCATAAGCAATGAAATGTACACCCTCGCCCTAAAGCTCATCATTGTGATAGAGAACATCGAGAGTCATGAAAGCTCAAATAATCCCAATCAAAAGACTTCAATTCTAATATTTCTTCCCGGTATCAATGAGATCGACAAAATGGACAAGAAACTCGAGCAGCTTCAGGAAATGTAAGTACTATACCCATTGCAGTCTGCTTACTTTAAAATAAACAAAATTCTATTTCCCAACAGTAACAAAGTAAAATTGATGCCGATTAGACTGCACTCCTTGATAGCGCCCGATGAACAACAGAAAATCTTCCATCGTGCGCCGCCTGGCCATCGAAAAGTGATTTTGGCCACAAACATAGCTGAGAGCTCTATAACAGTTCCCGATGTGAAATATGGTAAAGCGAAAGGTTTCATGCGATAGCAAATTATAAACGCGAGTATTTTTAGTTATTGATTTCTGCCTGACCAAATCTCTGGTAACCGATACGAGTACAAATTTTACGTCACTTCAATTACACTGGGCATCCAGAGCTAACTGCCGCCAACGAGCGGGACGTGCTGGCCGTGTCATGAACGGAAGAGTCTATCGAATGGTTTCGAAGCAATTCTATTTTGTAAGCAGCCAAAAATGGGCTACACCCGCCAAAGGTATCCACTTAACTGTCACTTTGTATCATTTCAGAATTATTTAGACGAATTCGGAATACCTGAAATGCTCCGTTGCCCCCTGGAGACTCTGGTGCTTAAGGCTAAACTCCTTGACATGGAACCACCACCTGTGATACTGGCTCTGGCAATGTCGCCGCCCAATTTGTCCGACATACACAACACAATCCTCGTACTGAAAGAAGTGGGTGCACTTTACAAGACCGTAAACGGGGTGTACTCCGTTCAAGATGGAGACTTGTCATTTGTCGGGCGAATAATGGCAGCATTGCCATTGGATATTCGCGTGAGTCGGCTGATCATCTTTGGATACATGTTCAGTGTGATGGAAGAGGCAATCATAATAGCTGCTGGCCTGAGTGTCAAGTCGATATTTACGTTCTCCGACAAGAAACGTGGCGAATTGGCTGCTTACTCGCAGAAACTTGCCTGGGCTGATGCCTCAGGTAGCGATCTGTTCGCCATTCTCAAGGCCTATCGGGTAAGTCGAATGCATTGCTCCTCTCAGTTCACCCAACGATTATTTTATTTGTTGTGCAGGTCTGGTGCACAATGCGCGAACAACACAACATGAACGAAGAGTCTGGCGAATATGCGTGGGCCGAACGGTATTTTATAAATATACGTTCGATGAAGGAAATGCATCTGCTGGTAATGGAACTGAAGGAACGTCTGATGGGTATGGGCATCAAAGAGACAACCGCCTATCAGCGCATACACTGGCTCGATCGGGAGAAAACGATTATTCTAAAAATTGTAATCTCTGGCGCCTTCTACCCGTACTACTTTGTTCGATCGAATTTGAACAACATAGACCTGGAGCGCTCAACTTCGCACACTATCTTTGGAAACGATCCGTGCAGCACGGTTTATTTTAACAATTACAACAACAAACACATTGGCCAGTTGTATACAAAGTCGATTAAGGATATTTTCAAACAAGCGAACATACATCCAAAGAACATTGATGTTCGGTTCCAGCCTGGGACGGAGAAGGTGCTGGTTATCTTCAAAAGTGATCCTGAAGATGAATACAGTGGCGAGACCAGCAATCGAGTGCAAGTGCCCGGCAGTGTACGCCTGGAGGTGTACAAGGCCTTAAAGATGAGACATTTAAAGTGCCCAGCTTCCATTAGGGTGATGGAGTAAGTATGCTTTTTATGATATAAATTTAGATAACTTTAATGGGCACAACTGTGATGTTTGTAGTTCCTAAGACTTCTTTGAATCGACAGAAGGTCTATATGTCGTCTCGTATGGCATAAACTCTTCGACATGATTCTTTCGGCTAAATGGACTCTCCAAAATTACGAAAGTTATAACCCGCCAAAGCACAAACTAACTTTCAAACTGTAGAAGTTGGTTGGTACGGCTCTTGCGCTATTCTGGGTCCCATTTATTTCGTAGTCTACTATAAAGCTAACATACCTACTAAACTAACAACTATTCTAACCATCTGCAGCGCCAGATCAGGAATAAACTACGCCGAAGAACGAGGCATTGGTGTGCTCTTCGAAGGAACCTGGCTCCCAACAAAGAAACATATTAAAAATCCAGAACTAGTCGTCATTCCAACAGTGTTTTCGAAAATAATTCGCGGCTACATAACCCATGTAAGGCACTTCAATTCGCTCAAACGAATCCTTCTTTAACACTGACCAAAAATTGCTTTTCCTATCAGATTGATAACTGTTCAAAATTCTATTTCCAACCTCTGAGTGAAATGGAACGCCTTAAGGAGATCTCTGCTCAACTCAATTGTCCCGCAGCCGACGAATGCCAGTTTCGCAATGCTTCTGCCGTATCTAAGGGTATGCTTTTGGCAGCACCCTTCCAAGGCAAATATTATCGCGCCAGAGTGGTCCAGGTTATTCACAGCACGCGACAGCATTTGGAATTCCGGGTTTGTTCGAGATTACCCTAAATGCATAATAACTATTAAATAACTGATTCAATTGCAGGTTCTCTTTATTGACTTTGGCAATACAGCAGTGGTCAACTTCCGAGGGCTACGCCGTTTGAATTTACAAGCTGAATATCTAATTGATCTGCCACCACGCGTGTTTGAATGCCGCCTGGCAATGGTCCAGCCTTCGTCTGTGAAAAGTCCCACTGGCAAATGGTTGGATGAGGCGATGGAATATCTGCAGGAAGTAGCCGATGCGGGTGTGGTTGAAGTGGAAGTATACTCAGTGGTTACTGCTGTAACATCAGTATTCATCAAGGTTAACGAGACCACAGTTAATGAGTTGCTTGTCGACAAGGGTTATGCCCGGAAATCCGACGAGAGCTACATGTCGAAGGTAAGTAAACTGGGTGGAAGTATCTGTGATTTTCTGTAAATTCTGTTTCCTCCTTAGATGGACCACGATCTACGAATGCGAAAGCAATCCGTCGCAGAGAGGTTCATGGCCGAGGACTACTCCAAGCAGAATGAAGAGTACTTGCGATCGATTCAACCAGAAGTCGACATGGAAATCGATCCTCCACCACCAGAGTTGTGCCTGAATGCCATTAACCTACGAGGTCCCTTTAGCCCGTTGGAAGTGAACATTTTCTCTGCGACACGTGTTGGTGCGTGGAAGGGCGTTAATGTCGAACGCGATTCCGTCAATTCGGTGTTGCTGGACACTGATCCGCAGGATGTACACGAACGTCTAATGGTCGCAGCAGCCGTATCTGAGTCGCAAGACAGAAGCTCACTGACGGCTCGCCAGACTACCCTTATGCCAAATATTCATGGTTTCGCTTCGCTAATGGCGTTGATCTTTTGCCCCACCATGCAGATTCGCAGGAATTCCAGTAAATCAAAATACGTGTCAATTCTAGCTGGCCTGGGGCACGATGAAAACTACCAGCCGTTGTTTGAGGAACATGACATGGTCTTGCACTTGGATTCTGATATTCTAAGGGTTGATCTAGAGTTGGTAAGAAGTGATAAATCGTTTGGGATTGACCATCCTACTAATTGAAGGTTTTTCCAGATAAATCAAATCCGCTACTCAATGGATACGATTTTGTACACAGATCCGGGCGATGAAAAACCTACAGTGCTGCCGAACATTCGGGCAGATCTGGCTGCTAAAATCAAGAACCTCATCATCAAGTAAGTGTCTCCTCACTGATGTTTGTTTCATACTGAACAGTAACGCTCTCTTTCTTCTAGACTTCTAAGCAAGACTCGCAAATATATCGAAACCCATGTCGATGCGCAGGACCATGTGTGGGTTCGGCCACCAGAAAAGGATGTCATCGAGAGTACACTCATCTACGGCCATCGCTGTATATTCCCAATGCATTCAGCTCTAAAGTTGTACGACGAGACGTTTGATCGTATGCATGCACTGAACTTGCATTGCAAGGAACTGCATCGTCTCAAGCAATTGTAGGTCAATGTAAAAATATTTTGAATCTATTAATCTAACTTTACTTACTTTTTAGCGATGGTTCTGTGACAGCGGTGACTTGTCAGCTGTGCGATCAAACTCTGGAAAATATTGTTCACTTGCGGATTCATTTGCTTTCGCAACTACACCGAGACCGAGAATATCAGATTCACTTCAAGCCGCCGCACTAAGCTTCCAGTTGCATTGCAACACCAAGAGTTTTTTTTTTATAAAAATTTGACAATTTTTTTTTTGTTTCTTTTATTGACCAGAAGTCTTGTTTTTTGTTTGTCTGCGATTTGAATCAATATAAGATTCGTATTTTTGAAATACACAAAAGTTGAATAGTAATGATGCGTTAGTATTTTTTTTAGCTTTGCTCACAGGTTTAACTTGGATAATCATGATGGGTACAACTCGATAAAGCTCTTTTGGAAGAATTTTTTCTTGTAGGCCATGTTGGTCGATGTCTTCTTCCAACTGCGTACGCCACCTTAAGTAAAATTGTACTCGAATGTCAGCAGAGTTGATTCTCGCGAGAGGGCTTTGCTACTTTCTCTAATATCATTCTGTACAAATGGACAAGTTTGGCCGAGATCGAGACGCCAAAACTAGACATGGGTCTGTATAGTTCATTTCTATACACGCTATCAAAGACAACCGTAAAAAAGAGCTATTACGTGTCGATTTGAAATTTCTGGGTCTTTTCCAAACTCTGCCCTCTGCCGTAATGTGAAAATTTGGTCAAAGGTGGATTTTCCCGGGCTAAAACGGCAATGATAAGGGTCTATCAGGTTGTTGATCATCGGCCTTAGGTGTTCACAGGCGGAGGGATCTCCGGAAACAAAAGCTGAAGACACGATGCAACTAATACGGCTCGCATGTTACGACCCCTGGGGGCTAGGCTACAGGATTGTAATGCGAAATCTTGGAGCTTCGACGGGAGGAAGCACTAGCGGAATTCAGGACCAAATGATCCCAGCCCAAGAAGGCCATCAACGTGAGCAAAAAACCAAAGTGGGAGGATGTCCGCCGAGACATCAACAACGACCCCTGGGGGCTAGGCTACGGGATTGTAATGCGAAAGCTTAGAGCTCCGACGGGCAATCCTATCCTTGACGAAGAAAAGATGAAGGGTATTGTGGACACACTTTTCCCAACCCACCCCGTTAGGCCCCCCGACACCACATTGGCCCAACGAGAGGAAATACCACCCTTTAGTGAAGAAGACCCGGAAAAACACAAATTACATCTTAGTGTTTTTTTCTACTGCGCCACCTCTCGCGAACGTCTGACAAACATCCGAGAGTATAACTGTCCTGAAAAAGCTTCTCAATTCAGCCGTTCGGAATCGGCATAAAATTGTAGGTCCCTTCCATTCGTCGCAAAAATAGAAACTCACACAAACGAATGGTTGCGAGAAGCTAGGCCTAGGGTGTCTACCGCCTGTTGCGCCACCTATTTATTTATTTATTTAGTGAAGAAGACCTGTGTTCAGCAGTGAAAACCATACAAAACAGGAGAGCCCCTGGACTCAACGGGATACCATCAGAAGTGCTAAAGACGATCGCCAACTCATGAATATGTTCAACAGTTGCCTGGAAAAAGGAGTCTTCCCCAGAAATTGGAAGAAACAACGCCTAGTGCTGATTAGTAAAGGTAAATGAGACCCAGATTCTGCATCAGCGTAAAGACCTCTGTGTATGCTGGACACTTTAGGGAAACTTTTGGAAAAGATGTTGAGACCGCCACTCACCGCTGCAGTACAGACAGGAGGAGATCTCTCGGAAGGACAGTATGGCTTCAGAAAAGGCTGCTCTACGATCGGAGCGATTGAAGAAGTAGTAATAAGGGTCACCCAATTCGCCCAACGAGAAGCAACTATTCAAGGAAGATCGTACTGCTGGCAACTCTGGACGTCAGGAACGCCTTTAACTCAGCCAGGTGGAGTGCTGAACACGCTCGAAAACACTTTCAACATTCCAGCCTATCTCTTACGGATGGTGAAAGACTACCTTATGGACCGGGAGTTGACTTATGAGACCACAGAAGGCCAAAGAAGAATTCAAGTAACCTCAGGAGCAGCCCAATGATGGTATCCTTCGCATGGAGGTGCCGCAAGATGCATTCCTGGTGTATTACGTCACACAGTTACTCACCAGACACGGATACTTTAACGCCTTTCTCCACAAGATCGGGAAAACGAACAGTCCAGCCTGCCAGTACGGGACTCTCTTCTTGGGACGCGCATCATACATTCTTCGCCTGCAGCAGGTGGGTATCCAAAAGATGAGAACTGGAGAGGAGAGGTCCAGGCAACATAGCCTAAAAGAAGACCTCCTTTTGGTGCATAAAGCATTTCTCCTCCCCCCAACAGGAAAAAAGCTAGGTATTCATAGATTATTGCAGACAGAATCTTGTATGAAATGTTGAGGATGCCAATGCATCACTGTAGTTGGCGCAGATCAAAGGATATTCTTTCTTCAGCACGGCACGGGATTCTGATCTATCTTTATCACTGTTGAATGGCTCATAATCACCCCTATTCTAATTGGCGTTTGTCGTAACCGCCAATATTTAATTTCGGTTTTAAGTCAGTGTTTGTTACTTTTTTCGACAAACGATTTGAAATTACAGTGAACACATAAAAATAGAAGCAAAATCGTTAACAAAAGTTCGAAAAAATCTTAATATAGTTTTTACAACGACACGACACATGTGTGGTATACGACAAACGTGAACGGGAATAAGGGTGAATGTCTCACAGTGGGGTCATGATCGTTATCGCCGCAGAAGTGGGTCCTTCCAAATTCTAAGCACCGACTGTGTCTTTACTTACTACAATATTCTCTTGTTCGCGTTTGCAGGCATTCAGGATTTAAAGACTTTATATATGTAGGTATATCTCCTTTTGACCTTTTGGTAAAATTTTGAACCTCATTCCTGAAGTGATACCTCGCGCTTCTTCAATTTCGTTTTTCTTTTTCAGAGAAGTTTGTGCTCTTATTTTCTCCCTCGCCTAAAGGTGCCATAAGGAGATTTTCTCTCGTCCCTGGTCCTTGTCTGCAGCTTTGCTGAATGCCATCGCATTAGATGCCTTTCTGGCAATGCTGCCATTGGTCTTCTGGTGACACGGGACATTTTGAGAGATAAAGGAAAACGCGCTCTGGAAAGACTGTGTGATGTCGTTTTCGGTTGGTCGTCCAGAAGCGTTTGGATTGCTTCCGGATTCGATTGGCACTCAAGTGACAGTTCTTCTACTGAAAAGAAAACAAATTTGCTTCTGGATTTGAATTCAAAATCGCGGAGAGTTCTTCCGGACGGTTCTGGACGACCAACCGAAAACGACATTAGTCTCACTCACACAATATTTTCTCGTTGTTGAATGTATGCAAGAAAATTCAGCAGTTAGGATAATTTGCTTTGATAAGGTGATCAGAAAAGCAAATTAATCCAGTTTTCAGAGAGTATTATACAGCTTCCTTTAATTATCGCGGCGGGTGAACTATTTCGGAGTAATGCATTTTTGCTGATATTCGTTCAGTCTTTATTATATTCGTAGAGATTAAGAGCTGCTCAGTTCCTCCTTTAAAGGGACATTTTTTCACCTGCCAACACCAACGTGGAAATCAGGATGTAAATTAATTTATGATAACGCGATAACACATCACTACATCATCTAAACACGGAAGCCGCACACATTCTAGTTTCCACTTAATAAGAAAAATATCTTGATGTTTCTGCATAACTATTCGACTATACGTATACAACCTTTCAGGGTTTCGACATAATTCCCCTACGCATTTTATATCCCTATAGGTATGCTTCAACAAAATATCTGTTGTATAAACGTTTCAGTTTCACATGCTACAGAAAGCAAGTTTATACAAAACGGAGTTTTATATTTTCTCATACGACACCACGTTGGGCGCCATTTTTTTGCATTGTTTGATAACCTTACAAAAAATTGAATGAAAGGCAAATAACATTTCTTTTTCTGTGCACAAAAGAATCTTCGCTTTATTCATCCAACTGAAACTAGATCCTTTATATTTTTTGCACTACAATATTATTATTTTTTATTTACACAACATTCACAATGCCACCACTGGCTGAAGTTAGTTTTTTTTTAACTAGTTTAAAGTAAAAAGTAAAAATATTACAAATTATTTATTTGATTATGAATAAAACGTCTAAATGGTATGAAATGCATTATTTAGGCACACAATGTATAGCCTTGCATTCGATTTTGTGGTTTGCTACACAAGCCACAGATTTTACTTTTGAAAACTCCATAGATCTCCAAATTGAATAGATTATTCATATCGAATTGTATAGTGGATCGCATCGGATTGTGTTCCACATTCAAGATGTTTTGTTCGTTGATTCCAATTCTGTGAAAGAAGATTTTAAAATGTCAAATTTTTAAGTCAAATTAATTCAATGGATAATGGTTTGGATGTCCAGTTTAATATAAGTTTAGCTAGATTTGTCAGAACTTATTATTTAAATTAAATTCCACAAAATATATCATTGTTGATGAGCAACTTTGACATATCTAAATGTCAAAACGGGTCAATGACTAGTCACGCGTCACGGCGTCAAACTGATGTCAAACTCTGTGAAAAAAATGTACATCCAATACTTTGCGCTCCTTTGTCAATTTGCTTTATTAAAGTTTGACGGGTAGGTAGCCAGTCATCTGGCGGCAATTTCTTTACTAGATTTTCCGGCTAAACTAAATAACTAAATATTATGGCGCAATAGGCCCGTATAGGAACCCTTAGCCTAGCTTCTTACAATAATTCGTTTGAGTGAGTTTCTATTTTTTGTGACGAATGGAAGGGAAATACAATTTTACGCCGAGTCCGAACGTCTGAATTGAGAAGCTTTTTAATGACATTTATACTTTCGGATGTTTGTCAGACGTTGGCGAGAGGTGGCGGAGTGGAAAAGATATAATTTAATTTGTATCTTTCCAGGAATCGAACCTGAGACTGACCCCCTCGCAGCCAGACTAGCCTTCTTTAAACATCACCTGATAAACTGTTGTGATAAATGCCGTCCGACTGATTAAACTGGACATCCAAAAGGACCTCAATCAAAGACTATTGGCTATCAATTTATACACATTACAAACCTACCTGAATTCAAAGTCATTTTTATCGACAGGAAATTGATACGGCCTTGGTCGAACGTCCACCTTGTAGGCGTTGTTAATTGATATGTAAACAGGATCATCACTAGTTGTCACATTTTGAGGCTCGAATGTGAAGAAATTGTCACCGAAATATATTTTCAATCCATAATTGCTGTCGCCCTCGTGAATTGGTGGAATAAGGAAGATTGCCATTTTTGGTTGTAACGAACAATCCGCAGCCAAAAGCGTTAGGCACGACCCATTGCTCTTGAAGTATTCATTAATATTGAGCAGATAGTCATCGAAGGTGTTGACCATACCATTGATGATAGAGCAGGATCCTTAATTGAAATATACGAGTATGTATAAGAAAGTGGACTTTAAGGTTATACCAATAAAATTACTCTTTAGGCCAGTATCATAGGAGAACTGTTCTGTGGCGTCATATTTTGAATCCAGTTTTTGCAAGAACGGAATGTGGTAGATACTCCAGGTGACGTTGTTGACACCAACTGTTAGCCAGAAATTGTCATTGGGTGTCTTGATGGACACATCTAATTCTTTATCCAGATTCAGTCGATCGACTTTCTTGTCCGACAATGCCGATACAAAGTGATCCAAGCGATTGGACCAGAGTCCAAACCAATCAGGCATCTATAAAAAAAATTCAGTTTATTAACGGTTAACGCATTACAAGGATTTCGGTGTAACCTCGGAAAATTTTAAATCAATTCCATAACGTGTTATTGAGGTAAAGTTCTCAAAGTTGATACGTTTGCAGTACTTTGAGGTGGGTATTGGACTGAATTTGAGAACCTCCTTGGGACAATAGTCGGTATCAACGAGTTCCGTGTCATTTAGGAAGTATTGATGGGCATCTTCTGAGGGCTGTAAAGGGAAAAGAATTTAAATGTTCGGTCCAAGAGATAATTTGAATTTAAATACTTACACCTGCTGTTGCAATCATTACAACTGTTGATGGATCATTTGGACACGATTCTTCGCCGGTTGTTCTGCCAAAAACAACCTTGCCGTCAAGTGTGTGCGGGCGCTTTGTAAAGACTAAAGGTGAGTATGTGAAGTTCAAGCAAGACTGGTTTGAAAGAAAGAGAATAGGCATTCAAATTTGAGAGGTAGTTAGTTGTTATATATAAAGTAATTATTTTTTGGTATAAGGGGGTCTTTGCAACACATTCACAGCCTAGCCATCCATGGCCATTTCATACTCATACAGCTTCACTAAGGGACAATTGAACTAAAGATGCGGCCATGGATGAGTTGTACCATGGTATGGCCAGTGTTTCAAATCATTTGGAAATTGGAACCATGTGTAAGAAAGGAACTTACTATATACATACATATGTTACTGGACACAATTACATAACGGAACTGGAACTTTACGTGGACAAAAGGGTCGCTCCAGGTAGAAAGTAAGATAATGTTAAAATGGATCATCCAGGAGAGGAAAATGGATTGAACTTGCTTAAAGAAACCATTGCCATATGTTTTGGGCTTTAGATATCCAGACAACCCTTAAAATAACATCAAAAACACTTGCAACAATTTTGACGCTCTATAAAGATAGCACTTAATTTTTAATTTCAAATAGCTGCACTCTCGCTCATAGGGAAAATAAGCTGATGCAACGACGAAGGTTTTCCATTCTTCGTTCGTTTTGTAACTCCCGGGCCTTATAGCTGCAGCAACCAAATCTTAGCGCAGTAGCGCAGTGGTTAGTGTGCTGGACTACTGTGCGAGGGATCCCAGGTTCGATCCCCGGAAAAACACAAATTACATCTTAAGGTTTTTTCTACTGCGCCACCTCTCGCGAACGTCTGACAAACATCCGAGAGTATGACTGTCCTGAAAAAGCTTCTCAATTCAGCCGTTCGGACTCGGCATAAAATTGTAGGTCCCTTCCATTCGTTCCAAAAATAGAAACTCACACAAAACGAATGGTTGCGAGAAGCTAGGCCTTGGGTGTCTACCGCCTGTTGCGCCGCCTATTTATTTATTTTTTAACCAAATCTTAGCAACAAAATTGTCCATTCTTGGTCGCTGAGACAAAAGTTGATACAATTAGACACTAGACAGGATCTCGATCTTTCAAATCTTCACAGAGTACCTTGGTACCCTTAACACCTTTCAAGCCACAAATGCGTTTTTTCCCCACACATATGGTTCTGTATAGCTGTTATATGTGATTTTATACGCATCTTGGGAAGTCTACTACTCAAAAGAGCGGGAGCATCCTTGCGATGATGCAGATTTATCTGAGTAAATGTCATTGACATTGACATTCACTCGGATAGGGGTAAGTAGTTTTATTCGCGGCAGCCAAATTCCGACCAAGAGTGCTGTGATCTCTGAGGGGGTCTACATTTGTGTTAACTGGCTTTTGGGCAAAATGGTGCAAATACGCCTGTTAATGGCTTCATCTGTTGCAGAAAGACTTTGTCCGATGGTGCAAGAACAATTAGAGGTCACCGCACCGGATCTTGTTCACAGACAGCACCACTCACAGGGGAGCTCCCAGCAAAAGAGCGCGCATTATCCGTACACACACTTCCTGCATTAGGTGCCGCACACAGGGTCCACCTCTTCAGTTTTTCCTTGTTCGAATCAAAAGAACAGGAGAGAGCATCGGGTCCAAGAAGTTGGTCGATTTCGGTTGGAGTACCTTATCGCTGACCTAGACTTTTTTCTCTTCGCCACAGGAAGCGAACTAAGCTCAGCGCTTACACCTTCAGCTAGATTGAGCATCTATGCGTGGTGCGAGCAAAGCCTTCATCCTTCTCCTCTTCCTTTGGCTCTTAGTCGGAAGCTTATTGGAGTGCGTAGCCTTCGGTTCAGCAAAGGCTTCCCGAAACGAACCATCAGCGACAGCACAACGACCAATTACCCGTACTGAGTAAAAATCTTTCAGCCACTTTCTCCCTTCTTCTTGCAGTCCATTCTCCCGAACGAGTCGGATATTGAACATTTAGAAGCGAGCACTAGGGCCAGACCTATATCATCGCCTGAAGAGACGAAGCTCGATTTTTGTATCCAGAATCCTTGCCCCGACAGCAGTCAAGAACAGCACGGATGGAATTTCACTTTCACGAATATACCACTTGGAGTAATATCATCTATTGATTTGTCCCACTCTCTGTGCACTCTCTGTCTTCTTAGGAAGCACGCTAGGAGATTAGGTTTAATAAATACGAACTAGTGCAGGTATAAAGTATAGGCTGCGTTTTTCTAGAACATCATGTATTGTCCTGAACATTGAACAACCCCATCAACTATATACACAATTTCCTAATCCTAGCAACAGCCGTTTAGACAGTTCTAATATTTGTTATTTGATCGATATTCTGGTGGAAATAAATACATAAAAAAAGTCCTTAAAAACATTCTAATCCAATTCTAAATACAAAAGTCTTCTAAATCGTAACAATCTTTAATAACACACTGAAAAACCTTCAAAAATGACTTCCGTAAGTGTTGAGATTATTTAGACGACAATTTATAATCATTTATGTTACCTACACCAGCTTGAAGCCAAGCGCACCCAGTTCCGTAAATATCTCGAAAGAAGCGGCGTTGTCGATGCGCTTAGCAAATCTCTTATAAAACTTTACGAAGAGCCAAATAAGCCCGACGATGCAATACGTTATGTACGCAAATTCATGTGCGAATCCTGCCCAGATGATGCCATGTACGATGTGCTTAAAGTCGAATTGGATGATGCAAATCGTACCATCGGTCGACTTGAACAGGAACTAGAGCGGGTGAAGTCGAAAGTGTAAAACATACAAACATATCCTGCTACAGGTATATTTTTCACTCACCCTTCCATTTATATCCAACAGGAAAATCACCCCGGACGAGGTGGCAGCGATGATAGACGATGGTTTTAAATCGCTAATGGAGGACACCGAATGTAGTGGTTCCCTGCTGCGTAAGCACTTAACTAAAGAAATATGCGACCAGTTGAAAAATGTGTTTACTCCTGCACCCGTGGAGGCGAACCTATACGACTGTATTAAATCCGGACTCGAACATCATTCATCATCGGTGGGAGTTTACGCAGCGGATATAGCATCGTACGAAGTGTACCGCAGTCTCTTTGATCCCATCATCGTTGACTACCACGGCCAGGCGGATAATGTGAACGAGGAACGCTTGCAAAAGGACACCGACTGGGGAGATTTGGATGAAATCGGCAATCTCGATCCGGATCACAAGTACATTGTTTCGACAAGGATTCGCATTGCTCGTAACTTGGTTGACTATCCGTTTTTTCCCAAGATAAGCGAAGGACAGTTTGCCGAAATCGAACAAAAGGTGGGTGGATTGTAGTCGTGATGCGGTTATGTAAATAACAGTGCGTTAAGGACTGTCTCTTATATTGAGTGTCTGGGTTAAGCGTTTGGCAATTAAACAGAAATACCTAGATTCATGTTTCTTTGACAGCTGGATGCATGTTGCTGGTTGCAACATTTTTCATTAATAATTTTTCGATAATTACTATTTTAGGTTCGAGAAGCAGTTGAGTCGTTGGACGGCGAACACGCTGGAGTGTATTTATCCCTGAAGGACTTAGATGCAAACACCCAAGCAGATATGGTCAGCCGGCGCATTTTGTTCAGGCGAGGCGATGAGTTTCTTACCACGGCTGGTTGTTATCGCTTCTGGCCCACTGGACGTGGTATCTTTCACAATCCAGCGGAAACATTCCTGGTTTGGGTGAACGAGGAGGATCATTTGAGGATTATCTCCATGACTCCTAGTGGAGATTTAGGTAATTTCTATATAATATGTATCACGAACTTTGCTCAAAATATTCTATTTTTATTGTAGGCGATGTATACCATCGGATCGTCCGTGGTTTGAGAGCACTGGAGGAGCGCTTATCGTTTGCTCGCCATGAACGTTATGGCAATCTCACAGCGTGCCCCAGTAATCTTGGAACAACCTTGCGTGCATCAGTGCACATTCGATTGCCTCATATGGCCAAGAATATGGATAAGCTGAAAAGCCTAGCGGATCAGATGAATTTGCAAATTCGTGGTACCGGTGGAGAACATACCAGCATTGAAGACGGAATCATGGATATATCAAATAGACGGCGCTTGGGCTTCACTGAGTTTGAGTTGGTTAAAAAGTTACATGACGGCATATCGGAACTGATCAAAGCTGAAGTCGAGGAAGAAATGAATGAGTAGAGGATAAATGCCGCAATGATGAGCTTTTACTTTTAGAAATTTCCTATTTTAATTGACACTTTTGCATTTTTTTAGTTGAAATAAATACCAATCTAAGTCTTTCGGTTCTGGTTGCAATCAAAAATCATATGAGAAGAGTTTCTGCGTAAAACAGTAAAACAAAACAGTTTTCCATTCTTTGGGATCCCGTCAGTGCCTATACCTACATCAAGCGGGATGTTTTGGTCTTTGAAACGGATGTTCCGGTCTTCGTTATAGTCTCCAACATGGGGGATGGGATTTGAGGTTCTTAGATTGTAGCATCTAGTGCCTACGATCGCGCTTCGTGATTCTCGTGGTCTTCCTTCACTTTCTGTCGAAAGATTCGACTTTCTTGTCTCTCTTGTTTCAGAAACCGCCTTGTTTGTGTGGTTGTTAATAGGGTTGCCAGTTCAGCATTTAATGCTGGTAACATACAGCTAGGTTCCAGAAATCGAGTGAAATCGAAATTGTAAATCGAGTGAATTCATTTTCAGTGTTCTGCATTTCGATTTTGAAATTGAACAATTGGCGTATTTTTGTGTCAATTTTTCCAATTATTCCAAATTGGCAGCGCAAGCGCAAAAAGCTTTCAGTGAATTGACAAACATACTTGTCAAAATTTCATTGTAATGATTTTTTGTCAAATAATTAACATAAGTGGAAATGAACTGACGGTGGTGACTTTCAATGAGATAAACGAGAGCTGTCAAACTTTGTCAATCAACCGACATGTGGAACCACCTTAAGGCTTGCGTTTATCTTAATTCTTAAGACCATCATGCCTTCTTATTGATATTGTGATGCAGCAACTGTGTGGTTGTTACAATGAAGTTTTGTTCCGCTGCAAAGTCAGTTAGTTGGATGTGGTTGTGGATGTAGTGCCGTAAAGGCTGCGTTTACGAAGTGCGCTACCAAAGACGTCCACATTTACATTTGGATTTGATACGACATTATGTCATTCATAAAATGTTGCGAGTAGACAGTTGAAAGAGCTACTTTTAGGCCGTGTGTCAATTGGGCTAAATAATTATCCTCGGCTAATTTTGTGACAAATAGTAGGTCAATGTTTGAAAGTAAAGTTCATCAACCTCCAAACTTAAAACAGAGATTTCTCTATTTTTAAGCGTTTAATTAATTGAAATTCAGAGCTTTATTTCGTCTTGAACATTTTAGCAAGTCCCAAGCAAGAGAAAACGTCAAAAATTAGCCTATAGGATAATTTATTATCTTGCTGCCGGATCAGGATAATTTGTTGACAGCTGTAAATTTGTTTTCACCACGATAGAGTTAGAAAATTAACGGAGAGTAATTATTCAGCGCAATTGACACACGGCCTTATTATATTCAAATGTTATCCTTCCATTTATTTCATAACCATTGTTTTGTAATCAATTTTAAGCTCTCTTAAAAAACCATATAGAAGAAAGTATTAAACTCTACACTTTTTTAGTCCTGGTTTCCGTTCCTGGTATAGCTGTAAAAATGCAGTTTTGAAAGTACATATCTGACGAGTGATGACATATGGAATGTCATCATTACAGCGTATAATGCACCTATGCTTAATTTATTGGACTTTATCAATAGATAGCTTTACTTTCGTCGACTTCATCCAACGGCATAAAGCATAACCTTGAAGCGTCGGTCCATATGAATGTCGTTATAGTTGGTGTTTCAAATTGTTTCTGATTTGGGGTGATTTTCACCACTGCACTCCACAGATCGGAGCTTGTGAAATTTTTAAGCTAGATGCGATTTTGTTGAATAGTGGTTGACGAGTGGCTGATCTTTTATGGTACTTTTTGGTGGTTAAGACAACGAGTTCTAGAGGGTCACAAGAAGTGTCTTTGGCTCGACAAATATCCAAGTAATTAACTCTATCTTTCTGACACCCTCACTCTAGAACTCTACTCTCTCCCAGACACATTTTAATATTTGATTTCATCGGGAAAATGATTCCACTGCCACCTTATATGTATTTGAGTACCTACCTATCTAGTGCTTCTATGGGAATACTCTTTCGTTGTAGTATTATAATTGGTTCCGAAATAACAGAACTTATAAACTGAATATGGGAAAAGTCGTCTTCAAACAAGTCAATACAATTTCAAAGAGCCAACTTACTTACCGTTGGACAATCTTTCTGATCTTTACAGATTTTTGAGGATATCAGGATGGCTGGGACGGCGTCGAGTAATCGCTCCAAGAAGAGACATGAGGCTAACCGTCCCAACATCACCGGTTAACCCCCATCTAAAAGGGCATCACAATAAGACCTAAGTGTGACACACAGCAAGCTAAACCCTGCTCTGTCAACCCGTTAACCTAATCTAACCTAACCAACCGTTGGACAATTGCAAAATTGTACTGAAAGTATAATCTCCAAGTATATTTACTTACCTTCCATCCATTGTCATCCACATCTGTTGTCCGTTCAATACTACCGATGACATTGTACCACTTGGTTTTGATCGATTGCTTGAAATCCATTGTTGTATTCCATTTGTGCAGAACATTGTTTGACACATCATTCGTATGAATCATGGTAAAAGCGAACTGATGTCCAATATTGTCATCGCCATTAATAATCTCTGCATTGCAGAAAGAGCCTTCAATCTGAAGAGAAAAATAGGTAAATGTTACAAAAAAAAAGAAAAGAAATCATTCGCGCACATAGAATATAGCGAATAGAAAAAACTGTCTAACGAGTAACGAGTAAATTATAGGTTCGTTCGTGTACTTTCAGCATAGAAAAATGAAAAATGGCAAATCTCAAAAATCGAGAGAGAAATCTCTCAATTTACAGAGAAGTACCTGACCGGTTTTCTTACAAAAAGTTTAAGAAATGTCATTTCGACATTCGAAAAATAAACGTTAACGGCAGAATCTACAAAATAAGTTGGATTTGAACTTTTTATAAGCTAAAATACCTATTAAATCTACCATTTTGAATGCGCTGATAAGTTCTAGGAGAACATTCAATTACAACTTTTTCCTCAAACATCGTTGAAGACGAAAAAATAGAGTTTTATTTGTCAAACTTTTGAGCTGTCACTTAGATGACAGTTTTCATTTTTCAGTAAGTCGAAATTCCGCGAGTAGAAAATTACGAAAAAATGAAAAGAGGGGAAATGGATTTCTCTCTCATTTTTTTCAATTTACTCATTACGTGGTCGCATTCGCACAGTTTCTTAGCATAGTTTTAATAATTTTACGTTTGCAAAAAGTACCCGAACGAACTTTATATATTGTTCTAGTACTTCATTTCAGTAAAATTCGTAAAACATCAGATTTGGAACTCCTCCAAGGAAAGAATTTCGCTTCGAGAAGCAAACACTTAAAAAGTACGGGAACAGTAGACCCTTTGCCTTTACAAATCACAGTTCAAAATAGAATGAACTTCGTGTGAGAACAGATTCTTTTTTTTTTGTTTACTTTTTTTTTATCGATTACGTTTTATTAAATACATTTATCGCTCCTTTAAAAGTCGTTAGACTGAGCCCATGCACTGAGAATCTTTTTCAAATTTCTTGCAGTGCGAATTGGATAAAAAAAACTTTCAATTGAATGACAGTTGACAGATATAATTTCAACTTCATATTAAAAAATATAAATTCGGGTGCATCACAAAGAAAATAACTTGTTCCGGACCTTTATTCATCAAAGAGGACTCCTATAACCTCCTACATCTAGAATATGACTACAATTTATGAATTAAAAATAAATTTCTGTCACTTTTTTAATCTACTACCTATGTATACTTTTGACTATCTAACTTTTTCAGAAGTGAGGAAATTTATCCCAATCAGTCCAATTTTGACTACAAAATCAAGTAAAAGTGTTATCATCGGCCTGGCCGATGCTTTGATACCCTCCACTGCCTAAAAGGCAAGCAAAATGTTTGCCATGCGAGTTAGTATGTATTGTTGTACATGCATGTGTGTCTAATGTGGGTTTTGTATGGGAGGTACCAGAACTACTTGACCGACATAGACAATTTTCAATACGAACCTGACGACGATAAAAGGAAGTCCTCTCACAAAATTGTATTCACCTATGTCGATTCCTTTGGACACTATCGTGTTTTCAACAGACAGAGAGACACATGGGCTTAATAGTGGTTTTGTATGGGAGGTACCAGAACTACTTGACCGACATAGCCCATTTTCAATACCAACCTAACGACGGTAAAAAGAAGTCCTCTAACAAAATTTCATTCGCCTAGGTCGGTTCGTTTGGACGCTATCGTGTTTTCAACAGACGGACAGACGGACAGACGGACATGGCTAAATCAATTCAGAATGTGATCCTGATTCAGAATATATATACTTTATGGGGTCTCCGGTGACTCCTTCTTGGCGTTACAAATGTAATGGCAAAGTGAATATACCTTCCTGTGGAGGGTATAATAAAGGAACATACGATAGTCCTATTATTTATGTAGTGAGGCGGCATAGTAAAAAAATTGTGCACTTTGTGATGAAAGCATGAAATTTTTACCATGGAGGACACATTATATGAAAATGATTTTAAGATATTGGGGCACTTCAGATTGCGCCCTAAAGGGAAGGGGTAAAAGGGGGGTCAAAGTTTGTATGGGAACATTTTTATTTTTCATCCGCTTAACTTCAAACTCGGTTTATGTACTCTCTATGAGAAATAAAGAAAACTATTTTCATCGATTTTGGAAATTCCACCCTTAAAGGGGTAAAAGGGGGGTCAATGTTTGTTCATGTTTTTTCATAAAATGTTTAACGGGTGTAAGCTTGCTTTACCGCCCCGGGTGCCACTGCTTCTTAGTCCGCCCCTGTCTCAACATATTTTATACCACAATACATTAAAATGTAAACCTATGTATATTTGAATTTAAACTTTGACCCCTTTTTACCCCTTTAAGAGTTGAATTTCCAAAATCGGAGAAATTGGTTTTCTTTATTTCTCATAGAGAGTACATAAACCGAGTTTGAAGTTAATCGGATGAAAAATAAAAATGTTCCCATACAAACTTTGACCCCTTTTTTTTACCCCTTTAGGGCGCAATCTGAAGTGCCCCAATATCTTAAAATCATTTTCATATGTGTCCTCCATGGTAAAAATTTCATGCTTTCATCACAAAGTGCATAATTGTTATACAATTTTATACTATGCCGCCTCACTAATGTAAACTCTGAACTGAGATTAAATTTTGACATATGCAGAAAAAGTTTATTCTGTTTCTTGCTCATTAAACCAGATATTAAACCGAATACGATGAACATTAAGTGTGAAGAGACAAATCACACTTAAGAAATCGATTGGTTTTAAAGAGCTTATTAGAACCAAGAGTGTAAATTATTAATTACTCGTTATTTATACACTTGCTTAATTTTCTAATCTATTTGGAGTACATGGTGTCGAATTCAAAATATTGCGTAAAGAGCTCTCAAAGATTTCTTAAGATAGTTGTATAAACTCGCCTTACCTTTGTGCTATTTTCATTTGTTACCAACAATGTAAAGTTTCGGTCATGACCCAAATGTATTGAGCTCAACTGTGCCACACCGAAGAGGTACATCAAAAAATTGATCACAACATTCCTTGAGAAGCCACTGCAATAAAAAAATTACAATTAGTTTTCAGTTTAAAAATTCAGTTTCTATAATACTTTTCCATAAACTCTGACTTGAGCAGCATTCCCCGATACTTATTTAGTTCATTAAGATTTGTATTTACAGCAAAAGAGACACCCAGATCTTCCGAGTCGTACTTGAAGAGTTCGAACTAGAAAAAGAAGACTTTAATGGGCTACATGTATAGGGATATACGAACTAACCACTCCATGCATTCTTTCTGGTAAAATAAGTTCCTCAAATGGCTGATTGGATGACTTCGTAATGAAACCTTTTGTTGATGTTACCGACCTTGACTTGAATGACAGCCCACTAGTTAGTTTCTCTGGTCTAGAAAATGAGTACTTCAGACAATAGCTGGTTACGTTAGCCACCATATCATTATTGAAGGGAATATAAATTAAAAATCCTTGTTCGCGATTTATTTCATGGTCCAGATTCAAAAACGGATTATAGCTTCGACTGCGACATGACGCATACGACGAGTATCTAAACAAGTGGGTTATGTTGAATATTCTACAGTTGGATTGGAAAACGCTTACCTTGCATCTATTTGGTGAGTCCTCTTTATGGCATCGGCTAGCTTATGTTGAGTTATGTTACCTCTCAGAGATGTCAGTACTGTGGTCTGCAGTAATACATCGGCAGCAGTTCCTATAACCGTTGGAACGGCGTATTTAGTCATAAACGGCCATCGTACAGTCTGCATATTGATGTGACTGTCCGATGCGATAAGGAAGTTTAAGCGACTTATCACTATAAAAGGATATCATTAGCAAATACATACAAAAATAAGTTCTTTTGGTACTTACAGTCATTGTAGCTGAGATTTACATAGGTCTTTTGGTTAAGGTAGTACGACAAAACGGTTTTGCCTTCCATTTGCAGAATTAGCTCCAAGTGAAGCGGTCTATTTTCGATTCGAGGAGCATTCATTAGGTCGAGAATGGCTTTGAGATCATCAAACTTTATGGTATCTGTTCCGGTCTTAAGAATTCGACCGAGAATCGCATCAGGAAGGCCTCGACCTTTTATATATAGCTGAAAGGGAAGAATTTTGATTTTGCTTTTAACTTAGTCATAGTCACTAGCATTATACTTACCGCTAATTGGCCGGTGAATTTTCCTAGTGCTTCGGTGTCAAATTTAAAGTATGCTACAACGGGTAGATCTGATTTAGGATCTCCAACCATGAAGACTTGTAGCATAGCTCCAATGCCGAACTTAGAATCGCGATAGTCAAAGATGTAGTTGCCGGTTACCCAGTAACGTGGTTCAGGTTTTTGCGGCAGGTGTCGGTGCATGTATGATAAAAGGCGTCGTCTAAAAAACAATAAGCGAGACATGTTCAAGTCAGTTGGAAGCGCGTTCTTCTGATGTTTGTAAGGATATTTACTGCCGAGCTTAATTTTACCACTAACATTCTTGACAAGTTTCTAGCAAAACATTCGACAAAGTTTCATGAGCTCTTTTTTTTAACTAATGACGCTTTCGTTTGAGGTTTATATTGCGGGTCCGCGGTTTCTGGTGTATCTCAATGTGGTCTTTTCTTCATTTACTATTTGCTCTCACAATTAATGATTGCATTGGCGAATGCAAGTTTGTCCGCTTGTGCAGGACGTTTATTGAAAAGGCGTGAAGGTCTCAAAAACAGAATTCAGTTTTAAGCAGAAAATAATTAAAATATATTTGATTACGTCACGTTTTTCATTAATAAAATATAACGAACATTTTAAATATACTAAATTTAAAATTTATATTTATTTTAAAATTTATCAGGCAACGCTATTTTTGACAGTTCTTAAATTTGATAGGTATTATGTACTCCACAAAAGAGGTGCGTTGCACCCGGACGATAACACATTCGAAAATGTTGGTCAAAATTAGCTAATTTTGGTGAAACTCCAGTTGGTAAAAGTTGGTTCAAGAAAAAAAGGAATATCACTTATCCTTCATATAAAAGGGCGGGGCAAAAAACATCTTACTTTGGTCTTTCCCGTGGGCCCCTGCCTGAAAATGGCTAATCAGCTTCTCTGGTTAGTGTCAGCCAAGGGTCAGACTTACATATCAGGTGTACGTTGTGATTCGTTGCGACATAGGCACGACTGATGTGAAAGTGCCGACGTTCAACCTGAGTGGGGGCCATAGCTCAGTCGCAAACGGAGTATCCGGATACCTGATTACCTGGCGACCTCCGGATTAGCTACCCTTATCTGAATATTTCGGATCTCTGTGCAGACGGACTTTCCTTTCTCCGCCACTCGTGGAAACTATTTTTGGATTCAGAATAAATCAACAAATAAAAAGATTGAGACTGGTACTCCTTCAAAGCGGTAGTATAGGTACGGCGCTTAAGCTGTCTACTGGTAAGGCTCGGCATAGCGACATATCTCCGCCCAGTACATTTTTCGAGCGGAATTATGTCGCTTTTTTCTGGCGGAGTTATGTCGTTTTGAAAACGTCATATCTCCGCGCGGAGCTATGTCGCATTTAAAACGACATATCTCCGCCGAACTAAGAACGACATAATATCTCCGCGCGGAGATAGGCGTCTGTAAAAAAGTTTGGTGTATTTAAAGTATGGGGTGGGTGGCTCGCTTCGCTCCCTAACAGGATTTTAACCCTTTTTTTCGCAGGGTTTAGCCGCTCACGCGACTTCGTCGCTCCGCTAAGGGTATGTCAACAACTGTCTGGCAGGCGCCTGGAGCTAAAGTTTAATTATATATACTCTGGGGTATTTAGCAGTATGTATAATATTTTTAGTCAATAAAAATACATGCACTTTTCTGTGTTTTGAAAACGTCATATCTCCGCCAAACTAAGAACGACATATCTCCGCGCGGAGATATGTCGTTTTAAAACGTCATAAATCCGCGCGGAGATATGTCGCTTGAAAGCGACAAACCTTCGCGCGGAGATATGTCGCGCGGACTTATGTCGCTACCCCTAAGGCTCCTGTAGTGCTGGAAGCTGGGAGGACTGTGGCCAAACATGGTCCAACTACTTCTAAAATCCATATGGAGCAATACCCACAGTCCAAAAAGGACGATTCTCGTTGTGGAAGCCACAAAAACGATGCCCCAAGAATCCCGCTCAGCTCTCCTTCTCCTAGAGATGGCAGAGCAGTTCAATATTCACCTGTTCTGGGTGCCGGGGTATAGATATATTCCAGGGAATTGTAAGGCCGATGAACTCGCGAGGCGTGGAAAAACTTTACCTTTGCTACCTGAAGCTAACTTAGGTATACCAATGGCTACATGTAAACATAGATTAAAGCTAGACGCCTTTGAGAAAACAAATCTTAGATGGACAAACGTCCATCTAGCGACAAAGCAGATTTGGCCAAAGCTGGATCTGAAACGCTCTTAAGTGTTTGATATCTCTAAATAGACGTCATATTAACGCTTTTATTGGTGTCATCACTGGACACTGTCTGATAGGTAGGCACGCAACCAGACTTGGTGTTCCCTCAAATGATTTTTGTAGAAGCGTCAGAGATAAGGAGGGGAAGGAAACTGTCCCCACCTTCTCTGCTCTTGTCCTGCTCTCTCTCTCAGAAAAGGAAACTTCACTTAGGAGCTTTCTTTTTAACGATCTTGGGGACCTCATGGTATCACAACGGACCTAATATTGGTCTAAGTGTGCCGGTATATGCTGGCAGCCATTTCAACCTAAACTAACCTAACCTTCATAAAAATGCCTACAAAGTTTAGTCTAAGCTATTGCTTTTCTCTAGTTTGTCATAACTGCCAGATGGCTGTCAATTTGTAACTGACTGTTAACTAATTCACTACATTAATTTTTGAATTTCGAAACTGAGACCACTAGCTCAGTGTTCAGCACACTAACAATTGAAACCACTGCTCTAGTACATTATAAAACACATCATCACCAAATTTGATCATAGTATAGGCACATTTCAATTGTTTTCTAAATTGTTTCTGTGTATCCATAACACTGGATTAGAGGCATTAGAGCCCACAGATTCCTATTATGGCTGACCCATTAGTTAGGTTAGGTACTGTAATCATCTTCTGTTTGACACATGTCAAAAACTATTACTAAAATATGTACTCACAAGTGCTGATAACATGGGAACGTTGTTTCCGAAATACTCTTAATTGTTGTCCGATAGTAGTTAATCATATGCGGACATGTTTCACTTTGAATAATACGATGAATACTTATTAGTCGGGCTGGAGTTGGATTCGAAATTAATAGTAAAGTGACAGCTGCCACTCGGAGTTCTAGTGTAGCATTTTTCGATTCGAAAATTGGCCAATAGAGCTCGTAGATCTAAAAAGTCAAGTAAGTAATGTATTATTGAATATTTTTAAAAGGAAAAATGTGTTAAACTTACTTTATCTGGTCGCGTTGTAGCCAAAGGCATCGTGGCCCAAGCTGCCAAAAATTTAATGTCATCGTTCTCTCCTTCGTTGTTCACAATAGGATCCAAGTAGTTGGCAACGTTACCAAGTTGTAAGTTGCTTAATCCTTGAAGGTATAACATTTTGTTCTCGTAGTCAGGTCCATCTGAAAGAGAAAAGTGTTTTCATATATAGATGGTGCTGGTATTGTTAGGTTAAGTTGAATTTATTTTTGCAGCGATTCCGATGACTGGGTGAGGCACTTTAAAAAGGTGCCGATAGCCGAGTTTTGACACGAAGTTAAGTCCTCCTGATAACAGAATGTTCTATAGCTGTCTGAAAATTGACTGACTGCAATTCTGACAAGAAGTGGGTGGAAAAAACAACGATTGGTGCTCATACACATACCCCTTCATATCCCCTTTCTTGAAAATTGCCATACCCATACCCACCCCACTTGGGCAATCGCTTAGTGTTTCTTTGGCAATTTTTAGCGATCTGGGGTTTAACCTAGCACCCCTTGTTCAGCTACTGCTCCCGCAAGCGACCATTGTGTAATCAATTCAAATCGCACCCTATCGAATACACTCCACCTACTTATTGGCACAATAATTGCATTTGGTTAACTCCGGAGAGTGTTCTGTAATCAGCAAAACATCCACCAATAGAATTTGCCCATCTAGGTGGGTACTCATTAAATCAAGGTGACCAACTACGCGACGGCGACGCGACGCCTATCGGCTTTGATCCGCGCTCCGTAATTACCTCTAAACAGAACTGATTATTAGGAACTTTACTCAAAGCTGTAATAATGATAGAAATCAGATAACTGTACAGCCTATTCCCTGGTGCTCACAAAATGAACTTCAAATTGACAATGCGCCAGCCAGATAACAAAGTCGCCTCAATAGATGGAATTTTCTCGTTCAAACTTATAATTAAGTTCCATGGTTGACGTCCAATCTAAATCAAGAAGGACACCGCAGTAGAGCTTCGAGGGAGAGTAAAGGAAAAACAGAAAGAAAAAAACGGAATTCGATTTGGTGATCGAATTGAATCCGTGCTATTTAGCGCATTGACACTTTTAATTGACAGCGATACAATAGTATTGTTGTCATTTCACCTCAATCGGTGATAACATTTTTGGTCCCCCGACACATAGTATGTCCCTTGGGCGACACGGCCCACGTTCGGCTGTTGAATGAAAATCTAATAGAGAAGTTAAATGGACTGGGGAAGCTCTCGTGGAGACATTTTTTGTTTAACTTTGAAATTCATTTGATTACCTACAATACGCCGAGATATTGGTAGTGACGTTTATTAATGTTCTTCTCGGTGTACGGGAATGTGTTCATTATAGTAATCACTGCTTATGTGTTTTTTGGTACAATTTATTATTGTCATTTCATTTAGCCTGATTGACAGTTTGTCAATTAATTCAACTTCAATGGACAGTGCAAGGAATGAAAACGTAGTAGTTTTGAATTCTCATGACAATTGCATAGAAACACCGTCAGTATATTATACCTATGATGTTTAATTAATAATTCGATGGAATATCGATAGATTAGGTGTTATCGTGCCGGTGAGCTGTCCGTTTGACATCTGACCGAAATTTATGTAGTTAAATTAATTTATGATATTTCACAACTGTATATGGCATAGCTTTTATAGACCAAATGCTACGAAACTGATCGTAGATAGTTATGTTTAGATTTAGGTTACACATGGTGGGTCATTGACACTGACGTATTGTTCATCAAAAACTTCAGGAGTTTGCATTACGTTGTTAAAATGTCTGCTCTATTCACTAATGTGTGACCTAATTCTCAAATCTCAACGCTCAGTTGGCGCAAGTGGTAGTCAGTTGGACAATTTGGAAATCGAAGTGCAGGTTAACTTTCTGACAGGAGAAAACAGTAAACTGTCTTCCCCAAGTGGAATATAATACGGAGAATTGACTGTCAGAATTTAACTGTTCAAACAAATCACTCAAAGGAATCTGATGATGAATGAAGGGTGTAGTTTGAAATAGCTATAATTCTACCCGAAGTGTTTGTTAACAAAAAGTTGGTGATCTCTCGAACAATCGCTTCTGAAATCGTTCGATTGGCACTCAACTGACAGTTCTTCTCCTGAAAAGAAGAGAAATTTGCTTCTGGATTTGAATTCAGAATCGCGGAGGGTTCTTCCGGACGGTTCTGGACGACCAACCGAAAACGACATTAGTTTAAAGTGGCTATCGGTGAGAGAAACAATTATGCCGTTAGTCGGCCCATTGTGCCTACCACTGGGATTTGGGGAGTTATTCTTTTATCTAGCTACTCATGCAAACCATTTGATATACCGTTTATAAAGCTAAGAGTGTTAGCCGCGCTGGTAATAGGTAATAGATTCTGAGATCATTAAGAAAATAGTTTCATAGGTGGGCATTTCATTAAATTGGCCAGGGCAGGGCATAACTGCAAAGAAAGTGAGTGATGGACTCATCATCCTCTTCATCTCTAGAGCTTCTGAAAAAGTCATTGTATGGCCGACCGGACATCTTTGCGCATGGCTACCCAATATGCATTGCCCCAAGATGACATTAACGACTTTCGAGATGCTGAATCTTTTAAGTCGAAAAAGCTCCTTGGATTTTTTTTTATCCAGAGCTGGCCCAGGTGAGCGTAGTAGTATCACAGTATCATAGATGTTTCCTTCTGCAACTTGCTCTGCTTGCTGCCTCCGCTTGTTTAGCGTGGTGTATAAGTATACACGTTGTACGAGTACTATCCACGCCAGAGGAGTTTAGTCATGCGCTAGTACGTCTGCTGCACTGTTCCCTGGGATGTCACAGTGACCAAGAACCCAGAAGAGGGTGAGGTTGTACTATCCAAGCTATCTCGTTAAGAGATACGCGGCAATCTTCCTCCGCCTTAGATCTTATTTCGCTGGATATTAGGTATTTAGGGATTTGATTGCAGCTTGGCTATCAATGTATATGACGATATTCCTCTGAGATACCCTATTAATCGACAGACACACTATAGCTTGACGAATAGCTGTAATTTCAGCTTGGAAGCTACTGAAATTTTTAGGAAGACAGAAGGAGAGGCCCAGATTCAGTTCTTCTAAAAAGACCCACAGACGGCGCCAACTCCCTCAAGTGTCTTGGAACCTTCTGTGAATATTGATAGTGATTTGTCGTGTATAGGACATTTTGTGAATCGCATTGGTTCCTGTCCGGTATTTCGTGGGTAAAGCCTTTTTCGAATTAATCGGTAATAATGGGCAAGGGGATCGTCCGTAGAAGGATGCTGGCATGTCCAGTCGGTTGCCCTCTCCAGTGTTTTCCTTCCCTTGATTTGATTTGATTGCCACGTTTGTATTAAGCATGGTTTGTAAGAGCGGTGGTTGGAGACGCCCTCAATGCGCCCGTGGTGCTCAAACATGATCAGCGCTGAGTCTTCTCAAAGACCTTTAGATTGGAACTTTTGTTCAAGGCCGGCCACCACACAATGATGCCGTATAGAATAATCGGTCTTGGGTTCTAGGCTCCGTCTAGAGCCGACAGGTCCCGGAGACTAGTTTACGCAAAACAAGTTGCAGGATGTCGGAAAGTGTTTGAGGATAGTTTCCCGAAGCGAGTAAGTGGACCGTCGTTGTCCGCATAGGCCCGATAGCACTCCACCTCGCTGGGTGCCTCGGTGCACGAAAAAAAAAACTGAATTGACGTTTCGACGTCCAAGTCTGCTTTGTACAACTGTCAAGATCAAGCCATCTATCGTTAGCCTGTCACAGGGCTAATGAGGAGATGTTTTATCTTGTCGTTTGTATTCGTGCCGTCCCTGGCTAGTTTGCTTTATTTACAATTTCTGGGTATGTCTCTATTTTTTTTTTTTTTTAAATACTTTTCACGGGAAAGGCGAACCTATAACGCTTCAACAGAGCATCGAGATGCTTGCAGATGTATGTTAGTTCTGCACTTAAATTGCTGCAAATTGTAGTCTTCTGGAAATATATCCCCAGGAAGCGAGTTCCAAAGTTTGCTTGTCCTGTAACAGATGGAGTTTTGGAAAATTGATGTCCTCGCGGTTGTCAAGTGTATTGAATGGTCATGACTCATGAGCATTAGCTGCCTGTCTTGTAGGGCGCCCAATAGTTGCATTTCGAGGGATATAATGTCTTTAAGTTTCTCGGAACATCTACCATGAAAGTACCATAGGTCAGCGACTTGTCTTCTGTGCACCAACGGTTCCAGATTCGTTGTGAGTGAAGGGTCTCCAATAAGTCGAACTGCTCGTCTCTGTATGCTGTGAAGTAAATTAAGTGAATGTTTTGGGGCCGAGCTCCATTTATGGGAACAATATTCCAGGCCTGGTCTAACCTGTGCTTTGTAGAGAAGGAGAAGTTGCTTGGGGCTAAAGTACCTCTTTGCTCTAAATAGGTAGCACGACTTAGCGGACGCCAGTCTTGCGATATAGGGTATGTGGTTCTGCCATGTGATTCCTGAATTGACTGTGACTCCTAGAAGGGTCCTTGAGTCCTTGGGATGGATTGGATGGTCATCCATTTGGATCTGAGGAATTGTTGATGCATTTTTTCTAGAAAAAGTTGTGGGATGTGTCTTGTTTCCATTGAATACAACCGAGTTGTCTTTTCCCCACTTCAAGATTTTGTCCTATGACTAGGAATTCAGCGCTCTTCATTGCAATCTCAGCTGTCTTAAGAATGCGGCAAAACATGAGGAAGCCCTATGCAGGCAAGATAAAGTACAGTGGCACCGGTGCCAAGAAGCAATCAGGATTCAGAACGACGCAACTGATTTGCTACCACTCTTACGAAGCTTCTAGTTGGGTGATGGATGATAGTGTCTTCAAGCACATGCAGCAAAACAACTCGCCTATGAAGCGGGGCTGCAGAGAACGAGAAGATAGCTTTTTTTGCGCCGTAGGTCCATCCCTGAATCCAACCATCCAACCCAAGCAGGGGGGTTGCAGGCGGGTTGCAGGGTTGCAGCATGCCCCCCCATACATTATCGTTTTTCGTTTGGGGTCTTATTTCATTTCTTCTTTTGGGGTCTTATTTCATAATGAAATTTTTAATTTTTTTTTTAAATTTAATGTAGCCACAAAAGTTCACGTTTGTAGAAAGTTGAAGAAATTAATCAGAAAACTTACTCAGAAACAGATTGAAGTACTTTTGAACGTAGTCCTCGAATACGTCTTTAGAAATCCGATCGGCAACGAATACATTGTGCACCAATGTGGCAAAACTGAGGATAGCCGCCTGCCTTACATCGGGACGATCTGGACCTAGAAAATGAAAACGAAAACAAAAAAAAGTTTATCCACATCTCCACGTATTTGAAATAAGAACTCACCTAGCGTTAGAAACGATTCGCATTCCTTTACCAACTCCTTGGACAACTCGAAAATGTGGAAAGGCAACGAAATCAACAATTGCACTGCAGTTGTGGACTTGATTTGTTTTTCCATTACCAGGTCGCGGGTCAGGAATACCGATGCTTTGGTACCGATTCGCGGGATAATCTCATAGAAAATGTTGCGGATGGTTTCCTGTCGGTACGAAGTACCAATATCCACTTCGGTGTAGAGATTCTTCAATGAATCGTAGTCCATTTCGGACAGAACTTTTATTATGTCCGACAGGGTGCTGTCATATGGCTCGCCGAATTTCAAATCGGAATTCTCCAGACCCTCGGCCAGGCTATTGAGCATTTCCGATGCAGTGGTTATTAATGCTTCCTGCAGCTGCGGATGCCTGCCACCAGTTGGATCATTTGAATCCAATGGGAAAAGCTCCAGACCGGATGGTGTCGGTGCCATTGCAGTTTCGATATCGATGGCATTGTCGATAGTGGTCTCGTTCAGGAAGTTCAACAGAAGCCTGCCGATAAATGCATCGGGTGAGTGGGTGGGTGGATAACAAAGACACACACAAAAAAAAAAGCAACAACTTAAAATCTATATGCTGGAAGGTGGGAGGAGATGTTCTCTTACTCTGAGTTGATGTACTGTGCCTCGCCAGTCGACTCAAATGTGTGAATTAGTGTGGTTCCTTTTACATGCGCCATGCTAAGGAAATACTCGGTATCGGGATGCGGAAGTAACCCGTAAACTGCTTCATTTCCAATTATAACGCTCTTCTGGAAATCGAACTCGCACAAGTTTGGCGGTACATTGCTGCGGGTTATGTGCACAGCCTCTGAGTATGGGGTGCAGGTCTTCAGTTCGGGAGTCTTTCGTATTGATATGTAATTGGTCTTGTTTGACACAAAGTACTCGGTGGAGCATTTGCCATGAATGCCAGTCTGTTCAGAGATAATTGGTTACAATTTGAATTGTTTACTTGCTGAGTTACCTGTGGTTACCTCATCAACAACAAAAGCTCCAACGGAATCGATTTGAAATTGTAATGTGGCGGCGATAGCTCTTTTGAAATTCGTCGACCAAATCGGATCGCTGTCTTTAAACAATAGATGCGAGATGGTACCATCGGGGGTTAGGACGATTTTGAACGGTTTGTAGGGGGGATACATTTCTTTGTTTTGTAGGAACTTTTCACCAGAGTTGTTCAGTCGCACTTCATCGATGGATAGCTGAAATGGTTAAGGGAGTTATGTAATTTGAAGGAGAAGTAATACAGTTTTTTTTACACATTATATAAGTTATTTTTGTATGCAAGGATTAATATTCATTGGCCATAAGGATCCTGAAATTGTATAAGTTTCAGGGTATAGTTTCAGGGCACGTGGTAAAGTCTGTAGAACTTTAGTTATAGATTGCAGATATCGAAGGAGGAACTCAATTCGCAAGCTTTTTTTCAAACAACCAATAGAAACCATTCCACAGTGCCATCTGATGTAGATGACTTAAAGCTGACATTACCCCCATCCAAATGGAATGTACCGAACAAAAGGACTTTGTAAAAATGTGAAATCTACAAGGGAGCAGAAAGAAGAGTCTATTTGGAGGCCGATTTGTCGTTCTATTTTAACAAAGAAATTGCAATTGATTGAATGGATGCCTCTAGCATTTTAGGCTTTTACAACACATGCCAACGGCGGGTCGGAACTTTACCTAGTAGCAGGGAGGGTACGCGATTGCGGACTCGTACAGTCCAGTAACGGGCATATTACATATATTGTGAGAAAGTTTGATGTCTAAAGGATACGATCGCAAGAGACTGCCAGTACCTTCGCCAACCGCGATTTACTCAACAAATGTATTAGTCCTATCACCCCTGCCGCTAGATTCAATTCAAAAATACCATAGTGGCTATGTAAACAGAAAGCTATATTAGAAGTGCCACCTCTGATGTGCTAGGTTTAACCAGATACCAGACTATATTGGTTCATTGACCAATGCCAGCAGCTATTCAGTCAAGGAAATGAAATATCTCACAACATTCAGGGACCAGGGATTAACAAAATCTGCTTATGACTCTTTTGCAAAGGAGAAAGAAGGTCACAAACTTTTCCAAACAAAAACGAAGAAATAACGAAGTTATCCTGCAACCCCCCTGCAACCCCCCTGCTGTTCACTGTTGGACTTAGTTCATTTGGCTAGTGGCAGCTAGTACCAGTTGGGACTTAGTTCGTAGGACCCAATTCTTCTTTGACATTTGTGAAGTAAACAGCTACAAAACGCACGTCTACAAGACATGAATCGCTATACCACCCCTAAAGAACGCGGCATAATTGTTTAAATTTTTTTTGCGGATTAATTCGTTGGTGGGTGTTGGCGCAGCGTGAATTTCGACGCAAATTTGAAAGTCGTCCGACACAAAGTGGGCAAACACTATACCACGTTTAACCGCTCGCATAGAAAAGTATGCGACAACACAATATGCTGCTAGGAATGGTCGGCACCGGAGCAGCAGTTCTGCTCAAAATATCGCACTGGAAGATGTCGCAGAGGACCCAGGCGTATTTAGCAGACGACGTGCCACGAAATTGGGCATCAATTGGCAGTCTGGTCTTAACTGGGAATTTTGGTGAAAGGCTGTAAGACGTCAGTTGCTGTTAGCTGTTGAACCACAGCTGAAATTCTGAAGACTGTTTCTCTGAAATTCTGAAGCCTAGTCTCTCGTTTTGGTTGGGGCCACCTGATTTAATTGTTCCAGACTTCTTTTTGTGGGTTTTTTTTGAAGTCACGAGTCTATGACCACAAGCCACAGACTCTTGATACCCTCAAAGAGAACATCCGTCAAGAATTCGAGGACCTATCGCCGGAAGTTCTGTCAAGAGTGATAGAAAATGCCCCAAATCGGGCCCAAAAAATGGTAAAAAGAAAAATCTCGAATTTACTTTTTATTTTCGAGATTTTTTCGAGATATAGTCTTTCGAGATTTTTGTACATTAGAAATTTTTGCATTCGAGTTTAAAAAAAAACTTTTCGAGATTTTTAGCCTTCGAGATTTTTGTCATTCGAGATTACGTCATGTTCCCAAAAATAAATTTGAAAAAATTTTAACATCGGGTGATAACTTTTGCTGTAAAAATATCTACTACCTATGACTAAAAGTCTTATGAATTAGTAATGCCCATTGACATAAATATAAAACATCGGCGGCTTTTCAAGGATTTATAAGAACTTTCCGACAAGTCCATTAATGAGCTACTTAAATCTAGGGTTGGTTTACCAATCCATAGGTTTTTCATAGCTTTCCATAATATGGGAGTCATAAACCACTAGGACATCATCACGGATCTTAGATCTACATTGATCTAAGTGTGGCACATACAGGTTTCCCCTAGTCTAGCTAAACGAAGGACTAAGCCAGCTTAGAGTTCACGCAAGAAATTGCCTGAAATTGTCTTCCCCGAATGCTAAGGCAAGGCGCGCATTGAAGTAGTGTGGCAGTGGCGTAGTGACCAAGTGACGGGTGGAACATTTGGCGTGGCGATGGAATGGCGGCGAAGTGGTATGAAAGTGAAAGCGCCTCATTTGTTTACATATATTTTAGCTTACTGATTTCACCTGCCACTTGGTCACCACTTTAGTGCGCGCCTTGCTTAAGATACGGCTTAAAAATTTAGGTCAGCTTTTTATACTGCGACAAAAGGTGCTAGATATTTAATTTAACATCAGAACTATGGTGTTTTCTCCTTTACCAACAACTTGCATACAGTATACCCAAGGATACAAAGTTGAAAGCAATGGGAGAAGTTTTTTTTATCGAATTTTCCTGATGATGAATGTAATTTCAAATTTATTTCAGCAATCAATGAATCTGCATAAATTGAAATTCAAATAATAAAGTACCTAAACAACTCGAACATCATTGCTCCTATTCACCTCGTATTCGTATCAATATCTAAAACAACACACATACCAGCATATGGATGTGTATTTAATTTTTTATTTTTATTTTTTTTAAAGCAATTGCGAAAATCACACAGTGAGTGTTAAACAAATTAACCTTTCTTTCGATGAATGAATTGTTTTGACGGATCGTCACTATATTTGATATTTCTTCTGTCAGTCGGTCGCTCTGTTTCTGTTTCTGTACTGCATGTGATTGGAACACTCGTGATAAGGGTGAACACGATTTTCATTATCAGACGACAGCTACCAACAATCCAACATAATACTATTGTACTCAGTTGTAGTTGACAGTAGTATACGTCATAGTAGACTGACATTAAAATGGATGATGACATAGTACCACTTTATGTTGGTGTTGGTCATTTCCATTTGAATTTTTATCTCCTCCCGTTGGTCCTTATCTATGGTTCAAACCACGACAATGACGAAGCTTATGATAAGACGAATGAATTTCAAATGAAACATTAATTGGGTATGTGTTGGGTGATTCTCATTTTAAAGTATTACTACGAGAGTGGTTCAATACATGTATACTTTTTGAAAATTGCTTCCAGAGGCGAAGACGAATTCGCATAGTTGAAGCATTTTCCCACGCTCGTCTTATCAGCTCTGCAAAAAAAAAAAAAATTATTCGCAAACTGAGGCGAAACATGAAATTGTTGTTGAGCGCGAAGTTGTTATCTCCTTTTGGTGCATTTTATCTCAACCGGATGATTACTGGAATTTGCTGCAAAGATTGCTTCCTCAAAAATAATATATGTAAGGTTCCATCCTATAGAGTAGTTGGCTATGGAACAGTCACCTTTTCCAAATTGTTAAGAGATATTTTTGTCTTCAAAGTCGTCAGTAGTAACAGCGACTTTACTGTTATCCCTAAAAAAAAGTCCTTCAAAATACAGAGGGCGTTAAAAGCCTAATTCACTGTGGGGCTTTTGCGGAGTACGAACTCTGGTCGATTCTTCGCTATCAGTATGAAGTTTCATCCTCTTCATAACCTTTTGAAATATTTTGTTCGTCAATGGGGTTGTGTTGTGGCATAACCTGATTTTGGAACATGAGTTCTCATCTCCGGGCTAGCCATCCACCAGACTATTTTTCCCATTTTTAAAGCTGCAAGCAAGTTCACCTTTTTGGAAAAATGCATTACTTGTTGTGTTTTTGTGTTGCGAAAAAAAAGATGAGTTTTTTAATGTTCAAAGAAAAGTCATTGAAACGGACAAGGAATTTCCGGCACACGGATTCTTTCGCTTGTTTTTTGTGAACTCAAATTCAATTGCCCATACTTGGCTCGGATAGAGATGAAGCTTGCTGATGAGATTGGCCTTGCAATGACGGTTCAAGTATTGACTTTGATTTTATTTAATGAGAGAGACATCACTCAGTTTGTTAGGTAAGATTCAAGTGTCGTTCTGAGACAACCACGCCGTTGGAAAATTGTGTTGTGAGGTATAGCTTAACGGTGCAAGGAAACTATGCCCACTTCACGAAAGTGGATTTATTTTCCACTATGTGGGAACTGAGTCCCTCCACGCAACAATATGATGTTTTTGGTCAAAAAGCATATCAAAAAGTCAAAGATCCGTTTTCTTCCTACGAACGAGTGAAACAAGCGGGGAAAATATGCTATCCTGGTTCAATTAAGGTCACTGAAGTGTAAAGCCAATAATAAAGTTCAGTTTCTCTCATAGGTATGATTTGTTTGAACTATAGGTGCCGTGACATAAGGCCATATTTTGAAAGATACTATTACATATTTTGAAATATGGCCTTATGTCACTGCACCATCGACCAGTGCCGTAGTAAGAATTCTGTTTTCGAGGGGCTTGCTTCCAAATCTTACAAGGAATTCTTTAAACAAAAAACTATTTATATTACAATTTTGTTTTTAATTTTTGTTTTAAACCGTATATACTTAAACGAACATAGGTACCAACATACTAAAATTATTTTTTTAAAACACACATTTTTTCAAAGCAGAAGACGTCTTGATTTTTTTTTTACCTTATCACCTTATCCATATCCACATTAATATCCGAATGAACAGATATCATAGCAAGTGATATTAATCTTGTATTCTCCATAACGCTTCGGGACACTGTTTTAATCCTTTTCATGGTTGAAAAGGTTCTTTCAACACTAGCTGTTGTCACTGGAAGCATGGCCACAACCGTAAGCAAGAAGTTTATAGCTCTAAAGTAAGTCTTGTCACATATATCATGCAATTTCAAAACTTCGGTAGAAGGATCACTCGACGATATTTTTTCGAAGAGCTTGAAACGATGGTAGATTGTTTTCATTGTATTAACGAATCTATGCAAGAAATCAGTATAGCCACTCTTGGAGCTCTTAATTCAACTTCAAATAAGTCCTCGGCAAGTTTGGATGCGGATTGAAAAGCCTCTCTGAAAAAATCTTCGGCATTTTCTCTGATTTTCTTAAGAGAATTCAGAACTTTTTTTGTGCGGTCGAGGCAAGATTTTACTTTGCTCCCATTCGAAAATAACCAATTAATAAGGAACAGTCCAATTGATTGCAGTGCCATAAACACAAATCTGAAAAAGATTTGGTGCTCTCTTACCGTTTAGGCGTGGCCCAAGACGTGAGCGTGGCTTCAGGATGCAGAAGGATAATAACGGAATATAAAGAAAGAATTTTCTGTATCTTAAGTGTGGGTGTACATTAACTCTAAAAAAATAATACATAGTTTAAAAAACTAATGAAACGCTTTTATAAGTAGGTACATACTGCACTAAAAACTAAAAAAATAAAAATTAACCAATCTATTTTTAAGGTTTATCCTGAAAGGGGCTTAGAGTAAGTCATGTTTGTGTAGTTTACATTCAATTAATATAAGACATAACTACAAACATGGCTTACACTAATAGTCCGGGAGGCAGTGGTCCATTTTGAGCACTGTTTTTATGCCGATAGATTATTACCTTTACTCATTTGGATGATAAGTAAAGTGAAGGTCAGCTGACGCACCCGCGGTGGGTGCGGTTGTGGGAGGGTGTGGAACTTGTCGAAAAAAAAAATCAATTTTAAACTCATTTTATGCCGACTGATTTTTTTTTAAATAAATTATTGACGTCATGTAGTGTTGAAAAAACATAGTCAGTCGCGTGGTGGAGGGGGGATTATACGTCAGCTTGTGGCATGAACTTGCAAAAAAATTAACGGGAAAGCTGGATGTTTGCATGAACCTTCCTTTTGTGGTTCTAAACAATATCCCAAAAGTTCCCAGCGATACATGTGCCGCTAAAAATGTTACGCGGGGTCAAACGTCATGAAAAACAGTTTTTCGTGAATATCTCGTTAACAGATACTTTTATCGAAAAATAGTGTATATCGAATTTGTAGCTTAGAAAATTGCCTACAAAAAAGATCATATTATTTTTTTCGTAAGACTAACGGTTTTCGAGAAAATTTGATTTAAAAAGTTGAAACATACGTGCGCGCAACAGACAGTCCGATTGATTGCAGTGCCCTAAATACAAATCTGGGAAAAAATGTTGGCGTTCTCTTACTGTTTGGGCGTGGCACATTCATACACTATAAAATAAACATAATTTCAACTTGATGATGGACCCATAATGGTAGTTCTACAAATTTTTTTCCTATACCATGCAAAAACGTATGCATTTTTCTGGTTCACTTGAATAGACGCACCTGCAAAAAAGTCGAAAAACAATAAAGCACCAAATTAATTTGCGATCTTTTTTTTTTTTATTTATTTTAATCAATTTTCTGTTATTTTAATTTAATAATGTTGTAATGAAACAACCCTTCATTACATGTCCACCGTATATATTGCACCCGCCACCGCCCAAATAAAGAAATATTCCCGACGCCACTGTAAAAAAACTATAATCCAGGCCACCACTGCATATTCCAACTTGGGAACACCATCAGCCCACCGAAACAACTAGTACTGGGCTGATATACAACAACAACGATAATACACTTTTTCACTTCGTTGTTAGAAGTCACACTGGGTTTCTGTTCGAAACTAGTAGCCAGGGGTACAAATGGCAGTCGGGGTTCGGGGAGAATAGTGTTAGTAGAAAAGGTACCAAAAAGGCTCACGGCTTGCCGTAGAGCACGTTCTTCTCTCTCTAGATTGTAAGTTTAAGTACCGCTTCATTGTTAAGGCAATATTAAGTATAATAGGAAGAAAACGTTGAATAAATTGTACCTCTTCTCCAAAGTTTGTGTTTCTTTGGAAAGACTCTGGATCCGACGAGTTATACCTCAGCCTTCGACAAAAAGCACATCACAAATTGCGCCCGAGCAGGGACCTCATTAGAGGTACACCGACCGAACCCTTCTTCACGGAAGAACCCCGAACCGTGTGGGCCGTAGACCTCAATAGAGGTACACCGACCGACCCGAACCCGTCTTCACCGCAGCACCCCGAACCGTGAGCTATAGATCTCACACCGACCCGAACCAGAATCCGATACCATACCATCCAATGCCAATCCCAATATGGATGACTCATGGTCAGAGAAGACCGCCACCCTTAACCCCTCCGCCGCCGAAGACCCCAACGACGATTTCGATCTCGCCCGCAACCTCGGCTGGATCTACCTGCTGCGTAAACATGAGCTGGTACAGATCATGGAGGAACGAAACCTCGACCCAAGAGGAATATTGGGCCAGTTACGAAAGCGGCTGAGTAACCACATCAAGGAGGCTCGCACCGAAAACTTGTGCCATGAATGGGAGGAGAAGTTGGGGGAACGAACGCATGATGAGACCATCGAAGAGTTCACTCCAAGCCCACCCGACAACAAAGAGGCACCAGGATGTAGTCATGTACAGACGTCCCCTCTGTTTATAGAAACATCGTTCCGAGTACCCAACCGAACCACCGCCGTACCAACCACCCCCGTGCCAGCCACCACCGCGCCGCCAATCAGTCATTGCAACCTCCCCAGCGGTAGTGCCACCCGACAGCCAGTTTGTAGTCCATCCAGGGTGGACACCGAAACCAGGCATTATAGAGAACCAGCGCGAAAGCTACCCAGATTCAACCTCAGTTACGAAGCTGAGGTCATGAACATGGTCCGAAAGTGGGGTCTGCGATTTGATGGCTCTGGGAATGCCATCGAGTTCATAGAGCGGATCGAGGAGCTGACCCTGTGCTATGACATTCCACCGGACCACATGATTCGGCCCTTGCCCGAGATCTTTAAAGGAACCGCGCTAGAATGGCTGCGGATCAACCGGGAATCAACCGTGGCCAACGTTCCGAGCTTATTTCCTCCAATACTACCTGCCGGGTCATTATACTCACAAGCTTGAGGACGAGATTATGAGGAAGTGACAAGGTCCCCGCGAGAGAGGTAGGAATTTCATGAGGTCCCTCCAATACCAACCAAGCCGTCACCAATTAAGAACACGCTCCCAGGGCCCACCGAAAAGGCTGAGCCGAAATCCGAACAGGCCCAAACGTCCGGGTGAATGTTCGAAACGCCAGCCACGGGGACAGCATCCCAACCAGAGAAGGCTTCAGGACCCCGCACGATCCGAAACCAAAATATGAGAGAGCGGCGAGCTCGAGCGCGCCCTTACTTTAGCGTCCCCGACAATCCTTTTGAGGGCATTCGCTGGGCCGACCTCGATGCCCGTCGGAAGGCAACGTTCCACCTGAAACGTCCCTGGGGGGTAATCTGGGTCCAGATGGAGCCGAGGGGAACGGCTACCCATGCGCCAGAGGACAGACCAAAATTTTGGCCCCAGACCCCCAGTACCATCCCGGAGATTACCGACGACGACGTTAAAATTAAATTAGTGTTATGATTATCAGTATGAAGTATGGTTTAAGTTTCCAGATAGGAATTACCATGTTGAGTTTGCTTATTTTTTTTAGTTATTATCATTATGAAGTATTATTTAAGTTCCTAGTTATTTAATTATAAGATGAATTACGTTTGTTTGTTTAGGAAAAAAAAATTGTTTTTTTGAAATAAATTAAAAACCTAATTTACAAAAAAAAAATGTATTTGGAAATAAATGAAAAACCTAATTTCAAAAGTTCTAATGACAATTTTTTTCCTCCCTTTCTCCTGACCCCAGATACTAACTAACCGGCACCAAAACCCGGCTGACAAGGCAGAAGTCGAGTCGAACCCGTCTCTGGCTCCCAGAAAAGCAACTGGCCAACGTCTCATAGCCAAGCTGTCCGAACCACCTACCCGATCTCCGCCAAGACGCCCGAAATCCGCCAACGTAATTTAAGAAAAATTTATTAGAACTTAATTTAAGAGAATCCAAAAATCTTGTTAGAATTTAAGTTAAAATTTAAGCTACCAAAAATTAATATTAAGAAAATTAGAAATTAAGAAAAGTTTTTAAAATAAATCCGACCCCAGAAGGGTAGCAACGAGGAAGTCCTCGTTTGACGAAAAAGGGGGGAATGTAATGAAACACCCCTTCATTACATGTCCACCGTCTATATTGCACCCGCCACCGCCCAAATAAAGAAATATTCCCGACGCCACTGTTCCTAAGCGCGAATGGATTTGCTACAAAAAAAAAAAAAAAAAACAAATTCCATGATTTAGTTTATAAATTGAGTGGCCCTAGTCTTTGAATTGTCCGCTTGTTTTGTGGTGTTAAAACCTTTACGATCCTTTTTTGTAGTTGTATCCATAAGATATCCTTTGTTTTACAAAGTTTCATATCAAGTGTTCACTTCGAGCAATTTTATGAGCCATTTCACGATTTGAAAAGCCTTACCAAATTAGCCAAATTCAACACATTTTTTCTGGCTATTTTAATAAAATTAATATAAAATAATAGTTGTCTTTCTTTCAAATTACCTTTTCACTGCTCTTTGTCTTAGCACTTATTGTTAACTAACCAATTTAACCGGTGCGTCTATTCAAGTGAACCAAAAAAATGCATACGTTTTTGGATGGTATAGAAAAAAATGAGTAAAACTACCGTTATGTGTCCATCGTCAAGGTTGAAATTATGTTTGTTGTATAGTATATGAATGTACCTTTCTGCCAAATGAGATTTTTTTCTCTTTGTTCCACGTAATCCGAAAAAAAAACCAAGAAATAAAACGTATCTCTTGTGCGTCTAAACAAGTGAACCGCACTGTATTTTGTTTTGGTGAAAATACTGGTGTTGAAATTAAGTGCAAAATTGGTATAGAGCGGCAGTTATAGTAGTAATTGATTTAGCTTAAATATATCTACGAGTACATAGGCATTATTTTTAAAGTGAAATCAACATACCAAAGATGTAGCTCCTATAGCAGCTGTGGAACAGGGTAGTATTGCTAAAGAAAGACCTTCGCAACGTATGCAAGATGTTGATGTACCCTTCTGAGATTTAAGATGGTGGTCTTTTGGACGTGTTTTCTAAAGACGCATTTGTGTTATGATCGGACTAATAATCATATTGTAGATTTAGTATATGCTGGGCCTATGGAGACCCTCATCATCCCAGTCCTGCTCTATGGCGCAGAAGCATAGACGAAGGCGATAGTTGTTTTTTGTTTACATGTTATTATGGAAACAAACCTTTTTCGACAAAATGGCGCTGTTTTGTTTACGTTACTATAGAAATTTGAATCTGGCCCTTATGTGTTTCCTCACCTATCCGTGAGCCTATGCAGCTCTACGCAACGTAGATATACGTAGCCCTAAAGCAACATTCGTTTTGTTTATAAATTACGTTATGGGCATTTGAAGGGTTACGTAAAGTTAACCATACTCTACATTCTAAAACACGTTTATAAATAGATACGTTTCTGTTCAGGTCCAAATAAGTAAATTATCCTTGATGACATTACGACATCATTGTCATGAACGATTACAAAATGTTAGTTACTTACAGCTGCAGCTAACGTCTGTTGACTCTGTCTTTGTAACGTTAGTTTTCCTCGGACTATCCAACCGGACGTAGGTGGTGCCGGATGCTCATCATCCTGTGGAGACTTTGCTCCTACCGCTACACTGCCTTCGTACTCATAGAGCATTTGTTTGTTGACTCCGATTATATTAAATGTGCTACCAGCATCGAATATTAACAATAAATCTGCACCAATAAGAAAGCAAAAAATAAACAAAATTAACACAGAGATATTCCATACAACATGAAAAATAAGTAAAAAACGAATCGAGGAGCCATTTCAAAAATTTGAATTAATTTCGTGTACACACATCTCGAGTCGCGGAGATTATCGAAACATATGCTATTACTCGTTGCTCCTGCTGATAAGCACTATCGAAAGAACGAACGAAAATATATATAGAACGAACGGAACAACTTTCCGGCAAGATTTCAACATCAACAAAACCTTCGAATAAATTTTAAATATAGATCTGACGTCTCGTCACTCGCATTGAAAGGGAAACTCGATATATTTTACATTTATACAGATGTGCAACGATAAACTATATCGATAAACATACAAACTAATACTGAACACTTGAGTGGCTTCCTCATTTTGCCGGAAACACTTTGTTGCTGATCACTTCTTTAGATATAGGTAGAATCAACTGATCCACCGACAGATAATTTTCATTCAAAATTGAATCTCGGAAGCGGATTCAAATTGGTGACAACACGATTATATAAAAATGTATCGATAACAATGATAAGGATAATATATCGCACACGCGATCGCACACACGCACGCACAACGCGCCGAAGTGAGACAGAAGAACTAGCTCTCGTATACGAGAGACAGAGATGTGCACCGCGATTGCAGCAATAATTCAAAACTTGTCCGCGGTCCTCGGCGTTCGCGATCCAAACTGAGACTGGGAACGTTAATTGGCCGTCAAGTTAAATTTGTTTCCAAGATCAAGTGGTACCAATACCAATCGGCAGCGACGACGACGACGCCAGAAATGATGCTATATAGTGGTTGGAGTCAGTTCGCGCCGCTTCCATCGTCACCCCGTCGCTTGTCCAGCATTCGGCGAGCTGATAAGCGGAAAGAAAATTTTGAAACGCTATCGAGGCTTTGTTTTCACCACACCGACACCGCCAGCCACGCCGATACCACAACAAAATGGAACAACCACATTGGGGTTTCGGAGAGGGTGGTGAAAAAAAAATGCAAGCGCGAGTCAGGTGGAAGACAGTCTTACGCCTATAGCTGACCCCAGCCCCTGATGGGTCAAATGCGCAGCGGCTGACAAGTGGAAGGGTGCACGAACTTATGTAAGCCAAAGCAATTTATTGTTTTTTTTTATGCGCTGCAACATGGTGGTGAACTGTGAACAATTCAATTTAATTTAAAGAGAAGATCAATTTAGAGAACGTCAAGCGAGATCGTGTGTCTTCCGAGGCACAGACTTATTAATTGCATTTGAGGAAAAGAGTTGTTGAGAGTTGCAATGTGCGCACAGGGAGATTCGTCATTCGCTGTTGTGTTTTTGGATCGAGCTTACGTAAAACATCAGGGGAGGGGACTCACTCAGTCACTCGACCTGATATTTTCCCAATTGAACTGTTACTTGCAATGATAGTTTCACATTTGAATCGTGAGAGAGATGCGCGAACTGAATGGTTTATGTCTATCATTTGGGGGCCTTATACACATATTTGATATATGGGGTTTGATTTAATTGTTTTCAGGAAAGAGTGCATTCAAAAAGAAGCAACGCAAAGCAAGTGCTGAGCCATGTAATTTGGTGGTTACTTTTCGGCTCTAGTTTGGGTAGGTTAGGTTCGGACGGCAGGAATGAGCTTTGATGATTTCAAAACTACCCACTAAACCAACTTAAAATAAAGTGCTAGGGGAAGCTAATAGTTACATAGTATGTTGCCGAGTTCGCCGAGATTGCCGAAGAAGTGTTGTCCTTAATGCATTTTTCTTTGAATTGGTAGAGGTGAGTGGATGCATAAAAGGTGAAGAATAATGACCACTGTCCACAAAAATTGTTGACCCATCTGTATTGAGACGTATATCCTCAATTTGGTGACAACACGGTTATCAGCGTGTTTCTTTATTCATTCCGAATATTCGGAACATTCCGAATAAGCAATTAGCGTTTCTTTATTCAATGGAATATTCCGAATAAACCATTTTGTCGTTTCTTTATTCATTCAGGAATTTTTGGAATGTATTCTTTTTATTCCTTGTGGGAGATGGAATAAAAGGAATATTCTCTCGTTTGACAGATGCACTTGAACAACAATAATGGCAGCAACAGAAGGCAATCAAATGGGTGAGCATTTATTTCAAATTTATAATATTTTTTATTCATATTTTTGATTTTCTTTTACAATTTCCAGAATTGAATTCTTTTTTAAAATGGTCTCCATAATAATGGACATAAGGTGCCTCATAAACTAAACAACTGATTGTCATTCTTTGCATTCCAGTTCTGTTTCTTTATTTATTCCATTCTGGATATTCCGGATAAAAAATTCGAAAATTCTATCTTTTCTATACCTTATCCGGAAAAAATAAAGAAACACGCTGTATATAAAAATGTATCGATAACAATGATAAGGATAATATATCGCGCACGCGATCGCACACACACGCACAACGCGCCGAAGTGAGACAGAAGAACTAGCTCTCGTATAAGAGAGACAGAGATGTGCACCGCGATTGCAGTAATAATTCAAATATCCTGTATATCCTGTGAGTCCTCAAATCACTCGAAGTTTTTGTTGAATTAAAATTAGGATAGGGTGTAATCAGTGTCCTTTGGGATGCATTCTATTTTGATTAGAATATACGACTGGCCAGTTTTCCGACTGGCTCACAAACGGATTGCTTTCATTCGAAGGGCTCTTTGTACGAGATACATTCGGTGCCCTGTAAGATCGCTAAGTGATTGAGGAGCCGCCTGCACGTCTTGTGTAGAGATAATATAATCTCCTTAAATCTCACTAAAAGGTGGCTTGGGCTCACCTTTTAGTTACTTATTGGGCAGAAGAAAGTCTTTACCTCGGTTAGTTCTTCACTAATCACGTCCAATTCATGGGTACCTATATTAAAAGGAAAAACAAGGCTGCTGATTATTACAGAGGACCCCATCCTATTCCTATATTTGAACTAGTCCGTCTTGTTTAAGCCAAATTGAATTGTTCGTCAGATATCCTATTACCATCATTCGTAATCGTTAGATGGCATGTTCTGAAATGAAATCTTAGAGCGTGAACGAGCTGGACGTGAACATCTACATACCAAATTGCAATGCTAAAGCTGACATATAGCTAAATGTCAAGATATACCTAGTGTAATTTTGAAATTTGAATATTTAGCGTAGCTGTATCTATTGGAAAACTTTAATAGCCGGTTTTACAGTGCGAGTTTAAACTCAGGTTTAGTTAAGCTCACAAGCAAGTTTAAACCAAGTACTTAAACCGTGAGTGTATACAGCGGAATTTGAACGAACGTTTAGTTAAACTTCGGTTTAACTTTTCTCGCCTATTTTGTAACCCACTGTAAACGTACATAGAACTCATGTGTATTTGAAATGTTCATCAGTTTCATTTATTGTGTCAGTTTGGCAATTTAAAAAAGTGACATATTCAGGTAAGACAACATAAATAAAGGTTGGATTTCTATAGGACCTCATGTCGATAAGCTCAAATCGGGAAGAGCGAAGTGGCACCATGATCAACCTGGGGCCAATTCAAGCCAAACTAACTGCCACGCTCGCCGGACTGGGAGGGATGCCAAAAAAGCCGGGAAATAACGCATCACCTTTCGTTCAATGTTATATTTGTTAAACTGTTGACTTAGGCTAGTTTTGCATTTTTTTTTAGTATAAATGAAGAACACGAACTGAATCGACAATGCTTTGTGTTGTGTGTATGTGCACTTCTAAACTAATTTGCAGCTTCCCGCAGCTCTGCCTGTGGTTGTTTCGACTCTGGAGCGCCGCCAGGTACGGTGGTACATCCACGATACAAATTACTTCGAAGATCAATAGAGAAGTTGTAGCGGGTTCCTTGTCACCTGTTTGTAGGTATTTGCCGCCTATAGGTCGATCGGTTCCCCAGACAGATATTTACTTTTAAGCTACCCATGGTCATCTTATTTGTCTTAACCTTTTTATACCCTCCACAGGAAGGTATATTCACTTTGTCATTACATTTGTAACGCAAAGAAGGAGTCACCGGAGACCCTATAAAGTATATATATTCTGAATCAAGATCGTATTCTGAATCGATTGAGCCATGTCCGTCTGTCCGTCTGTCTGTTGAAAACACGCTAGCGTCCAAACGAATCGACCTAGGCGAATGAAATTTTGTGAGAGGACTTCTTTTTACCGTCGTCAGGTTTATATTGAAAATTGTCTATGTCGGTAAAGTAGTTCTGTTACCTCCCATACAAAGCCAATATTAGACCCATGCGTGTACAGTACATACTAGCTCGCATGCCGAAAATTTTGCTTGATTTCTATGCAGAGGAGGGTATTAAAGCATCGGCCAGGCCGATGATAACACTTTTACTTGTTTGGAATATTAATAGTCTAAGAGCCCGAAGTAATTTATCGGTCTGAGAGGTAACCGAAAGATATTTTCATTACTGTGTAGCCTTAGTAGAGGGTATATCAAAAATAAAATTCTGGCAGCAAAACGTGGCAGCCGAAGCGTGTGACAGTGCGTTGAATATGCATCATTTTCCACAATAGTAATAATAAGTATAACTGCTTGGTTATAGGCCTAAGCAACAGAGTATAGATCAGCTTAAACATGAAAATATGAGTCCAAGACGTTTTGCGCGCAGCCAAATCCTTGCCAGACGCGACCAAAGTAGCGGATTAAACCCATTTTTAAATACATATTTGCTATATCATACATTTAAGACTCTCCCGAGAAACATCGACTATAACATACCACAACTACAATTCTTCACAGATGGATCGTAAACGTCAGATGTTGTGGGTGGTGGTGTTTTCTTTGATAGACTAAATCTCTGTCTCTCCTTCCATCTCACAGATCACTGTAGCGTATTTCAGGTGGAAATAATGGCAATAAAGGAAGTCTTATCCTGGCGTGATATCCGCATCTTCTCGGATAGTCAGGCTGCAATTAAGTGCCTGGAATCAGTCTCTACTAACTCTACTACCGCCCTGGACTGTCGCACGTCTTTCAGAGATATGCCGGAGCAGTTCAAAATTCACTTCTGCTTGGTTCCGGGGCAAAGGGACATTCCAGGTAACTGTAAGCCTGATGAACTTGCTAATCTCGGAACTACACTACCTATCGTAAGAAAGGTGACCAAAATCGGCTATTTTTAAAAAGAGGTGTTCTGCTGTGCGAGTGTTCGAAAATGTGTCTTATTGATACTAAGGTGTCCCAAAGGTAACCCTGCACAAAGCCCACTTGGGCACGATTTAGCGACGATCCTTCCTTATGCATTTTTTGCGTTCCTGTCCTTTTAGCTGCGGGCTTCTCCGCTTCGGGGTCTTTTTTGCGAAATCGTTTTTCGGCCATTTTAATCTATAGGCAGCGTATACGTATAGTAGAGATATATGTAAGTTATTGAAAATTATATCCCGGCATAATCCAATTACTATCTGAAAAGAAATTTTGGGAATACAATCCACGAGAGCCGCATATTTTCCAGAAAATTCCAGATATGGGGTTCGGTTTTCTACCATTCTGTAGCTTCTGCATTACTACTTGGTATAGTCCGTTGCACAGCTCGATACACCTTTTTTCGGCTTCCTCGATTGGTATTCTGGCGTTAGCTAAATCATCCATGCATCTATGCCAACCATCCACAACCTCTTGACGAACTTAAGAACAACCTTTGTCTATTTGTGCAAGAGTTTGAACTCTGTGAAAAAAGCATCAAAAATTGGAATAAACGGATTTTAAGCTCTGTCGAAGGTGCACATTTGAATAAAGATACCAGGTGAACTTTTGTATAAAACTGTGTCGGGCTACAGTTTAAAAAGAAAATCGAAAATATATGCGATCCAGTACTCACAAAAACCCCTTTCTCTTCTTCCTTCGCGCTCGACTCCTCCCCCAAGCCAACAGCTCCGTGGCTGCGTTTACCCTCTGCTCTTTATATACGATGGCAGGGTTAGCTGACAATTTGCATTTTTACTTTCAAATCGAATCAGCGATTATTCTAGTTAACTAATGCTTCTTTTTGTTTTTTGAAATCCACCATGAATATTATTGCTCTTCAACAATACCTCGATGTAAATTAATTCTGTATGGTGGGCATGTTGATGACGAGGAGGTGCCATCCGATGCACATTTATCATTTTCCTACCTCAAACCTTATTCCCCATCATGATCATACTCGCGTCTCCTCAAAGTCCTTATTTATATAACCCACACAATATTACGTGCTATACCTGTCATTGTCACAGCCATCGCCCTATCGTCTTTAATTATACCTATGAAACTTATTGTCAAATTCCTTTTTGTTTGCACAAAATCAATTGCTAAGTAAATATTTGACTTCGTTTAAAAGTTGAAATTTCTTCCTGTTCCTTGAAGAATAAACCATTGGCAGAGGTGGCATTCGAAATATTTATATATAGCTCCGCAGGAAGAGAAGCTCACCGAATTGGAATGAGGGGGACTTTATGGCTTTGGGATATCAGAATAATTGATTTCAATTAGCATTTTTGCGACTTCTAATTAACCATTAAAAGCTGAACTGAACTGAGTTTTTCTTAAGATATCCCGAAGCATTAAATATGCATGGACTCGCCTTGGTCGGTATGCTCTGGTCGGCCATTCATCAATAGTCCATTAGGCTGGTGGAATTCAGATGAGACGACACAACCGAAAAAGGTTTTGCCCCATGGGCACAGTGGAATATTTAAATTTTTAATATTATATTTTCCCATTTGGAATGGGAATAATTGCTATGAAGTAGATTTTGTGTTATTGAGTCTTGGAGGCTTGAGAAGGAATTTATTGATTTATTGAAATCAAAAAAGGAATGGTATATGAATTGGAATTTTTTATTTTTTTTATTTTTTAACCTTTAAGCGGGATAATCAGTGGATGCGGATTGAACAAGGCATACCTTGTCAGCGCTTTAGGGTTTAATTTAAATTTGCACATAATCTTTGCATATATATATAAGGCTTTTGGAAAAGCTGAACGTAACTCCACCTGCGTTAGGAGACGGAGTTAAATATCTGGAACTAAAGCTTTTATGGAGAGCAACAATTGACGAACGTATACTACTATGCAAAAGGCGCTATACTTCAGATGATACCTTAAGCGCAATTATAATGCATCTGGGGTCTTATCCAAAGCCGAAATACCAGCCGCAGTCTGGCTGTCGATTGAATCTATATAACAGAAAAATAGTTAAGTATTGATAGCCAAGTTGTCAGAGAATTCTTCCATCGACAATGGGTTCGAACTTTGAAGTCAATAGTTTCCAATGAAATATGCAAGAATTGGCTGCAATTCGGCAATCAGAGCACGAAATTCGAATATCTTCAAGAAGTTTATGCGAATTTACACACGAAGGAAGGTTCCTGCAGATTTACTTGCTTCTTAGTATATGGCATCGATTCCTAAAATGTAAAGAGGGAAACCTTAATTTTACTTTAGATGGTTCGGGACCTCAACCAACAAGCCCCTCCAGCTGGGTCACTATAGCTAGCTGCCTCTAGTTACACACACCAAGTTGGTTGAAGTCGCCACCTGAGTTGGGGTCTTCCTCTGTCACTCAGGGTGGATTTAAAGACTTGTCGGGCTGGTGAGTTGTTGTCCATACACTCCACGTGACCCAGCCATCTCAGTTTCTGTATTTTGAGCCTAAAGTTCGTCGTTGAATCTCCTCCTCCACACTCCGTCGTTACAAACTGGACCGAAAATCACTCGAAGAATCTTTCTCTCAAACCCTGTCAAATGGCTTTCATCAGCCTTCGATAAGGTTCATGATTCTGCTCCATACAGTAGAACCGGGATGATTAAGGTCATGTGAAATATTTCCTTGGTTCTGTGAGAAAAGGGCTTCTACTTCTTAAATGCATTCTTAGCCCGACGAAACGGCTGCTGGCAAGAGTGATTATTCGCTTGATTTCTACGCAGACGTGGTTTTGTCACGTAATTATAGAGATTAAAAAGACAAAGTCTTTAACTACTTTGAAGTTATATCTGCCCACTGTGACGTTTTTCCCGAGTCGCTCATGTTGAGAGTCCTTTCTCGATGACAACGCATGCTTCGTTTTATCCTAATTAATAGCCAATCCAATCTTCGCCGCCTCCGTTTCAATGCTTGCAAACGCGCCACTAACGTGCTCGCTGAGTTCCGTACAATTCAAGAACGATGTTAAAGAAGTTACATGATAGCGCGTCACCTTGTCTTAAAACTCTTTCGACATCAAAGGGTTCCGTCTCCGTGGTGTTCTTTACCACTTTAACGGAGCAGCGAGATTTCTCCGTCGTCATCCTGCACACACGGACGAGTTTGGCAGGGATGCCAAAATTTCACATGCCTTTGTATAATTCATCCCCACATACGCTCTTATTGGCGACCTTGAAGTCGATAAAGACGTGGGGCCTTACCAATAATCATTTTTAGTCTTGAACTTAAATATTTTGATTGTCACAATGAATAATTTTATATGGATATTTTTGCCATTGTGACTTCGTAAAAGTTAGCCTGGATACTAAAAATGATTATTAGTACCGCGGGTGGTGTATATCGACCTAGAATTCCTGCGTTTTTTTCTAAGATCTGACGGAGTGTGAAGATTTGGTCGATGGTTGACTTTCGTGGCCTAAAATCTCACTGATATATGGGCCATGAAAAATTTAAACGTTCACATAGTATAGCCGAGAGGATCTTATACGCAACATTCAGGATGCTTCTTTCTCTGTAATTGTCGCAGTTCAGAGTATCTCCCTTCTTTTGTATGGGGCTCAAGAGGGTAACCGCAGGCTTAAATAAAATACAACGATCATATTCTGGATCTTTCTATTGTCAAAAAAGACTAAAATGTGGTCGCGATATATTCAACTAAGTAGAGTTATTAGGTAACGCTATAGCCCAGTAGTTTATTGGGATCTATGGCCTGGGATTTTCGAATGATACGAAGATGCAAATAGCCTGTTCAAGCACCCACTTTTTTCTTTTATTTGAAAAAGAAGAAGAAGCAGTCAAAGCTAAGTTGTCAGTTTTTAATTCTATGTTCCAAATCTTATCATGAGATTTGGGTGATGGACCCAAAGAATGAGATCGCGGAGCTGCCGAAATAAGATTCCTGAACGGTAGGGATCGGTTAAGGAACACTAAAATAGGTGAGGAACTCAATGTCGAGCAGCTACTTCTCCGGACGGAGCGGTCCATGTTTCGGTGGTTTGGTCATGTTAAACTCATGTCCCTATAGGCTTTTGAAAATGAATGAATGAAATTAATGAAGAAGCACTTTGAATTCATTAGAGCTACAGTTGCAAAAAAACCGATACGTTTTCAAAAAACCCCTTAAACTGCTAAAATCCTGAGAGCTATTGGCTTTCCATTTGATAATCGCGTCACTGGCATACGTTCCGTTTGAGCTGAAGTCGTTTTGCAAATATTTTGTTTCTTATCAAAACGTCTCACGTGCAAATCCGAAATCACAGCTCTTCCTGCTGGGGTTGTCAACGGCTGACTGCGTCCTTTTCCTCTGAAACCCATCGCTGGGTTTGAACCAATTTAAATTTGGGTGGCTACCTCGAAAACCACATTTATTTTAATAACACAATCGATGTGAACGTAAATTCCCATCTGTATCACCCTCCCCGTCAGTGCGTTAATTGAAATCCTTAATCTTCGTCGCCCCTAATAATAATACCTTACCACGGTCATGTACCGCCAGCCATCCACTTACTTCCCCGCACTTTAAAATGACACCCACGAAATTCATGGCAACTTTTCTGGCACAATGTCCTCCATAGTTGTCCCTTCAGAGTATTAGTTATGGGAGCCAACAAACCAACTCCAATAGATAATGCTCTTATACCGGAAGCACTTTTATTACTTTTGGCTAAAGACGCCAATCCCCAGACCGGCGTCGACAACCCGAGTGCGGTAGTATAGGCCAGTAGGTGTTAAACTAATTGATTTCCAACTCATTAAGCATAATTTTAATGCCTCAGTGAAGTGGAGGGATACGTAAATTACGACTAAATCCACTTCCGGAACAAGAGACCCGATTTTGTAGGACTCAGCTCCTTCATTAGGTTTCTCCCCGCCCGGCCATAGAGCCCGCCCATTCCTTCGGCATATATACATATAGCCGAGGCCAATAGGTAAAAACAGACTTCCACATCTTAATTGCAAGCAGTTTATCCAAGAGTATTGTGGGTTTCCAGCAATTAGTTTTATTGCCTTGTGTCATGTGGAAGAAATTTGAATTTATGATTAAGGAGAACATAATTCATTAATTTATCCTTCGGAGTCTAACTGGCGTCGTCGTCGTTTGGTTCATCGGTAAACAATAAATCAGCAGTTTGCCGATTTTCCACATTATGAACTTCGCATTTGCTCGAAGATTAATCAAGTAATCAGAGTTAGCAGAGTGCCATGACATGACATGGCTCAGAGTCAGCGCAATGATATTCCAGAAAGCAATGGGAATGACTTGGGAACATACATTCGTTCCTCCTGGTAGGTACCTATATAAGTATGTACCTATGGAATTGTTGCAAATAATGCTAATCATTGGAGTATTGAGTTAACCTACGTCATGTTTTCTTTTAGGTGGGACTATGCTGCGTTTCAAATACGTGACTCGGAGGTTCTTTCCGACACGCAGGACTGAAATTAATTCGGGAAGGTCAGTGTGGGAATAATAACAAAATTCAGATGCTTCTGGGTGATATTCTAATTTCAACTTGAACTGACTTTGACTGGGATGATTCGAGAAAGATATTTTAAAATGCTGTTCCTGGTTAGTCAGAGTTTAGAGATGGCATATGTTTAAAATTATGTGGTTGATCAAAATTGAGATACAGTGCAGTTAGCGGAATTAGGTATAAGTGGTTCTACGCCGATATTGACTTGACATGTCTATGAATATTGAGACTGCGGCTATAGTAGAGAACGCCGATATAATAGTGCAGATTCAAAACTGTCTAAAGCTATAGGAGAAGTTTAGTCTATAGTCTGGCGATAATTTTTCGAAATTTTGAAGACCAAAATATGCGATTTTCTGAATGATTTGATTTCAGTTATCGACACATTTCATAACATTTGCGAAGACTGCTCTGGTTGCCGCTTTTAAACTCTAAACTCCAGCACAGAGTTGGTGCTTATTGAGGTCTGTTATTTCGACGATAATCGTCTAAAAATTACCGCTATTAAGGCTAGATCGCCTACTTCCGTGCACCTACCCGATTCTCCCCGGAATTAATTTCCCTGTCTGTGAATACGTGTGAAATGTCAAAATCAATGGCGGCAATAATATTTTCCATGCTATACCATGGGCCTAGGATTTTTCAAGTATGCGTGCGTTAATGGCGCTCCTTTGATTTTGTACAGCACCAATACATGAAAAATCCTGGGGCCCGCTTCAATCCGTTATGTGGGAGGAGTCGACGGTCTATTCTATGTGCTTTGTGACATAGAGGTTGATTATTATGAATGGAATGAGAAAGGTTCGCAATACGCAATACCATATAAAGTATCACTGAAGCTTAAATAAAGATCGATAGGTTCCGTTTAGAAGTGTGGAAGAAATTACCATCTTCACCGATGAATACTTGCTAGAAGTAGGTACCTACTTCGTCTAGCCTATATATATTATAATAATAATATAATGCCAGCCTTACAATGACTGAAAAAAAAGAGAAGATTGGATAAATGTTTGTCGAGTATTTTTTTAAGATTTCAAAGTGAAAAACGACAAAGACAAATAAAGTGCACAACTGGGTTGCACGAAACTTTCTCATTTATTCCGAGTCTCGCTGAATGTCAGAGTCAGTTGTGTGAATACTGATCGGGATTTGGGTAGTAATTTTTGATAAATATTTGTAAAACGGCTTTATTTTGTGAAAAACTAGGTTAGGTTAAATCTTATGCCATGTTCCCACCAAACGAAACCACTAGGTTTCGTAAAATTTGTCGAAACCTCCGAGGTTTCGCCATACATTTTTGAAGTGCCGAAACCTCGAGGTTTCAGCGAAACCTATTTGAAACCCCTGTGAGTTCATCCGTCCGTGAGAGGTTATCAAATCGAACAAGCCTACAGCGTGAACTTTGGTTTATTTTGTGTTCATTGGTGGATGTCAAGATATAAAGCGCCAAAACAAAACTTTAAATCTGACAATGTTTCGGTTTATTAAAAGTTTTGTTTTAATTCGCGAATATTCAATAAAAAGGTGTATACAAAGGTCTTACCGTGCAGTGAATTCCTCAGGATATGTATTATCTTTTAGACAATAATAATCCAAATCTAGTGATACCAGAATGGAAGGGATAGCCTTAATAGTTTTCCAACAGGACCTGTGAAAATACCAGGAGATATGGCAAATGTGATACTTTCACACGCCCTGTTGGAAAACTATAAAGGCTATCGCTTCCATTTTGGTATCTTTAGATTCAGTTTACCTAGTATTACCTAAAAGATATCATATAGCCCGAAAAAAAGATGACAAAAACACCTTCACCCAATGCAAACAAGAGTCGGGATGTAAAGACCTTAAAGGCAACGATGAGATTATCGGAACGACGACCGACAGTATGAATACTTAGAGTGGTGGTGGAAAGAACTCGTCTTGTTTCAGTGCGACGACGGTTAAGAGAAAGAAAAGAGTTATCCTCAATCGGCGAGATTCCCGAAATAACGTCCGCGATTGGGGTGAACGTTGTGTGGACGTTTTCGAAATGATAGCATAAATTGGTGAGGGCACTTATGGACAGGTAAGAACCGTTTTCATCATCTTCCAAACAGATATTGTCTAACTGTGTTACTTTTTGGGTCTACAAAGCCTGCGATAACCACACATCCGAGCTGGTGGCTCTGAAAAAGGTGCGACTTGAACAAACAGGTCTTCTCAAGTTATGCCTAACTTGGCCAAATCTTTCCGTTGGTTGGTAAAGTTCCCACATCCTGTTTCTTCTGGACTAGTATCACCTGAACATCCATCTGATCAAGTCTCTACAAACTTTCGAATCGTCCTGCAACTCTTGTGATGTATTTATATACCAACTAAATGCGAATTCATCAGCTCGTCCAATGCTTCTCCTAAAGCAAACATTAAAAAAATGTGCACGACTGGGTCGCACGAAACTTTCTCGTTAATTGCAAATCTCGCAGGGTTTCAGGGTTATTTTAGCAAATTTTACGTTTAAAATCATACCCACTTAAGATGTACTCAGGTTTAGTAACTGAGCCCTTGTTAATTAAAATATAAAAAGTAATACATACTACATAAACATACGTATTAACTACAACACTTTATTACTTACTTTCAAATTTCACCCCGAACAACTGACACTTAAAGGAGGCAAGTAGGCGATGAATTTCGTATTCCCATTTTTGATTATTTAAAAAAGTGGTCTCAATTGTCGGAATTTGGGTAGTCATTTTTGAGAAATATTCATAAAACGGCTATATTCGAGTTTTCTGAGAAAAACTAAGTACGTGATCATGTTTAGAATGCTTATGTTGTCCTAAATATGTATTTTGATCAAAATCGTTAGAGCGGTTTTTTGTAAAATTATGCTGACAAATGTTACAAATTTGGATTCGAAAAGCACTGTTATTAAACTGTTTAGCGCAAAACTGAGTACGACGTATTATTCAGGATATAAACATTACCTAGCAGTTACATTTTCATTCAAATTGAAAATGGCGTTTTCGAGATATGAGCAGTTTTTAAAGTACCATTTTTAGCGATTGGGGTGGAAATCGAAGAAAGCATTCATGGTTCAAAAAACACTGTTTTCCAACTGTTTAGCTCAAAACTGAGCAAATGATATTACTATGGATTTAAGCATTACCTGAAAGTAACATTTTTATCATAATCGAAAATGGCGTTTTTGAGATATGAGCAGTTTTTTAAAGTACTATTATTAAGGATTTGGGTGGATATCAAAGGACGCAGTCTTTTTAGGGAAAAACTGAGTTTGCTATCAAGTTAAGAATGACAATAGTACCTATCTTAAAAATAAGTTTTTTTTTAAATCGTTTTTTACCGTTTTCGAGAAAAAGCCAATTTTCAAAACTGCCGTTGCTGGACTTTTTAGCGAAAAACTGGGTATGCAGTCATGTTAAGCATGCTTACATTAACTCAACTATCAATTTTGGTTCAAATCGTTAGAGCCGTTTTCGAAAAAATCTAAATTTAGACATAGCGGGAAACCCACAAACTCTAAATACGAAGTTTGAAGCAAATCCGTCCAAGCGTTTAGATTCCCCAGGGGTGGGACAGACAGACATACGGACGGACAGAATTGCAATTGACGGAAAAATTACAATTTTGTTTGTAAGACCAACCTCGCCCAAAATGTCGAAGAAGTACCTTACAAGGTTTTTCCCTCCATACCGAGTAACTTAAGAAGAATTAAATACGTTATCTTTTTAAGAATGCTTATGTTGTCTAAAATACGTATTTTGATTAATATCTTTAGAGCGATTTTTGTAAAATTATTATATGTACAAAGAAAATTGTAAGTATTATAAAGTTTGGTTCAAAAAGCACTGATCTTAAACTGTTTAGCTGTAAACTGAGTATACAATGTATAGTTTAGGATGTATGCATTACCTATACCCCTATACCTATCAGTTATATTTTTATCCAAATCGAAAATGGGGTTTTAAAGATATGAGCAGCTTTTTTTTTTTAAGTAGGTAGATACCCGGTACCCTTATTGGCCATTGAGATGGAAATCGATAAACGCAGTCATTTTGAAAACATAAATCTAACTATAGGCGCGGCACCGGCCATAGAAAAAAAACATTCAAAATCTTATAATATCTCGAAAACCGCCGAATCGATTGAGTTTAAACTTACAAATAATCTTAGGTATTTGCTTTGGATAGTTACTGTAAGATTGGTAAAAATTGGACAAAAGGGCGTGTCACCGCCCATAAAAAAAACATCTTCTATGATGGGGTGAATCTCTATGAAGTTATAACTCGGTAACCGCTGGGCCGATTTTCATGATTCTTTTTTTGTTTTGTTCGTATTGCTGTATTTCAGGTTTACGCAAAAAGAAAATTCCAGAAATCGATTTATTCTCATTTTTCACATTTTACGAAAGAACATTATTATCTAAGATCTATAAGCAATACAATTTATGTGCACGGGCAAAGCCGAGCGGGTACCTATACAGATAGTAAGTAATAATTGTTGATTGTTCTTATATAATTTTTATAGTTATTTTATAATCTGTATAGCTTAGCTAGTAGATGAAATAAACAGAATAATGTCAAAATATTCCTACGCAGCTCCTACAAAATGATGGAGAGCACAGCATGCATTCACCAAGATTTTTCATTTGTTAGACAACATTTGTACACAACTCATGAACGTAGACAATAATGTAAAGTTGTAACATTTTTTAGTAACGCAGCTAGTCATAAACTGTACATCGATTCAGCAAATTTAAGACATTGTATATTGAAGTTAAACCAGTAAGACAATTATCTTCGACTATGCCGAAGCTCAAATACCCGGTACTATATTATTGTAATAAAAAAAATATTTTAATATTAAAAAACTATATACTTGTATGGGAGGTATGGGTAATTTTTATTCGACCAAGCTCATTTTTTGTCAAAATTTTTTAAATATTATTAAAACAATATGTGCAAAGTTTAAACTTGCTATCTTTACAGTAGTTATTTCAATTTAGTTTTTAACATATAAAAGCTATATAAATTCGATATTTTTGTGTGGGAGGTAGTAGTAGTTTTCATCCGATCTTGCTCATCTTCGAACTTAGCCTCACTTTGGTAGATAAAAGCTTACGTACCAAATTTCAAGTCGATAGCTCTTAAATTACGGCCGTAATCGTGCGGACAGACAGACGGACATAGCTAGATCGACTAACAAAGTGATGCTGATCAATAATATATATAGTTTGTCATACCTACAACGCCTCCTTATGGGCGTTACAAATGGAATGACAAAGTGAATATACCCTCACCACAGTGTGGTACCGGGTATAATCACCACAGTGTGGTACCGGGTATAAAAATATTAAGGACAAGGGACAACTATAGAAAGCTTTAAAAAATTATCGGAACAACTTTGGAAGTTTCTGGTACCACAAGTGAAAAACAGTCAAACATAACTGATAATTTACAATAAGGGACTCGGGACTCTCAGTGGAACAAGCGGAGTCCAACAATATAGTAAGGATCAGCGCTTTTCTTGCCTACAACCAACATTCTACAAAGAAGCTTAAACGTGTCATAGAATGTTCTTTGATTGATTTTATAAATGCTCCGATGCCTTCAACTTTACCATAATAATTGTTGCAGAGATCAATTCAGACAGATGATTTTTTGAAACATTAAGCAGCTTCCAAAAACTTTACTCGATGACAGCTCAATAAATACCTCAAACAAACAATACCCACCGATTCAAACAATTCGTTTGGTACGTGCCATGCCTACTAACTGGAAACCTTTCGATTTGTGTCAGGATTCAGGAAACATCCCAGTTCTTTCTTATGTAAGTTCGAATAAAGATTAGGTAAAATATATGAAAGGGACACGTCTTGGAAGTTTGAGTCATCGCAATATCATGCCTACAAACCTACCTAAATCTTTTAAGACCGATTAGAAAATAACGCACATCAAATGGCATTAATTCGTCAGTCAAACAGTTGGAGTCCCAAAGTGTCTTCTATTCTAATACCTACCACACTTCAGTTTTCCTTTTATTATCCTCTCTTGATTCCAACTTCATTTCAATGTAGATACCCTCATTGATGCCAACCTCTACCGCAATGTTGAAACGACGAAATGTTTGGGCAAAGTAAAAAAACCATCGTATGTGTTCACTCGCGCCATCCCTTTATGAAGTCCTTTGTAGACCCATGCAAACCCAAGCCCTAAAAACCCATTGCGTCCTGATTGAAATGAATATTTCTATTCGCCAAGTTTGTGTGGTGTCTCTATTAGTGGCGCGGCGGCAAAAAACCGCCGCCGCTTTTCCCAACTTTGAAGAAAGGATATTTGCATAACCTCATTTCGAGTGTAAATGACTACGAGGCGGGTAACGAGTTCGACGTACCATCATAAGAAACTTCTGAGCCATTTTACTTAAAACAGCAACCGCAACATCAAATATTGAAAAAGTCTTCGTATTTGACTTTTGTATTACTGTCGAAATGTTGGCCTAAAAGTTGTTCCCTTGCTCCACCCATTCCGAGTGTAAATACAGACATAAGCATTTTATAAAGCTAATTATGGCCAACATTCAAAGAAAATCCTCACTTTCGCTGTGATGTCAGATGTGGTGTCTGGTGTTGTGTGGCTGTCAATGTTGTCTCCATTCTCAATGCTGGAGAGCATACCTAATAAAATGTGTTGATATGTCAACCTTTGTTCACATCGTTTCTTTAGTACCAATTTGCACATTTCTTCCAAGAGAGGGAGGGTGGGAATTCGCAATTCGAATGCATATATGCCAGAACCAGAACAAAAGAATTTGCCACAAACAACGGGCCACGATAGAGTCTGGAGACTGAGAGCCAATGGCATTTGGATATGCTGTGCGGTGACAATAGATTTCAATAAATGTCCGAGTGAAAAACGAAAAGAAAACGTACAGGAATCTGGAGAAAGATAGGCTATAGGCATTCCAGGACAATCCGGTTGGATTAGATTTGATTATTGCTTGTATGGGAGACAGATGCAAACCAAAGCGAATTCGTTGGAATACACCAAAGCCTGGTCGGGTTTTGTTTGAATTTGAGAAGATATTTTGAATTAAAGGTGATCAATTGGATGGATAGGTATAGGCAAGCGGAACATCCAGCGATGACCGAATGAACAGATTCCAAAGCAAGCGCAAATAGGAATAACTCTAAAGAGCTGGACAGACGAATTTCAAAGTATCATTGTATCTAAACGGGGTCTTTCTAAATCACCTTGTAATATAGAACTGCTCTTTTTGGTAGAGATATTCAACCGCAAAGAACTGTGCACATGTTTTCTGGAATTACAAGTACCCGATGCTCTCTTACTTCTTCGCTGCTTCCTGAGCTTCTGCTTTGACTTCGAACTGGGAATAAATGCAAATAGGAACAATTTCTTTGCCATTTCCTGAGCATTTACTTGAAAAGTGTACAACTTTCATGGATACTCGTACTGACTGACTTACTTACCGGGCTTAAAACTCATGCAGAGTCCCAGCCTGAGACACTACAATTTGGGGGCCTTTTGGAATGCATATACGCATCTTGTAGAGTTCGTTAGAGTTTCCGGTTGTATCTTCAACTAGTAGATGAACCTTTTAACTACTCCGAGTGACGGTACACAATTGGACCTATATTTATTTGGGTCCTCGTTTACACCAAGACCAACCAATTTCGCATTTGCTCCAATGGCAGTGAAAGAAAGCCTATATAGGTAAGGTACTAAAACCTACTTGGAGCGCCTAATGACATCCATATCATTCGCATACCTTAGAGGCTGTACCAAACTGTTAAAACTCTTACCTTCCGTGTTGACAGCGTACTAGATTAAAGAACGCACATGAAAGAGCATATTTTTGCTGAAATCCAGTGAATGTTATACTTTTTGGGCTTACTTAGCTGATGGCGCATGTGCCCTACCTAAATATCATCTCTGTATTTCAACAACTCCGCTGATAAACCATCAGAGCCAACATTTCCCATAGCGGGTGGTGAAAATGGAACCTGACTTTTTCAAATGTCCCAATAAAGGCATCGAACGTCAAATTTTTTCTTCTAAGCGATTCGCAGCTTCTTCTCATTAGACAGTTTAGTTCTTCTAAGAAGACTCCTGTTCCAGTTCCATTCTCCGTCTTTCAGCCATCTATAAAGGGTAGGGTAAGGTCGGGAGGATTTGACAGGCAGGAGGAATTGACATCAGCACTTTTCTGAAAAACGAAAACCCTGACAGTACTTTAAATGATGAGAAAACAAGTTAGTAACGTTTGATTGTGTGGTACTCTTCTTAGGTACTCTTTTTTAGAATGTAAAAATGCCAAATATTTACAAGAAAAAAATCCCCAACCGTAACATCGATGAAACAAGTGTTGGAGAATGTCATTTAAGACATTCAAATCAAAACAGAGTCGATAAGCAGTGCAGTTTCTGTAGACATACCTGCCCTATAGGCATGTTGTCTACTATTCAAAGAATACATCTTAAGCGCCGTATACCTACTCTCCATATAGCCCAACACCACTCTTTCCATTGTTTTTAACAGAAAGGATGTTAGACTGGTTTGAAGGACTTTGACCCGTTCTGCTTCCGTCCTATTTATTTTGTTCGCTCCTGGTTTCTTGGCGCCCAGGGCTGATCTGACTTATAGCTTCCTGGAAAGTGTACTTCCATCAGGACCTCGTTTGCGTGAACAAGAGTTTCCACTATCTCCCCCGCTCTATTACGAATGAGTCCGATCTTGGAAAGTGGGTCTCTGGAGACAATCTTTTGTCGTCTACTGACTTCAGATGTACTCCTCATACTCGAGCAAAAGTCCCTCCATGACTCCCTTTTACGTCGTCGTAGAGTAACATTCAGCTCTATTGGTAAATTTATTTTGTTAATTTAATTCTACGTCCTTAAACTTAAATAAAAGTAGACTGAACTAATAAACAAAGATTAATATGTATTGAAAATAAAAAAATTATTATTTGTTGATCAAAAAAGCAATATATAAGTTGTTATTTTCTGTTATGTGACGTTTTGGGAAAAACCTTACAACTCTGTTTACAATATTTAGCTATATCGATTAATCATTAATGCTTTTATATTTCTAAAATGATATTGTAACTTATGTAAATTTTGAAAATTTGAAATTGTATTTAGATCTTAAGATATTTGCAAATTTTCGTTAACGTGTCAAAACCTCTCGACCTTACCCTATACCTTTTTTTTACCTTACTCGGAAAGAGCCAGTCGTGCCTGACCCGTAGGTATATAGACTTTATATTTCTTGTCAAAATCATACCTCGGTTTCTTGTAGTCCGTCAGTCTTGTAGTAGTGATAAAAGATGTGAAGTATGAGCGAGTGACCGAACGATTCGGTCTTCCCAATTTTGTTATCTCTTATACCTTTGGCTGCCAAGTTCTTAGTGACAGGTATCTGTTAAAAACGTTCAAACATATTGTTCCTGGTTTAGCACCTCTCTATTCCCTATCGAGCGCTTATCGTACTTTTTTTTTTCTCTCTATGAGACGAATGTTCTTCTATCCTCCCTTGCTCGTGGTCGTGAAGCTTACGAGCCGTTTTGGTCCTTCTCTGCAGCGCCGTTTCGTAGGCAAGCCCGAACCGTTCGTTGTGCTGAATGTGAGAACTTGCCTTATGTACTTCCAAATTAGGTCACTATTGTCTGTCCCATGCTCAAAATAAGTGGAAATGGTTAGTGGCATATACTCCATCGCCATCCCCATTTTGCTTACACCCAACATGGTGAGTGGGCTTCTCAGTACCAGATATGAATTTCGACCGTATCTATGTATATCATATACCCAAACTTAGAAACTACATATTAATCCTACCAATCGACTGACATCACTGGCTGCTTCTGTTTCCATTGTTCTCCGGTGTCAGTGGCATGCGAGTTAACTTCCTCAGTTAATAGAATCTCTAACATATGAGAGTGACGTTTACTCCATACTCTATACCTATCTGAAAGATTAATGACATTGATGAAGTCCAAAACTCTCTCGCAGAAACCTTTTCATCCATTTAATTGAACGTTCTTAGAACTTTTAATTACATTTTCTGTAACCGCTGCTGTTCCCTGATTATAATTACACATCGATGAATTTGCACTTTGTTAAGTAAACCGCACACGATATTCACTCGGTAAATTAATCTGCAGGCAAATTCATAAAAACTCCCAACATTCCTCATACAAAATCATCGACGAAACAAAAACGAAACGAACATCCAATCGAACTTCTGCTAGGTACCTATACCAATCTTACACTTTAACACCCATTCATCCAGCCAGCCAGCGTCTCCTTTTTTTCTCAGCACCAATTCCATGCTCAATAAAGGGTGCTACTCGCGTATACAGGATGCGGGCTGAAGGGTTAAAGGGCTGAAGTAAGTTATTAATTTTTTGCCGTGTAAATTTTGAAAACAAAAAAAAAATTAATTAAAAATTCAACATTGTTGCTCAGGAGCGCCAAAAAGCACCCCAACTTGGCTGACATTCGCAACTAGCAAAATTCACACCCCGAAGGAGTACTCGTATAAGGACAGGCAAAAACTAACTAACAGTATATGCAGGTTGCCGACAAAACACGACCATACCCAAGCCCACCCGCTGCTGTTGTCGTGTCGTCTCGCGTCCGCGTCCGTCGTCGACCGGCAAACGAAATTTACTCTACACTCGACTTGTTTTTCCCTGCCAACCATTTCTCAGGAGAAATTTGAAATATTTAAATTAAATTTCCTCTGTGATTTCACAAAACCAACTTAATATCCCCGAAAGTTGGGGCGCAAAAACCTGAAGGTGTACTCAACCAAAATTCCTCCACCATAAGGATTGCGCACCACCACCGGGGTTGCCGTGGAGTTACTTACTGCCAGCTACCCATACCTAAACGTCAAACGCCCATCTCCCGAAGCACTTACAACAAGTCGACGGACAACAAAGCGCCGAGGAGGAAAAACAACATTTTGTGAAAGTCAAAAACAAAGCACAAAAAACGTGGCATCAGCAATGTCGAAGGGGAGAGTTGGGGGGTGCAAACTTCCATCCACAAGGGAGTGAGGCAGCCGCCTGACGAACAGAACAATAACAATTTTTGGAAACTGCCACTCTAGGTGTAACAAACTGGTGTGTCCTGGAAATTGTGTGTGTTGTACATCTATCGTCATCATTACACCTCCTCTTATACTGGCCAAAGTGTCTCTGTTGCACAAAATGGAATGAAAATCCCTCCGGCTATGCATGGAGATGGATAGAAAAAAAAACAAGGCATAGCAATGACAACGGGTCAATGGACACATCTCACTGTTACGTCGTGTACCTGATGTCCTGGATGTAAATTTTGTAACCGCCGCCGCTGCCGCGCTGCCGACATCAGCCAACAAACACCAAGTCCAACATTAACACTGTATCGTTGGCATAGTATACTGTATAAGGATGTACGAGCAAGCATGAGTGGAATTTGGTAGCGCAAAAGTTTTGATCTTCTTTAGCGCGCCGTATACCGGCGACCATTATCGTGCGGGCACTACTGGGAGCTTGCAACAAATTTAAACTATTACCGTTCTGCAGCGTATCCAGCTCTTTGGAAAATACCAGGATCATCGCATCACTAGTCAGACGGTTTACTCTTGCCACGAGTCAACCATACCGACGACGACTGTCGAGTACTTGCCATTGCCATAGGGCCAAAGGAAAAAGTCATCGTGAGCGATGGCAAAGAAAGGTTAACACACGAATGAGGGGCGAACGAATGTGAAGCAGGTGCACTGTGTGTGTGTTACTGTAGTTGAAGGAGTTTTGAAGAGGACGCAAGTAGCTGAAAGGCTAATTGAGGACAAAACATGGAAGAAAATACTTTCCTCAACTTGGCAGGAAGGATATTCAAGTTCTTAAAAGATGCAAGTCCTCATTGTCGAGAATATTTTAACAGTTTACGTACATAAGAACTAGGAGTATGTGGCGAATGTTCACTGACTTTGGCTAGGACTTTATTAGGCGGTCCAGCGTTTCTGTTTTTCAACTGAAACGCATCGTCCAAATTTTTGGCTACATATTTGTGATCAGAAGTCGATCGCAAGGGCTCGTCTCATGAATGTTCCTCTTCGCTCTTTAGCTCAGTTTGACTACGACATACATGGTCCATATTCAGCCAACTTTTGAGCTGGCCCTCATCTGAAACAAGTAGTGAATCATCTAAGACTTTCTTCGGTAATTGACTCACTAGACCGATGACTACCTGTCAGGTCTTTAGGCGCAGAGGTGTAATGTTAATGACATAGGGTTGTGTAGGGTGAGTCCGGAGTAGATCCATCGCTATCCCTGGAGAATCATCCAATGTCAACCAATTTGCCCAACCACTTTATTTTCCTATATAGAACCTAAAAGTGGTTTCGATTTTGTGTGACAGGCCAACCTCCTCCAAACTGTCGAAGAAGTACCTACCTACCTTTCAAGGTGGTTCCTTCTGTTCCGAGCAATAGATTGACATTCACAGAGTAGATGAGTGTATAATATCCTCTGCGACATGTAAGTCCTCGCAATATCTACAGACACGCATCCGTTTTGGGTTAAATCTAATCTCTTAGCGTGCTTCCTCAAAAGGCAATGCCCAGAGATTCATCCCTATCGACATTCGTAACTTTGATCTGCTGAGTTTTAATAATTTTACAGATTTTATAGCTTAGGTGACAGAGCCTTTGATACCCTGTGGCCTTCTGACCATCTTAGGTCTGTCCGGTCTTTTCAAGAATAATTCTATTGCCCACGGCTATTGGCGGTCTTATGCCCTCCAATGTTTCATTTTATGGAAGTTATGCTCCATTTTTGGCCACGATGTCGGCTCTTTCGTTACCCTAAGATTAGTTTGCTGGACTTCTTGGGGAGGGGCTCATGTTCGATCCCCGGAAAAATGCGAGATAAAATTATAGGTTCTTTCCTGGTTGTAAAAATCTAGGTATCCTATACAGTCCTATGTTTACTGACAATGTCATACAATGTCAATGTTTACCATGCTTCCCGATCTTGCATCCGAGAATTGGCTGTCGGTTCCCAAGCTTGCCATGACATTCATTCGGGTTTCCTATATCATAGCGACGTACTGAGCTATGGATATACAAATCGCCTATTTCGTCCTCACTTGATATTCTTCTTCAAAGTCTTACGTACTTTTGGTGCCTCTAAATTTCGGCCGGACTGGGTCCCACCCAACCAACATGTCTCAACAGTCAGTTCGATCCATGACTAACAATAACAACCCATAGTTACGCACGTCATATTAAGGTCACCAAGGTAGGGCCTTAGGCAACTTCATCCTCCGTTCTTCCTCTGGAATAAAGTTGAAAACTCTCCGGGCAGAATATTGACGTAATCGACTCAATTATGCCTAAGACCGTAGAAACCGCGATTGGCAAGAATAATTCTTTCACTATTGTTTTACGGTCCTGTCCAAGGTGTCGCTTTTGAGGTCCTTTCCTGTCATATGTCAAAGACCTTTAAAAATCAATTAACGTTACCCATGCACAAGTTTGAACGCTGTTCGAAAACTAGACATAGCGCATTTTCGCAACTCAGTTTCCAAGAATTGCCTTGGACTGGACGCGCCCCGTTCTATCAGGAGGGCTGCCCTATGTAGTATGTATTCCTATAGTCCACTTCAAACGATTGCCTTTTAAACTGATCGACGATGCTGGTTCCATATGAGCTATGCCTATGCCGCTTACCAAACCATTTTCTGCAAATCCATTCCATCCGACGTGTTAGACAACGCGACGGTGTCCTTATTTCAATAGCCGTTTTTTATTATCAGCTATGATCCATATAGATCATCGATTTACATGCACTTACAACAACGACATGTGATTCTGCTTTTCATCGAGATCACGAAATATGATCTGAAAATTAATTCAACTATTTCTCGTTGTTGTTTCGTGGCGTTGTTTATTTCATTCACTAAAGGTTGGTGTCCCTGTAAATTATAGCCACACAGTAATGTTGCCAGACCAAAATGTGAACCACAATTAACAACACAAAAAATCAATTAGCATTTTTTCAAATTCGAATAAGTTAATAACATTTGAACATAGTTTCCCGAAAAAAAATATTCAATGCTAAATGTATGCAGATTTGTATCCATATGGTAACACCCCGACACAACAAGCGAAATGTCGAACTCAAATATGAGCAAGTGCAATGGAAAAATCATCGCACTGTGACGTCACATTGTACCGTGTGGCTGCAAGATGGCTGGTAGCAATACGAAATTTGTCATAATTGGTATTGGATTTTATATGTCTGTTGCCACAACTCAATCAATGATCCAGTTTGTTTTATTTTCATGATCTGATCCGGATCAGATCACGCTGATAACAAAAAACGGCTAATGACATGGGTCTTCGACTTTCAATGTCATACACTGTATTTTGGTCTTTTTACGATACTTAGTGGCTCTTGTCGGCACACCCGTTTACTTCTAGTAGCCATATGCTTATTGATCCTGATATTTCAAAGTGGATGTCGGATATGGTATTTTCTATCACTCTTGTCAGAACTTCCGGCGATAGGTCCTCGCATTCTTGACGGATATTCTCTCTGAAGGCTTCAAGATTCTGAGGCTTGTTGACATAGACTCGTTACTTCAAACCCCAGAAAAAAGTATGGAACGGTTTAATCAGGCGATCTTGCAGGACATTCCAAATTGCCAAAATGAGAGATTAGCTTAGAGATGGCTTGAGCCCAGGTTACACGCCCTTGGCGATGATAAGCTAACAACTGATACACTTTCTGCACTTTTTACGGGAACACCTTACAGCTTTTCACCAAATTTCTCTCTAAATTCCTCCACTTAAGCCCAATTGCTTGGCACGTCATCTGGTCGATACTCCGGGGTCCTCTGCGACATCTTCAGCCACAGCTAGGATATTCGCAGCAGAAAGCCTACTTTTGGACTGCCCAGATATGACAGCATCTCGTGTTGTCCCATACTCTTCTAGACGAGCGGCTAAATTTGTGAGTGTTGGTTGTTTTCGGACGACAGGGAAATCTGCGCCGAAATTTACGCTGCGCCAACATCACCGACGAATTAATCTGTTTGCTTCACAAATGTCAAAGTAGAATTGACATTTGCCGCCATTTGCAAAAAAAATTCCGATAGGGTGATGACTTTAGCGCCACCTTGTAGAATATTACAGGGGGACGATATTTGACACAACTGTGAAACTTGTACCAACAATTTTAAGTCACATAGAGAAAATTACAGATAAGAAAAAATTAAGAACCACCCTAAAACAACAAGAAGGCGAAAAGTTAAGCTGGTATATATGACAGTAACTATACTATTAAACTTTTGAGCTGACTAAGCAGACTACCTACTTATGTATATGTAGATAAAGAGTTTGGCCAATGGCCACCCATTTTGACTTATCGCTCACAATTCCTAAACGGTTTTAAAAACGTCTACAACCTCTGTATGTGTAGGAGTTGCATTGTGCAAGGAAACAGCAGGCGAGTTCCACAGCCACTCCTTCCGCTCGCGGTTAACATTGTCCATATAGGTATCATGCGCTTTCGTTCTTTTACTCAAAGTTGGACATTGTAGTTTATGGAAGATGTGCTGGTTTCCTTAAAAGAAGGACACCAACAAAACATATGCATTAAATCCTTTGAAGCCTCGTAGAGGAGATGCATGTGTTAATAGCTTCCTCCTGGTAAAAGTGTAGCCATACATATTGTGGGTGGCGTGGGTTAGAGTCAAGTAGAGAAACGTTTTAGCATCGCTTTCATGCGAGACTACCTTCGAATGTGCAAAGTTGTGCTGATGCAGCAGGAAAAGTAAAATGGAACTGTGAAGTAACCGAAGGAAGTGAATTTCCCGGAGCATATATATTATTACGTCAATGCCACATGTGCGGTCATTCTTAAGTGCAAGGATGGTCATACAAAGAGAGTACAAAAATTAATGGTGAGTTTTGATTTCAATGGCAAAGTGTTGCTTTAAGTTTTAAACTTAAACTTGTTTGGGATATTTAAAAATCGATTTAAAATATTTTAACTAATTTATGTAAATGCGATATGTTGGTTGTTGTAATTTATTGACGACAGATGGCGTTTTTGTAGGCCGGTGTTTTGATAATGCCAAGGGGTAAAGTTGAATTAGCATTTTCCTTACATATTTTCAAGGCTTTAGCAAGAATACAAAATGTCCTTTTGTTTAGTATACATACTGAAAATCGAATATGTTTTTTTGCGCACCAGACCAGACATGAGAATAGTACTCAAGTTAAGGGCGAACGAAGGCCTTATATACTATGTAATGTATACTATGTAGAATGTAGCCAGATCAGAAGGGGTAAGGCGTTTGAGGAAATGAAGACATATCGTACCGTTCTTGGCAACTTCGAAAATATGGTCGTTCCAACGAAGGTTGTCATGGATAATGCCTGCAGATTCGGGACAGCATTCTTGTGAAGATTATGATCAAAATTGGACAAAAGGGCGTGGCGACTGCGGGGTAAGTTAAACGATTTTTTTCGGAAAGCTATATCTTGACATATTCCGAAATGGATGGATTTTGATGGATTTTGTTGTTAGAACATGGGTTTTCAATTTAAAAAAGGTTTGGTTGACTTATTTCCAAATTTGTAGGAGGAGCATCGGTTTTAGTAAAAAGTGCTAGGTAATTTTATCCTCGTTCTCACCTACAAATTTGTCAGAAAATTCATGACAATTCTCAGAAAATTCGTGACAATTCATTGTCAATACAATTCAGAAAAGTGGGTATTCAAGACAATGATAGGTATACAAATTTGGATTTTAAATCCACTAAAGGAATAAATATCCAGTGGATTCCTCTTATTTGGTGCAATACGCTGAGGTTGAGGTAGCTTCAGAGCTACGTCTTCCCTTAACACTGAGCTTTGATCCTCACCTCAATATGTGGATACACGAAATAAATAAATTCCGATCCCTCCTTTCGTAAAAAATGTACTTGTAAAACCCCCTTCTTCTTCACCTTGATACATTTTTCCCACGAAGTGTTATGTTACCATCTTGGAGGTAACTTTACAACGACGAAGTCTCACCAACTCAAAGTATTGACTTATCAAATTCGTCCTGTTCCTTCGCAGATGGAGCGAAGTTCTCGTCATCAGATGAATCCTTTAATAGAGGCTCCTCGGATGTTTAAATGTGTTTCATTTAGACTTTGATGTTGATGAGCTAGTTCCAAGATTTTTGTTTAACCCGTTTTGTTGCCAAAGTCTTGTTTTTTTTTATTTTTTAACTCAATTTCCCGGTTTCCTTCCTTTTCTAGTTAAAGAACACAGTTTTGCTTTAGGATATGGATGGATGTCGTTAGGCCTCAGGGAAGACGTGGATGTTGGGGTACTTCACATAATACAACAGTGGAACTCGGTAGTTGTGCGCTTATGTCCAAGATGTTAACGTTCGGCGAAAATGTGGATATGGAAGGCAAAGCATCAGTCGAATCTGTCAGTTGTGAGTTAACGTCCAAGATTTTAACGTCGAGAAAAACTGTGGATATTGACGGCATTTCACATAATTTCAGTTGAAATTGGGAGTTGTGTCTGTGTCTTAACGTCTAAGTTTGGGTTGAGCCGATTTGTTAACACTGGACATTAAGAAAGGTTGGTCTTCTCCTCCGTTCTAATCACTAGTTGGCGGGCTTGTATTCGTCGCTCAATTAGCGCAAGTGGTAGTCACTTGGTCAATTGAGAAAATCGAGGTGCAAGTTCACTTCCTGACAGGGGAAAACAGAAATGTCTTCCCAAGTGGATATATACGGAGAATTGACTGTCAGAATTCAAAACTATTCAAACAATCACTTAAAGGAGTCTGATGATGAATTAGTGGTGTAGTTCGAAATAGCTATCATTCCTACCAAAGTGACTGTGTCTACGAGTTGTTGTTAATGTAATTCTCTCAAACAATAATTCAGAGATTAAGAAATTTTCCTCTGTAAAATTAAATTGTCCCTATTAAGGGGCCATATTCCATTTTTGGGGAAGCCGCTGCACTGATGATATTCTGCTTATACTAGTTGGTTGGCGATGCCAACAACATGATATTGTCAACGGCTTTCCTGGATTTGTAACAATACAAACCTTCATTAACCAAAAAGTTGCATAATGAGTGTCCCAATCATCCTGTAGGGCACTTTAACAAGATAAAACAAATAATCACTTAAAACATGGCACAGGCTTAACAAAAATATAATTAAACTAGCTTTTTCCCTCGGCTTTGCTCGCGCAGTTCTCAGTCAGGATTTGAACACAGAGATTCCTTCACAGTCAGTTGGTTGCCTTTTTTATATTTTATATACACAAACCAAGTTTGAAGACAATCGTATGAAAAATAAAAGGTTTCCCATACAAACTTTAACCCTCTTTTACCCCTTTAAGACCAGTATCCTGCTCGCGCTAAATTTTATCTCCCATACAAAAATGTCTACAGAGATAAAATTTAGCGAGGCAGTTTAGCAAAGCAGTATCCTGTTCCGCACGCTAAATTCTTATCTATATATAAAAAAGAAAGTGTCCGAAGTGCGATGTAATCCCATAACTCGAGATTGGCCGAACCGATTTTGATGATTTATACTTTGTTGGAAAGGTATTTTCTCAGTACGGGTTTTAGAAAAAAGAAAAATTGGACAAAGGGGCGTGGCATCGCCCTACAAAAAACATCTTCTATGGGGTGAAACTCGATGACGTTAGGTATAACTCGATAACCGTTGGGCCGATTTTCATGATTCTTTTTTTGTTCTGTTCGTATTGCTGTATTTCATATATTTACGCAGATAGGCAATTCCAGAAAATCGATTTATTCTCATTTTACGAAAGAACATGAACATTATTATCTAAGATCTATAAGCAATACAATTTTTGTGCACGGGCAAAGCCGGGCGGGTGCAGCTAGTTTTCATATAGATGGGACACACTAATTGTCAGTCGAGTATAACAATATTGTGTGTTATACGTACTACGCACAATTTTGTTATACTCGGCCAAGAAAATGTCTCCACTAATTTAGCTCACGAAAGAATTGTCTGGTACATTAAATCGGCGATAAATTTTGACATTTCCGAAACAAAACAAATTTTGAATTGACTATTTCGTGGAATACTTGATAATCGATGTAAGTAAGTAGGAAAAAAGTTAAAAAATAACAAAAATTAAAATACATGTGGCAATAACATATGGGTGCGTGTCCCATCTATATCATTGTATACATCATAAAGGGAACCTCAGCTTTCTAGAGCAAATGGTTTGGGCTGGGCGTTGATGATCAGTGAGTGGTAAACTTCATTTTTATAAAACTTCGTAATAAATGTTATTTTAGCTATATGATTCACTTTTTTGTACAATTAGTTCACTCATTAATTTTTTTTTCACTCAAAGTTTTCCTAAGGATTTTACTTTTTATATACAAAACGGCTGGCTACGCAGTATCGCATTCTGTCACTCCAATTATCCAAGACCTTGTTGATGGTTTCGGTCTGTAGCTCACGGATTATTTGGATCATATTGGCCTTAAGTGCTTAAATCGTTTCCGGATTGTTAGAATAACCTCGGTCCTTCAGGGTTCCCCACAAAAAAAGTCCAAAGAGGTCAAATCTCGAGGTGGCCAATTGACATCGCCAAGACCGCTGATAACACGATTTGGGAATTTGGTGCGCAAAAGATCGTTTGTGGCGTGGGCATAGCGCACCATCCTGCATGAACCAGAGGTCATCCAAATCTATGTCTTCATTTTTAGTAAAAAAAAGTCGGTTAACATGGCTCTGTAACGCCCACCGTTGACCGAAACGTTGTTCACAGCCTCATTTTCGAAGAAAAATGATCCAATGATGCCACCACTCCACAATCCGCACAAAACTGTCACTCTCTGTGGAATGTGGATGCATTGGCTTCTCGACAATAACGTGCGGGTTTTCCGAGCCCTAGATGTAGCAATTTTGTTTGTTAACGTAGTCGCCGAGATGAAAAGGCGCCTCGTCAGAAAAGATGATTTTTCGCCCAAAATCGTTGTCCAATTCAAGCTGCTCTAAGGCCCAAACTGCGAAGCGATAACGAAGCCGATGATGGTCATGTGCCCTCAATTGAAGAGTCAAGTGGACATTGTAAGCGAGTAATCCGAGATCTTTGTGCAGAATCTCCCTCAGGCTAGTGCGTGAAATGTTCATCTGTTGAGAACGATGGCGAGTTGATGTTCGTGAATTGAGTCTCACACTCTCGGCTACAGCAGCCACATTCTCGTCTGTGCACACCGTACGACGACAGGGACCATGAGTGTTGTCCACTAGCATACCAGTCTCACGAACTTTTTGCACAAACTTACGTACAGCAGGCGCGGTGGGTACTTCGTTTCAGCCAAAACATCTTTTCAAAAAAACCCACTGTTCTGGCTACACAGCACTTACTTTGGAAATAAGTTTTCAAAATTTCCCAACTTTTTACAAGCGTAAGGCGACTCATTTCGTTCCGCGGAGGTATTATACTGACTTTCTAACAAGATTTCGATCGGGAAACAGCTGTCAGTCTCAAAATAACCTATGATTTAAAAAGAAACCACTAGATGGCCAAGCCTTTAACTGAGCATCAAAAGTGACTAAACATACCGATGCTTCTTTGAGTTTTCTTTAGGGTCTGGAAATAGGTCTAAAAACCAACAATCTGTAAATATTTTGATTCCGAAATAACTATATAATTAAACATAGTTCATGTCGACAGCAAAAAATACTTTATAAATATTAACAAAAAAAAAAAAAAAAAAAAAATACGACCCTGCACGGAGCACTGAAAACTTTCCTTCGCACATTTCCCCATTTTTTCATAAGATTATAAAAATAATAAAAGTGAAGTCAAATAAAACTTTAAGGAATCTGTCACTGTCCTTGAACAAGGTAACACCAACAACGAAGCTATGGGCGGTGTATCTATTCAGTTGAAACCCAATAAGATAGATAGATACTGCACCTTCACCTTGCAAAGGTTAGTCTTGACATCATGTAGTACGTATATGTAGGTACTGTACATTATGTAATCCGCTATTGTTACAATCGAAATCAAGACGATATGTCACAGGCATAGAATTCTCGTAAAATTACAAACGCATCGTCCTTCACCCGGGAAAGAGACCAAAAATGTCTATACACTTTATGGCATCAAATATGTAAATGCCAACTGATCCGTGAGCTTAAGACAATTCTGAAATGTTCATTTGATCCATCATTCGGTGGAAATCATAAATCTGCTCCAAAGAAACCATACTCATAACCAATTTACAATAAAACTTGTCACCGAAATATGAAAATCCCATCACTCTATCTCCCCCAAGTTATTGAGTATTTTTGATCAGAAAAAAAAAGGAAAGATCCCAAAAATTTGCATGATAAAATTCGAATTCAGTGGCCTTTTCCAATCACACCGCCACCACCCTGAGAGTAAATACGAAATTCATTCACTAAACCCAGCCATTGGAATACCTTCCTTTTTTACGATACAAAATTGGACCGACCAAACGTTACCCTTTTTTTTTTTGTGTGTCCTTTATCCCATTTTAGAGCGCTTCCCATTCTCGCTGTTAAACTGAAAACCTCGTCTCCAGAAATAACATCAATTTGTAAAATGGCAAAGATGACCCTAAATTATATTTCTTACAATAACCAGCTCTAAAAGAAAAATCCTTTTTGGTTGGCTCCCCCCCATTGAACGCTTCACTGGGTTGCCTCACCTTTTTGCAACCGAAAAACACCGTCTTCGTTGTCGTCGTTAAATCATGGGAAACCTCTGAATCTCTCTTTCGCAATTTTTATTGGGGGGATGTGACGATGGTGAGGTTACATCGATCAGATTGTAAAGGAACTCCATAGCATACAAGAACTAGGGTCAGCTTGAATGTGTGAATGTGTGTGTTTCTTGTGTGGTAAAAGGGGGGGGTGGACTTCCTTTTCCTTTTTCACTACACAAACTCAATGCTTAATTCTGGAATACACCATGTCCTTGTGACTTTTGATTACAGCAAAGGCAACTCGTTATCTTAGTTGCAAGACATGACAAATCCTTTCGAGCAACGGTATCTACCCCTTAAGGCTATCCACCGCACCATATCCAGTGCTGTTAACTCTTCTTATTCAGGATCAGAGTAGACACGATTATATACGTGTGTGTGTGTGCTTCCTGGACATGTTCACGTTTTTTATCGATTTTCATTGAATTAAATTTAAGGAACGCTTTTCTATCGCATCCTTTTTGAATTTTCACTTTTCAGGTGATAACGTGATACCTTTGGGTTCGGGTTGTATCCCTTTGTGGAGTCCTATTTAGGAATGTATAGGTGCAGTATATGGAGACAGGTCAGTATATGTTTTTGCAAATCGACGAGCTGTCGATTGGGATAGAGTTAATTTTAAGAAAGGACAGATGAGGGCAAACGGACGATAAGGAACCCCAAAACGATGAAGCACGTTTTTAACTTAAAGAGTTTCGTGATGGAACTTTTGAAGGTGTACTTAGCAGTTTAAAACGAGAGGGCAGTGCCCGATTGATTACTGATTGCATGCGGCGGACTTCTAAGGGGAAAATATTTCACGTTCCTTGCGATGGACTTTTTACAGGAATTTAATTCCGTTGATGGGTTTATATCTCTTCATTGCTTGGTTTGTGGGTTCTATTGCGTTCAATCGATATCCTATTGCAGCTATAAAAATAATAAATATCATCGAGGTAGAGTGCAGTCAGCGTAAGTCTGAAGTGAAGTATGTCGCAGAGCAAAGCTTTTATTTTTATTTTCATTACGATAGATCTGAGACCGAATTTGGGTTTGTTTTCCTTGCAAAATTTGCGGTAACTCAATCGCTGGTGAGAACAAGTTCCCCGAAACATCCTCTAATTTTAGGAACCTAACATACATTTTAGGGAGCTAAGTCAATGATGCAGCGAAGAACCGAATTATGTTTAAATGCAGGAAGTCTACAGTTTTGTTCTTTGAAAATGTCAAAGAAAAATAAAAGAGTCCTTTCGCGGAGAAATGCTTAACGTATACGATTTTCCTCATGTACGTGTACGCATAAGGCAGGACCGTGCGACCTTTGCATCGAATAGAATTCCTCATTTACCTTGTAACGAGTACCTATATATCGGGGACCTAGAAAGTCAATTGGGAAACACCGCTTTTAGGAGTGATACTGAAAAAAAGAAATCAAACCAAAACCCATCAAGTTACTGGCGGGCTTGGGAATCAGTTGATACTTATAATCAATGCTCCTAATGAAGTGTAAGAGATCCGATGTCTAAAAGTCTGTCAACTCTTTGGATCGAGGCAACCAATCATCTGTTCATGTTGGTAGTCGCAAAAAACCTTGCATCTCTCTCAGTGTGAGATTTCTATGCTGAAGAGTGAAGTAAAAAGCATGCAAACCTATCTTGTAGTTAAAAATGGGCATACTTTCATGACAGCACCGACTCAAGCGGCCATCCTTGTATTGAGTGTAAGTTTGTAGCAGGTCCATATTCTTTGCCCGCTGGCAAAGTGGTGGACTAGGTGGCTAGGTGGAGTAGGGGCCCCCCAAAGTGTAGAGCAATTCTTTCACAAGACGTTCCAATTCGGAATCTTTACTGATTTTGGCGCGTATTTTGGGCTGTATTTTGAGCCGTTTTGGAGCGTATTTTGGGACATTTTGTGGTGTATTTTTGGAGGTATTTTGAGACCGTATTTGGGGCGTAATTCGGGGGGTTTTTTGGTTCGCATTTTGGCGCGTATTTTGATGCATTTTTTGGCGTGTATTTTGAAGGATTTTTTGAACCGCTTTTGGAGACTTTTTACGGCGTATTTTGGAACTTTTTTTGGGTGTATTTTAATGCGTCTCTTGTCGCGATTTTTTGGGGCGTTTTTGATACGTGGTTAAGGTGTATTTCGGAGGTTTTTTTGATTGGAATTTGGCGTGTATTTTGAGGCATTTGGGCCTTTTGGAGATTTTTAGGCGTATTTTGGATGCATTTTTGAGCGTATTTTAATGCGTTTTTGATACGTGGTCAAGGCGTATTTCGGTGGGTTTTTTGGTCGCATTTTGGCGCGTATTGTGGGGAGTACTTTGGCGGGTATTTTGGTGTTTTTTGAGCCTATTTAATGCTTTTCTTGGCGCGTTTTTTGGAGCGTTTTTGATACATGTTTTGGGGCCTATTTCCTTGGGTTTTTTGGTTCGAATTTGCGCGTATTATGGGGAGTATTTTGGCTCGTATTTTCAGGCATTTTCTGGCGATTTTTGATGAATTTTTTGGAAAGTATTTTGGAGGAATCTTTGGAGCACTTTTGGAAGTTTTTTGCGACGTATTTTTTGGGCGTATTTTAATACAGGCGCTTTTTTTGAGCATTTTTGATATGTGTTTTGGGGCGTATTTCCGTGGGTTTTTTTGGTTCGCATTTTGGCGCCTATTTTGGGCTGTATTTTGAGCCGTTTTAGAGAGTATTTTGGGGCAGATTTTGGGACTTTTTGTGGTGCATTTTGAGGCCGTGTTTGGGGCGCATTTCGGTGGTGTTTGGGGCGTATTTCGTTGGAGTTTTTGGTTCGCATTTTGGCGTGTATTTTGAAGCATTTGTGCGCGTTTTTATGAAGATTTTTTGGCTCGTTTCCTGAAGCATTTTTAGTCGAAATTTGGATGCATATTTGGGCGTATTTTAATGGGTTTCTTGGCGCTATTTTTTTTAGCGTTTTTGATACGTGATCAGAGTTGTAAAAGACTGCAGTCTTTTTGTACTGCAGTCAGATAAGTCGCAGTCAATTGACTAAAAATTTGAATAAAAGTTAAGATTGTGACATAGTACTTTAACTTCATAATATAGCAGTCACCAGTCATTTCGAATATTCTGACTGGGCAGTTAACTAAAGCAGTCAATTAACTGCAAGTTAAATGACTGCAGTACTTTTTGACTGATTCAAGTCTTTTAGTCAATTGTAAGTCTTCTAGAATTCTTAGTCAATCATCGCAGTCAGTAAGTCTTTTGACTGCAGTTATTTAACTGTAATTTTGTGGTGCATTTTAGTCAATTGACTGCATTTTACTCAATTGACTGCTTTTTAGCCTATTTCGGTGGGTTTTTTTGTTGGGATTTTGGAGTGTATTTTGAGGCTTTTTTTAGCGTATTTTGGATGCATTTTTGGGCGTATTTTAATGAGTTTCTTAGCGCGATTTTTGAGGCATTTTTTTGATGCATTTTTGGGCGTATTTTGATGCGTTTCTTAACGCGATTTTTTTGGAGCGTTTTTGATACGTGGTCAAGGCGTATTTCAGTGGGTTTTTTGGTTGGCATTTTGAAGCGTTTTTAGAGGCATTTTTTGGCGTGTATTTTGAAGGATTTTTTTTTACCATTTTTGTGAGTTTTTTGCGGCGTATTTTTTGAGCGTATTTAATGCGTTTCTTGAGGCTTTTTTTTATAGCGTTTTTGATAGACACGTGTTAGGAGCGTATATCCCTAGGTTTTCGCATTTTGGCTCGTATTTTGAGGCATTTTGCGTATTTTCTAAAGTTATTTTGGGCGTGTGGGCGCAGTGGTTAGTGTGCTGGACTACTGTGCGGGGATTTCCCAGGTTCGATCCCCGGAAAAACACAAATTACATCTTAAGTTTTTTTTTACAGTGCCACCTCTAGCGAACGTCTGACAAACATCCGTTCGGACTCGGCATACTATTTTAGGTCCCTTCCATTGGTCCCAAAAATAGAAACTCACACAAACGAATGGCTGCGAGAAGCTTCGCCTACGGTGTTTTACCTGCCTGTTGCCCTACCTATTTATTTATTTTTTATTTTGGGCGTATACTGTGTGTATGCTTCAGCTACTCCTGCACTTATTGCACATAGCCATCAACTAGGATTTGGAAGAACGGGTCTATTCGAACTGTCAACTGATTATTCAGGCAGACAGGCATTTTCTTGACTCAATTAGTCGGCAGCAACCTCTTCGTCAACGTCAATTGAAAGCATTTTTTGTAGGGATCTGTCTTTTTTCAGTTGAAACAAAATATACTTGTTTTGCATACATGTGTCTCACCTTTTATGTTAGTAGGTACTTTTATGTTAATAGGGTATGTTCGACTTGTCCGACATATCTGCAATTATGGCTGTTGTGTTCGTTGTCGGGGACAAGGCTACGAAACGAAATGTCGAAATGAATATTCTGTCAACTGAGCGTACAACTTATAGCTTGACCACAATTGACTCTTTAATTATTTTCTCTAAATTTAAGGGAAGTACCTACCGCATTTCTTTTCCATTGAGCACGGCACTAAGTTAAGCTTAGCCTTGTTACATCCTCCCTGATGGTAGCCAACCCTGATTAATTAAAAGTACCTACCACTTTATTACATAATGCGTGTATGAATCACAATTTGTCAACGCATTATGAATTCCATGGTGAATGAAAACTTTTCAAAAAATAAAAAATCCCTTTTCCTACAAAATAAGGACAAAAAAAATCGGACGCCCCATATACCACCGCCCACTTCAACTAACATACGGAATCATAGTCTCTGAGTTTTTTGTGAAAGTTAAATGTGATACTGTCTCTCACTGAATGCGCCCGCACACATTATACACTCATATGCAGAGAAATCAATGTTCTCGGGGGATAAGATAAACCACCCCTTGAACAACGATCCTGGTGTTTTCGTATGCATATGTTTTACGAAACGAGTGCCTGGCTTGGCTACGTTTATGTCTCCAGAATTGAGTGCAAATATCCTTTCGCCTGTCAGTTTTTGTTGGTAATGGGATATGGTAATGGGAAACCCAAGCGGATATTATCATTTCCGTTACTTGAAATGCTTAATCCTCACTATTGACATAGGAGAAGTTAAAAACGTTCCAGCAATTTAGGCAAAAACTATTACATCCGGAGTTTGGGGCTGCACTGCTCGTTTTTGTTTTCCCAACCGAAAGGAGCTTGTGGTATTGGTATCCCTTATTCACTTTAATCAATTCAATCCAAATTAAGGGTGTTTATTTAGTGGAATATTATGCACGGGTTTCAAATGGTTAAAGAAAGGGGGAAAATCTTCGTAAAGACGTTTCTTATAATGTACATCTATATCTGTAGCTGAGAATCTCTGGAGGTCATGATTGATGGAGGTGGATATATAATAAAGCTGGTATTTTCTGACATCGAGCCGTTGAGTGGTATTCTTACCCACTTTTATGGAACCGCTAGATATGCCCAAGCTAATATATACATGGCTCTGTACAATTCATCTTTATAAATTCGCTTTTAAAGGCCATTTATAAATCGATGAATAAGCATGGTGAATGTCGATTTCGGGTACTTGAGTCCTTTCAAAGATCTGGCGTAGTGTATTAATAGTCGATCGTGGATTTTCCAGACCCAAAAACCACACTGAGTATAGGGGCCTATGAGGTTCCTCACTTTCGACTTTAGTCGTTTATAGATTATTGTCAACAGAATTTTCTATGCGATGTTGTGAAGAATCACTCTTACCAATCGGTGTTTCTTCGGGCTAAGAAGGTATCTAAGAAGTAAAGTCCTCTCTCAGGGAAACTAGGTGTGGCGAACAACAAATTAGCTCATCAACATTCTCCGTGGACACAGCCACAACAGTGAACAACTTCTCCACTGCGTAACCATCAGCCACAACAGTCGACAACTTCTCCACCGCGTAACCATCTTGTTTTCAGCTGTCACTTGGACCTACTCTCTTCTTTCTTGACAGCGACAGCGAGCAGACGTCAGTAACGACACACGTGTAATTAAGATAAAATGTCATAACTTAATTAAATAAAATATTTCTAGTAGTAGTAGTTATTAAAAACTCTTCTTTTATTGCGTTACAAAGGAAATACAATATTGAAATAATATACAAGACCTTGCATGGGCCTTATCGAAAGCTGATGGAAACCTCTTTGCATGTTTTGAGAGAAAGATTTTTCGAGTGATTTTCGGTCCAGTTGGTATCGATGAAAGGAGGAGATTCAACGACGACGGCTATATAGCGACTTTGACCTGGTTAAAATGCTCAAACTGAGCTGGGTTACAACAACGCCCACCCCGGCCTGTGATGGCCACCTAAAGTAAAGTAAGTAAAGATTGGATTTTTTCACTATCAATGTCGAAAAGCTTCTATAGTCTGCGTAAATCTACTAAAGTCTTCCCTTGTTTGTCGTTAAGGGCTTCGGTTTGGGCCTGTCTTGCCTACTGGTTAAACTTTCGAGCCTCATTCCTGGAGTGACATCTCTATTCAAACCTTATTGTATTCTCTCTTCTTTTTTTGTGAAGTTTGTACGGTCACATCTGCAAAAAAGTGTTATAGGCTGCTTCTCTTTTGACTCTGGTCATTCTGTCTACAGTTTTACGAGTTGGCCCGCATGATTAGTCAGATTATCTCGTCGACGGTCGGCATTCGTCACTCAAACAAGCCATTCTTCCTCGCGATCGCTTATTTGAAAGCTACCACAACAGACGTCGGGATTCTTGGTACCTCTCTGCCATCTTGGTCATCTATAGACTCAAAACTGGCGGCACGGGACTTCTTGAAAGATTTAATGAAACACGGTCGGCCAAAGCTCGGAGCGTATTACCAAAGTTGCCGTACACCCTGAGTTACATAAACCACTCGCCAGCGCAGGACGATCAATTTGAGATTATTTCCGATTATATAGCAGCTGCAAAGACTGCTTTATGTCCGGGCTCCGGGATACCTACTAACTTTCTTCTCGATCGGAAAACTCGACTATCCTAAATCTACGATGTGGGCGCAGTGGCTCAGTGGTTAGTGTGCTGGACTACTGTCCGAGGGATGAGTCCCAAGTCCCTGGAAAACACACAAATTACATCCTAAGGATTTTTCCACTGCACCACCTCTCGCGAACGTCTGACAAACATCCGAGAGTATAACTGTCCTGAAAAAGCCGTTCGGACTCGGCATAAAATTGTAGGTCCCTTCCATTCGTCCCAAAAATAAAAACTCACCCAAACGAATGGTTGTGACAAGCTACGCCTATAGGGTGCCTTACGGACCTGTTGCGCCAACTATTGACTGTATTGAATTTCTGGCGCTCATCATTGACGATTCTTCATGGAGAGTTTCTGTGGCATTCAAGTTCGCCAGGCCTTACACTGCCTTATTGCGTACCTCTTCTGTTTATTAGAATAAAGACTTTTTCGACAAAATACAACCAAAACCATGCACAAATTCCTTTTCCTGTTTGATACTGAGAAGCAGGGTACCGCTTAAACGGATTCTCAACCATCAGCCAACATCTTGTATTGATGGCTCTATTCGGTCGGTATGTAAACATTGTCGTATACATCCTGGACATGACATCCATGAACCTTTTCACTCACTACAATATTATTTCTGAACCATATGCTCAATATACCAGTGAAATCAACTATAGTAGGGTGCTCCAACATATCCAACCCTTAGGCGTCGACCTTAATTTATATCTTCAAAGGTCATTTATGCGGTACAGCTAACTATATATACAAAAAAATTGTCTTAGTATAGGTAGCCGATTCGCCTTGGCAGATGTCCTTCGCAAATTAATGCGGCTGCTACTACAAACACAGAGACTCTATAGTCTTCGATAGACAAAATATACGCCAAGAAAATTAACGTCTGCTATCTTTGAAGCTGGCGCAAAGTATGTGCCATATTATACCCAAATCAGCTGCACGTTCCAATGACAAGACAATCCACGCATCGCGCAACCCGTAGTCCCCTATAACCATCACACAATGAGATCTCAAGAGTTATGAATGCTGACAACAACGACCGGAGATATAACACTCTCGTCCTTATTCATTTTAAGGATTCATCATTTCCGATATGATGGTATTTATTTGCAATAATAATTGATGATGCCGAACGATAACTCCACCTTCTTCTAGCTCTGGCCGGGTGGAAAAGATGACATTTTTGTTTTAGGTGTTTCCTTCCTTAGACTGTCTACGGCGACGACGATGACGATGATGACGACGACGACGAATGTTTGCCGTTAATGATGGCGGGCGGTTTGAGAAGGGTGACGACCATGTCGGGAAAGACAGCGTCTATACCAAGGACTATGTTTGAGATTCAGTTGAAGACGCGATGACGATGACAGGGGATCTGGTTGGTGGGCGTTCTGCCAGGCGAAACACAATGACGGTTAGTAATGAGAGTAATGGTTATTACATCGTAAAAACCGCACAAGACAAATTCGACAGAGAATAGCGTTCGGCAGCAGCAACCGCAGGGGTCCTGCATACCGATATACGGTAGATGGGTGCGACAACTTCTCCTCCGTGGTATATGTTGTGCTCTTCCCGTTATGGATGTACATATGTATGCTATTTGGCAGATTCTGTCTTTACATAGATTGCCTTGACAGGATGTTTGCCATTTCCCATTATTAGTTGGCGCGCTGAGACTGAGAGCACCGTCTATGAAGAGGCGGTGAGGTGCTGATAGCTCAATGGCTGATGAATCATCGTCATTGCATCATTGTCGTCTTCGAGAAGAATTTAATTAATCATGGGAAAACTGGTAGCTACTACTACTGGCTGCCACATGGATTGCTCGCAGTAGTTTTCCTCATCCAGTAACGATTTGTGTAGGTGTAGTTATTTTTGAAAAATGTACTTATTTTTCAAATCAAGCAGTGACATTGATTGTTGGACATGGCACCAATGGTTTGCTAGAACTAGAAACTTATATCGTAGTCATAGCCTAGGTTTTTCTGGAGTTCATTATGGCATCATCATGACCCATGACAGCTTTTGGGAGGTAGCGAGTAGCCACCCACGGTTCTGTTATAAGAACAGGAACAGGATTTAAATAAATAAATGTGTCTGGCGACAGACGCAAATTGTATTGTTCCTCCATTCTATGTTGGAAAGTCTCAAATATCGTCCATCAGATATAGGACTGTCATCGCAAGCTATCTGCTCGATTTACCTTGGCTGGTTGGTTTATGTGGCTGGCTGCTGCAATTAGAGTAGATAGATAAAAGCGCGATATTGAGACCACAATTCAGGAGACTCGAAAATAAAAGAAATAAATTCTCAAGAGATCACGGATTGCCTATAGTGCGCTATGTCGCTAAAGCCGGATATTCCCAAAAGGCGTCAACTCTCGCGAACTCTTGACAAACATCTGAGGGTATTTAACCATTTAACTAGCAAAGATAGAATAACTTAGTTACTTATCGGGCTCCCGACCCATGAAGCGTCCCTAAGAGTCCGAAGACACTGACACCTTCCATCCTCTATGATCTCGGGCACGCGCTGCTTCCAGTTATCCAGACCAAGCGCTCTGGCATCCGCGATGGCTTGATCTTTGAAACGGAGGTTCGGTCTTCCTTGTCTTCTCGAACCAGGGGGCTGGGATTCGAAGATCCTCTTAGCTGGAGCATTATTGTCCATTCGCTCGATGTGGCCCAGCCAAATTAATCAACGTGTTTTGGCTTTTTGGATTACATCCACATCTTGGTACAGCTCCTAGAGTTCGCGGTTGTGTCTTCTTCTTCATTCGGTCTCCCTGCACACCGGACCAAACATTTTTCTTTCGTGTAGCACTCGGCGGCAAAAAGCAGAACAGGCAGGATAAGGATTTTGTAGAGCATACATTTCGTCCTTCGAGCTAGGAGTTTTGAACCCAGTTGTTTTGCCAAACCGATGTAGCAACGGTTTCCTAGGGTAATTCTTCGCCGGATCTCCACTAGGGTGTTATTCGTGGAGTTCTTGTTTACTCCGAGGTAGGTGAACTCCTTAACTACATCCAAATTGTTGCTATCAATAGTCGCGTTTTATCCTAGGCGATTGACAGATGCTTGTTTGTTTGTTGATAGCATGTACTGTACTTAGTCTTGTCCTCATTTACTTCAAGGTCAATGGATTTCGCCTGGTCTTCAGTCTTCGTAAACACTTCTATCACACGGCACGCTGTGAGCGACCTATGATGTCAATGTCGTCCGCATAGCCCATCAGCTGAACGGACCTGTTGAAAATAGCGCCTTCCGTGTTGATACCTGCCCTTCGAACTATCTGCTCCAGTACAAGATTGAAGAAGGTCGCATGATAGCGCGTCTCCTTGCCGAAATCCGGTGCATGTTTGAAATAGTTCGGAGGAGCTACTTCCAAATTGCAAATTCTGATGAATAGATGATGAGTTTCTAAGGCTCTAAAATCCTTTTCCAACACTACAAGTATGCTGAACCCTACAAATATGCTGACTATCGCATGGCTTCAGGCAATAGCAATACTCATAGGTTGTCTGAAATTGAGATTCATTCCTATAGTGACCATAATTTTTTGAAGACAATGCGGGACACAACTTAAATTTTGGATCTTAAAAAACATGTTTGTAGCACATATGGACTTAAACGGCTCAAATAATTTCAACAGACGTTCGATGGCGGGCAGCAGAGCTATGTACAGTCCTCGACGGATGTAAGAAACACTCATATAAGAACAACTCGCTTATAAGAAACGCATTTGGAAACACCGTGTCTTTTTCGTCTCTATAAACGTGTTCGCATATAAGAACAACTCGGATATAAGAAACAATTTTTTTGGATTTTAGAGGTTTCTTATATCCGTCGTCGACTGTAACTGGTTTGTGTATGTAATCTTGCCGAGCACGAGCAATCTATTATATTTGACCTGCGCATAGCAGCAAAATTCTTTCAATTTTTCATTCGGAAAAACCGAATAAAAATAATAAATAATTAAAATTTGAAATTTAAGTGTTTAAGTATGATGGCTTAAATTTGATTTGATAACCTATAGATGGCGTAGGTCGCGGAGGAGATGCACTCGTCAAATATAGGGTAGTTACCAATATCATATGGCCATAGTATCTACATGGATGGGGTGGGTGGCCACGGAGTCCTTTCGCCAATATTTTGGACTCCCAATCCAGACGGTTTCCCTTCGGCCTTAGACCGGAACTATATTTAAATTTTAGAGTTGAAATTATTTGTTTTTGATTTTTAAATTTGTTGTTGTTCGCCTGACCCAGCCCTTAGCCGGGATTGCTTCACCAGCAAGAATTTGCGACCCTTCTTCAAAAGTACAGTTACAATGCACAAGGAATGAAGAATATATTATGTTTATATTGTAGAAAAAAATGGGATTAAGTTGATAAATGTAACTTTTATAAAATTTACCGTTTATTTTTCGTTCACTTAAGATTACGAACAGTGGCTTAATCTACCTGTTAGAAGCTTAAAAGGTAAAAAAAGATAAAAAATATGTTTGTATAATTAAATAATGCTTTTATTCAAAGAGTAGCAATAGTTTTTAGTAATGGTAGATGGGTACCTCCTGATCGCTAAATCACTTCAAGTAGCCTGCTGTGTAGAGATTCTTAGAGTGCTGTCAAATAATCTAGCGAAACTACGGACCAGTCTCGTTTTATGGCTCCATAATTTCTTCCGTCTCATGATATTGCTTTCCTCCTTCGTAGACTTTTCTTTAAAGCCAACCCCACAGCCCCACACGTTTTCCACGATGCTCAGGTCAGGTGAATATGGGGGCCATGCAAGTAGGTTTACATTTTGGTTTTGAATCCAGGCTTTTGTTGTCGGTGCGGTATTTATCGGTGCATTGTCTTGTTGGAAAGTCCATCGCTGACCACCAAATATCTCCGAAAACTGCGGAAAAGCTCTTTCCAGTATCGATTTGTAAGTGATTGCCATCATTTTGGAGCTTTGGAAATCTATCTCCACAATTCTGTAATGGCTTATTGCCCCCCATACCATTACACCACCTCCTTTGATGTGCCGCTTTGCTGACTCTTCCTTTGCGGTTTTTTTCCATACTTCTGCAGGTCTTTAATAAAGTTGTGTATCTTTGCTTTGTTGTTGTTGTAATCTTGCTGGCTATAAATCGGGTTGATTTTCCTTCTTCCCGTTAAGCTCGAATTTAGCCTATTTCCTCCTCGGTTAATGTCTTTCCTTTACCTATAGTTGTGGATTATATGAAGTTATTTCTTAAACTAAGCTCCCTAATACTTCAAGTATCCTTTTATTTGATTTAAAACATGGTAATAGGTAGATTAAGCAACTGTTCGTAATCAAGTGAAACAAAAATAACAGGTAAATTTTATGACCTTTTTGGGATAAGTGTCATAAAAGTTACATTTATCAACTTAATCCCATTTTTTGTTTGTTTTGTCTGTTCGTAATCAAGTGGCACTGAGTGTAGTAGTGGTTTGAATTTATTTACACCAATTATGGATTGATTAAGTTCTCTATTTAGTCGACTACTAAAAACATTGTTGCTTTTCCTTCGTGACAAGACGCCAAAGTTCTTAAAATTTACAAAATAGACTCACTTATCATTTCGAAAGTTTTTATATTTATAATTTTGCTGGACTTTCCGGGACAAATCATTTTGCCGGCAGGGAGGGACGTCTGGTCACTATATTCATTCCAGACAGCTGAAGAAAAAGTGAGCGCGTTGTCTTCATCCACCAAAGAGAGGAAACCACGCAATTCCACACAGAGATGATAATTTACTTCATTCTTCATATGTAGTAGATCTACTTCATTTTGTAATTATTGTTCATCTGCTACGTAGCAACTTATTTCTACTTCGTTTATTTATGGTTCAAAATATCATTTAAAATAGACAATATTGATCAATTTGACTCTAAATACATCAACAACGACGAAAAAATCAACGAAATATAAATATCACGAAAAAAATGTGTCATGTAATGCATGTGTTTTTCAAACTGTGGGTCACGACCCCCTAGAGGTTTGCCAAGAGTTCCTTGGGGGGTCGCGCTCTCAAGCCGGTAAGATTAATAAACAAAACTCCCGTGCCAAAAAAAAAAATAAAACAGAACACAACATTTGTTAGTGCGACATATCTCGATGCAGGGAAAATATCAAACAATTTTTGTTTGTAAAGACTCTGACCACAAAGGAAGTTTTACGAGGAATCCTCTGATTTTGTCTTTTGCAGTTATAATGCTTTCTTCTCTCCCTTGGAGTAGTCAAAAAGATCTGCGAGAAATGATACTTTGAAAAGCCAGGTGGGATCAGAAAAATGATTCGAATTTCAGATTTTGAATCTTGTAGGAACATACCTAAATAATGTAGCTTTTAATTCCAGAACTCGTGTCAATACCTTTCCTTTTGACAGCCATCTGACCTCTGTCTGATAAAGGAGATTTTGATGGAGTGAACCCATTTCATTACATATGGTCCTAAACAGCCGACTTTGCAAGGCATTGGGCCTTACCAATAATCATTTTTAGTCTTCAACTTAAATATTTTGACGGTCACAATGGATAGTTTTATATGGAAATGTTCGCCATTGTGACTTCGCTTGCCTTTAATAGAGTTCACAGATCTGATCACATCTTTAAGTACATCATTTAATTCAGAAGGTAACACCTTGGATGCCAGAACTTGTCGATGAAGAAAGCAGTGTATCCGCATGAAACGTTTGGCATTAGGAAAAGTTTTGCAAAATAATATGTCTTCTTCAGTAAATAAATAAAATGTTATGTAATTAGACCGGGTTTTGAAGGGGCTCAGTGTATGTAGCTTTTTGAAGAACTGACACATTATAATGTGAGGGTCGCCAAACTGTTTTTACAAACAAAGGGGTCGCATACTCAAAAAGTTTGAAAAACACTGCACTATAGAATATCATTTATGTGCTTCTGTCACACTACACTTAGCGTATTTTTTTGAGAAGTGAGTATAACAAAACCAAAAGTGAGTATAACTGTTTTGCATGTAAAACCAAAAGTGAGTATAACAAAACCAAAAGTGAGTATACCTGTTTTGCATTTAAAAGTAAAAGTGAGCTAGCTATAGATTCTCAAAAAAATACGCCTACTATCCTTCTATAGATCCCTTTATCCCATTGAAGACCTAACTTTATCATTTTGAGCATTTCGCCAAATGTTTGCTTCGTTTTTTGTAAATCTACTTCGTTTTTTTGGGCAATTTACTACTTTTTTTGGGTTCAGCATTATCATCCCTTCCACAGCGAAGTGTAACTAAGTCTCTATTAAGTCTAGATAGATGTTTATCTACAGATGAGCGGAGTTATTTCGGTTCTGTTCAATTCGTCGGTTCTTTCATCCCGCCCTTTATGGCCGTAAATAGGTAAACATGCCACGATTGACATGTCGGATAATTTTAAGAAGGGACTCGCAAAACAAAGATCACTATGCCTATTTGAAAAAAATCAATCACATTAGAAGCCTGTTTTTTTTTGCATTAGTTTTAAAAGATTATATCAGCCGAAGCCTACTTTGCACCTCCATAATGGGTTTGACAGTAAGCAAAATAATATATTTACGTTCGTCACTTAATCCGTACATGTATCTCCATCAATGTAAAATGAACCACACAGCCAGAGATAGCTTTTATTCCAGAAATGTCATCAATCCGAATAAATCTTAAAAAAAAAGACAATGTTGGATAACTTATTCACCTCATTTAACAACTACAGACTTCTTCCTACCTAGTTTTCTGAAGGAGCCGGCTTACTTGAATAATCCTCAGTACTTTGTATACCTTAACTACAACATAAGTTTGACAAAAAAACCAACATGGCTGTCAACTGAGAGATATTTTTCTGTCTATGTTTAGAAAAAAACTAAATTCGAACCTCACTCTAATCTAACCCTTTCAGTCAGCTCATTGACCCTTCCATAGAAAAATAAGAAAATCTCCTTTAATTGTTTAAAAGCTTCTATAGATATACAAACCTTTAACACCATCAAAACAAAACGAAATAGGTACTTTCTGTCTTATACCTACTCGCGGGGGCCGGGGGAGTATAAAAATGTTTTTAATCCTTTCGACAACCCTCAAATAAAGTAGTAGTAAAGAAATTCCACTTCATCCCTACACACAGTCCTCGAGACTCTTTCCACCCAGACCCACCCGTGGAACAACCATGCTCCGCAAATAAATGCTTTATTGTACTTACCCCCAATTAATATCCGGTCACCGGAATGAATTTTTTAAAGTAATAGCGCAACGAGAGAAAAAAAACATGAAAAGGTATCCTCCCATTCCCGACACACACACCGTTCGCGACTGTAAATTTTGTGATCCTCTTTCGAGGGCAAAAATCCTTCGCCCAAAGAGCAAAAAGGAAAAACCCGAATTTTTCTAACACACCGTACTTTTGTGATTGCCAACAGGAATTTGATTACAAATTTATTCGCTCCCTCTGACTATGGTGGTGCGTCTATACCTATCCTTCGTTGCGAAGGGGTTAAATGGAGATGTTAACAATAATCATAATATTCAAGTTAGTGTCGTCGTTGACTCTAATTTTATATTGGGGACAATTTAACATGATCTCTCTGCAGCACTTCTGGTTCAGGACACCCAAGTATGATAGACGCAGCAGCTTGCTGCTTGTTCGCCTTCCTTTTCTTGTGATTCTCCTTTGTGTATCATTCACCGGAAATGGAGTTATTAAGGATTCTTTATGTGCTCTTTCATGTCTTTTTTGAGTGACTGGGGCTATATAATCAAGGAGTTTGTGTCGTCGTCGTCGCCTTTTTCTTTCTTTTTTTTTTTGTGATTTTCTCCGATTATACTGCTTTCAATTGATTGCGAGCGGACGGACTTTATTTTTATTCCATGTAAAGTTATAAAAAAAGGATAATAACATAAAATCATGTTTGTAATAGAATATTGTGTTTATTTTCGGTTTGATTTCTTTGCTTTGGGTTTTAACAATGACTCCTTTTGATGTTGTTACTTATGAGGACTTTATTGTTGACAAAGTTAAGTAGGACAAATGTGCCAAACATTTCCCGGGGTAATAAGCAAACAAAATAGTAGGACTAAGGACTAATTCATGGAATATGAATCACATTGACATAAATGTCATAATAACCAAATCGTGGACAAAGTTTTTCTGTCATCAACTCACTTAATTGAACTTTGAGGTCGGTTTAGCCAGGACCTAAACCAAGAAGACTCTCTGGTCACTGGATCTAGTTGCGCACTCCAAGTTGAGGTCCTTTTACTTGCACTCGCCACCTTTTGTTAGGTTAGATTAAAAGTGGTAGGAAATGCAATCACACTTAGACCAGCATAGCATAGGTTCATTATGATACCACGAAGAACGGATCATTGGAGATTGTCTCTACTACTCGTTGAACCGTTTTGACCTTCTTATGAAGCGTAAGAGGCTTTTGATGTCTGTGTCACTCGCCATTTTAGACGAGGTAATTTTCTACTACGTTGGTTGGCCCTCTGAGTTAGAATCGAAGACTCTGCGAGCCGGAGCTTTGATTTTAATTGACTGGTCCTAGCGATCTCAAACGCCCAATGATTTTTTTTTTTGTCAAGCTCCACATCGCTGTACAGCTTGTATAGTCTCATTCAAAACCCGTCAAAACAAGCGAGACCGAAGAGTTTTTCTCCCGAAATGTTTAAGGACATTTTATTTACTCTTAAAAGGCTTCATGCCTCTGTCCCGTAAGGTCTTGGAACCTCCTTAAAAGCTGTCTTCTCAGCCCTAAGAACAAGTGATTGGTTAGAGGTATTCTTCATTTGATTTGTGGTGAGATGCCATTTTCAGAAGAAATAACAGAGGTATACAAAGTCCTTGGCTTCCATGAAGTCATAGCTGCCTATTTTAACTTTCTACCTCTAGGCACTTATCGGTGTTTGGTTTTCCTTCTTGTTATATTTTTAATTTTGCTTTTACTGCTAATACAATTTTAGCCGCTTCTATGTCATTAAGTTGTGTTCCTAAAAATAAAGGAATATCCTCGGCATATGCAAGTCATAATTGTAAAGAGTTTTGAGTTTCGTGAGGAGGATTTCGAAATGCATATCATATAGCTATCCAGAAGGATGTGGCCAAACTACAGCTCGGAAAAAACTACCCACATTCTAAGACCTATAATCGAGGACCATGCAATCAGATTAGGCATCCTACTCCTGTCCGGCACTAGCTAGGACCTGACAGCTAGGACCTGACAGCGATCTCTGGGAAAACCATAAGGGATATCTCGAATACTATAGCATTGAAGAACTGATAGCCTCTTTGAATTCCACAGGGTGGATCTAAATTCCCCTCTTCGACAAACTCAAACAACCAGATCGTTGTAACATGACCGTTCCTTGTCTTAACTCTTTTTTGACATTACGTTATGGACTTATCGACCGCCTACAAAGAGGATTTTTTTTCTGGGATACCAAAGCTATATATGAATCTGTCTAGCTCAACTCTATAGATACTATTAGGAGCTGCCGTTTAGAGTATAATATTGAGGGTAAAGAAAGGGCCGAAGTTCTGGTCCAAAATGGAGCAAAGCTTCTACAAAATGAAACAATTGAGGGCATAAGACCATCAATAGCCGTGGCCAAGAGCATAATTCTCGAGAAAATTAGAAATAGGGCAGGCCCAAAGATGGTTGGATATAATAGGTCACAGGGTCTCAAAGGCTCTGGCCTAAGTTAGATCGGAAAGATCAAAGTTACGAATGACAATAGGGATACTCTCTAGGAACTGCCTTCTTAGGAAGCACACTAGAAGATTAGCTTTAATGTCACAGAGGATATTACTAATTTTCTCTGTGAATGTCAAGCTATTGCTCGAAACAGAAGGAAGCACTTTGGAAGGTATTTCGTCGACAATTTGGAGCAGGTTGACCTCTCAAACGAAAGTACAACCATTTTAAGCTTCTGTACGGAAATTTAGGTTTTGACATTGAGGGTTGCCCAGGGACGACGGGCCCAATATAATGCATAGTCTGCTGCTGATGAACCCACACCCTAGACCCTATACAACCTAACCTAACCTTACCTACCATAGGTGGCTTTGAAATCAATGAAAATGTGGTAAGTAACGAGTTCTTATGTTTTTTCCATGATATGTTCACGTGTAAAAATTTGACGGAAAGGCCTTAGACGTTTTAGGTTCCTACACAATACTGTAGATCGTTTCGATATATCTAGAAATAGTAGTCGCAACAAGTCCGTATAGGTCTAGCTTCTCGCAACCATTCATTTCGACTCCGCATAAACTTGTAGGTCCCACCCTTTCGTCCATTCGTCTTTTGGTCTACAAAACTTTCATTTAATTTTTTAATCAAATGGATGATGATTCGCCAAATGCGGCAAGCAGGATTCTTCATTGCAAGACAAACCATTGACGTTCTGCAAACTATTCGAACTTTCAGCCCTACGGCCACACCCTATACAAGATTGTAATTTCTTTATTTATAAAATAAGGTTAAATATTGGCGGTGTAGCCGGTAAATCATAAAAATTATTTGATCCAGCGAAAATCCAATCCTATTAGCATATATCCTATGCTCCGGAGTAAAATTATCAACCGCGTCCTCCTGCATTCTAGCTCACTTCTAATATCTCTGGGTGCTCCCAGCATTGTTTCTCAAAGGCGTCGATAAAATAAAAAACTTCGGCTGCCAAGTGCCAGCATTGTGCCCCTCTCTCTCTTGCCAGCATCCCGCCAACACTCGCCTATCCAAACAATGACTCACCCCACCTAATCCAAAACTACACAGCAAAAAAAAAAAAATAAAAAAAACCATCAATATCAAGCTTCCATCGCACAACCCATCCATTTGTCTCTCGCACATAGTCTGTCTCTTTCTAACGCAAAATTCCCAGTCTCAACCGTCCAAATACCTACTCAAGCGGTATATCCAACTGTGTTAAACGTCGTCATGCCGGATTTCAGGATTAGCTGCAACACTTTGACGAACTGATTTTTTTCATAACGAGGTACGTTTCGACATACGTCTCATGGTACCAATTTGGGCACCATATAACATGGCAGCTGTTGGAATATATCGATCTCCATAAAATTGCCCTTATGGACTCTGAGCTAAATTATTGACCGGCCATTTTTGAAAAATAATTGGACAATTTTTGTTCGTCTACTACAGCCATCACCCCCACATACGCGAAGGGTGCTAATTGATTAACAAACGTAATCGCCTTTACAATGTTTCCACAAACAGCAATACAACTGGATTAGCGATAAAGCCAAAACACGTGGCAATAATTGCTTAACACTTCCTTTTGGAAAAAGAATACAAAAATGCAATAAATTTAAAGTAGGAGGCATATGGTGGGTGATTGGGGGGACACCTCAAATATTTTGCCGCAATTGTTGCGACATAATAAATTTTCGTCAAAAACCGACCTCAACTTTCATTACTCATATCAAGGTAATAAAGGACGAGAGAGAGAAAGAGAGATAAACACAGAGCGCAATTATTTGGGAGTACTTAAAGGCGGATGAGATCTCAGATGTGGGAGTGAAAAGCGTCCATTCGTTCATTGTATAAGAGAAATTCTACCCCTTCGAGGGGATGCTTTGCAGCGTACACCTTGGGGTAGGTAGACTGCACGAAATTTTATACTGCCGCTGAATTGTCTCTTCAAAGTTGCTACGATAGAGAGTGACATGCGCCTTGAACGAGTTTCGTTAAATTTTGTCGCACCCATGGACCCATGTTCCAAAAGAGTGCCGTAGGTTAAAAGCGGCTTTCATTAATCGAAAGGAACTTTGAACAGAAAGGACAACAACAGCTGAAGAAGAAAATGATATTTCCTTGGTGAATGTATCGTTCTTTTCAATTTCTATTCCTCACAAGAAATGTAAGTCGCATTTTTTGTATCAATATCCCAACCCCATCATTTTTCAGTATAGCTCCCAGCTAAACGTACATAATTCAATAAGCAGACTTATTATAAATGCCCTTTATCCGCGTTGAATATAAAATACACACAGAGGATAAGGAAAAAAAAAAACATTTTTAACTTAAGTGTGGCAAGGATTCGTTTGAACTTTGTTGACGGCATTTTAAATACAAAAAATGGCAGGAAGCTATTCACCCTTTTATTCAGCCCTATTCCAATGCATACAGTCACTTCAATCGGTGCCCAACCCTTCTCGGGTACACATCAAGCGTACCGACATTGAATATTCCATCAATCGGGGGTATAATGGACGCAACAGTTTAATGCCTTGAGCGCATTTTAATGTTGAATAAGGGATGTATGTGGGTGTTGCACTTTGATCCATTTATGCATAGGGTCTTATATAAAAGTCAAGAAAATTCATAATGTGGGCGGTAGCTTTATGGGTTTATTTAAGTACGTACTTGGATATTAGATTGCAAATATCCTTTGTGCTACCGCCTGCCTCTATATAATTATATATACATTTAAAATTGACCTATAAGGCAATTTTAGTATTCTTGGTAATTGAGATGCTATATGCAGATTGCCTTTCAGTGATCGGTCTTCTGTGGTGCTCTTATGGTATTTGCGCCACCGATAACTACTATTCCTAATGGAGTTTTTCTACAGTCAATAGAGCTAGGGATTTGTCGACTTGTCACCAACATGTTGTGATGAATGACTGGTTTATGAAAATTAGACATTGGTAACCGCCATTATGTCCATGGTGGACCCTACCTAATAGGCCCCCCAGTCAGTTCTGTCCTATGCTAACTGCTCCCATCAGTTGGCAGTTGGATACTCCAAGTCGATTGAGATTCCCTTCCAGCACGTAATACGAGGTCTTCCTCTAACTGTGTTACCCCTGTTGGTTGAATTCGAAGACTCTATAAGTCGGAGAGTTATAGCGTAAATTCGTTATACAAGTCCAGCCATTTTAGACGACTAATTACCATTTTTCTGACCAGGTTGATGTACATTTTTACAGCTTGTAAAGTTGTTAAATCTCCCTTTTGAAATGGCGTCAACGTAATGAAAATTAATTGAAGAAGTTTGCATTTAAAACGACCAACGATACCTTCATCCGCCTGCGCTAATGTTGAAGCTTCTGAGCCATAGTGGAAAGTGGCCATTAAAACTATGGGCCGGACATTACAGATCTCTACTGCTACCTGCGACTTTTGAAAGGGATATCTCTGTGTATCTTAAGAGGTCCTGATGGTGACTGAAGCAGTCAGCTCAATTGCTTAAAAAGTTAGCATCTCCTGGTGGCGGTTTGTCTTCGGGTAAGAACGGAGGGTCGATGGCTTTGATGGCGGCTTGGCTATCTATAAGGATAGCAATGCTTTGTTTAAGCGTTGTGTCACGCCCTAGTTGCGTACAAGCTTCTCGGATGGCCAGTAATTCCGCCTGGAAAACGCTGGCAAAGTCCGGTAAGCGTACTGAAATTGATATTTGAGGTGATTCCGATATCACAGCTCATCTTAGATCCGTCGGTGTATATGACCGTGTCGAAGCCCTTCACTACTTCGTCCCTCTTCCACTGATCCCTTGTTGGGAAACCAACGTGGAAGCCTTTCGTGAAGTTTGATTTGGGTGTTATGTAGTCGGTTGGAGACGTGACCATGCCGTTTGGTAGCGAATCCAGGATGTTGCTATGGCCATACGGCCTTGCAGTCCAGCATCCCGACTCCTTGAGTCTTATAGCACTGTATAATGCGGTATATTTTGTGTGTAGGTCAAGAGGTAGAAGATGCTGAGGATGCACTACGGCTGTGTAAATCCACAAGGTCATCTTTGGTTGAAGTCCCCACTTCTTTCCAAAGGTTTTGCTACAGGCATAGAAAGCGACCGACGCCTTCCTTACTCTGTGTTCAATGTTATGTTTCCAGTTAAGTTTTGGATCGAGCATGATATGTACCTAGCAGTGGCGTGGCGTCCATATAACCCGATTCCTACCGGGTTACCTTTTAAAAGTTTCAGTTTCAGCTACACAACAATGTTTACTTAAAAACGAGCAACATAAAACCCACGGGATAAACTTAATAATATGTATCTATTCATCTGCGCAAGCTACATACCCCGACCCCACCAACTCAATTGAACTTTATACACACGGAAACACACACCCTTCGGGCCTTCTTCGCCTTCATTATTATTAGTATTATAACTGCCCATACTCTCTGAGCATAACCCAAATCTAAAATAACCCGAAATATGACGGGTTATAAAATCTCTCACTGGATAGAACAAATTTGTCTCCTTTCTCTTTTGTACACTTGCGTTTATCTGAGTTTAGTCCTCTCTGTTCAATGCCCGCTTTCTTATGCAAAAAAATAACCCGCTTTTCTTCGGGTTATTTGGTGGGTTTTGTGTGTATCTTTTACCGCTGCGCTGTGGTGTAATTGAGTATAAATGTATCTGGAAAATAACACGCTTTTCTCCGACATATTTGGTGAATTTGAATTGTGTGTGTATCTCCTATCGCTGCGCTGTGATGAAGTCATAGTAACAGCGTTCCCTCCCGTGCTACTATTGTACTCATTTGCTCATTTTGAGTACATTTTTATAAACTGAGTACGGACACTACTTTGAAGCCGTCGCGTACTACTATTTCATAACATATAATATAAACATAATTTATTTTTATTTTTTTCGAAATATACATAATATTTTTGTTTCCTAAACCTGACACTTGAGGAGTACTTAATTACCTACTTATAAGGACCTTTTTACTTTCTCATACAATTTTAGTATGAAGTGTCAATTTCATATATATAAAAAAAGTGCCCAATTATAACACAAAATCACAAAACGTTTTGTAAGAGAACAAAAATTGACTTTATATAGTGAGAGATTTGTTTTCTTTAAAAATTGGTAAAATGTGCATAATACATAATAGTACGACTAAGAACAATGGACATTATGGTGCAATTAAAACTGTAAGCTACGTAATTCTAATGTTATATGTACCTACTTTTTTTTTAAGAAGAAGATTTACTCAATAAATATTATTAATTTACTATTGGAGCTAGAATAGTAAAGCACTGTCACACTGAGTAGAGTAAACTCCGTTACATAAAACTTTCAGGAATAATGAGAATTTCTTCGATTTTCAACTATTTATTTGAAACGAAGTTGACTCTGTATACACTGGAACTAAGTCAAAGCTTCAGCAAAGTCCAAGAATTGACTGGTAAATCTGTCCACTGCCTTTTTGATGTATTTTCATACTATTGGGGAGGTAACTTCTATGTTTGCACAATTTTTGCAATGCTTTTCGTATTTTGGACTTTTTCTACAATTTTTAAAGAAAACTGTGAAAAATGGTTTTGCTTTAATACAAATTTATTTGATGTTTGTTGAATAAAATTACACACTTAGTGGAAAAGATGAAGAGGATAAAAGCTGATATATGTTACCTAAAAGATTGTAGAAAAAATAAAGTGTTCCCTCAGTTTATAAAAATTAAGTGCTCCGTAGTTAATTTTAGAACGGCTACAGTTTTTTCAGTTGCGAAATCTAAATGGCTCCAATTGGAAATAAAACACCATTTCTCGAATCCATCCACTGTCGAATTAAAGCTACATATATCACTTACATCTCAAGATAACAAAGCATTTAAACAACATCGATTTTGCTTCATGGTTAAATTTTCAGAGTATGTGTTAGCAAAAAAAAAGTAATATTCTTTTCGAAAACAAACGAAACAAACAAACTACTCCGGTTAAAATATGAACGCGGAAACAATCTCGATTGCATCGGGACCAAAAGAATAAAACCTATAACGGTGGATAATTTGGTCATTAATTTGTCAAGTGAAGTTTTGAACAAAGGCCTAAATTACACCCCCAAACCATTACGCCTACCCTTGATAGACACGATAGCTGATATCGAAACTTTTATTAAATATAACCCCCCCACCCCCAACTAAAGAAATTGTTAGAAACATTGTTAAGCCCCTTATAATGAATGCTAAATCTGATTTCAAACCTGAAACTGAAACCCTGAAATTGATTGTTGCCTCATGTGAGAGCCGACTAAAACTACAACTAAGCAATTTATAGAAAAACAAATCATACCATAAAAAAATAAATATAAAATTGATAGAAATTATAATTTTGGAAAGTACACTTTAGTTTAGGTGCATTGTGAGACGTACTACCTTGGAAGCCATTTGAGTACTATTTTCCACCGAGATGAGAACTCTGCCCAACCAAAAGGGAGGGAACGCTGCATAGTAATAGTCAGTTCCCTTTTTTACCTAATCATTTTCTGAGTTTTTCTGAGGGGAGTATCCTCTGTTCAAAGGCCGCTTTCTTATGCAACAAAATAACACGTTTTTCTCCGAGTTTTGGTGAATTTTGTAGATATCTTTTAAAAAATAAACATACTGATGTGTTTATAAAGTTTATAAACAAGTCGCTAAGTGAGAAATCAAGTGTTTTGAGTCTTTGGTATGATCTTGGTACCTATGTAAATACGTTTGAAGAAATGTTTCAAAGAGTAAGTACATAGACGATTTTGCTGAAGCTCCACAAAAACCCCAAATGCTCGATTTAAACACTCATTTAAAGAACCTTTATGTAGAAATAAAGGACAATATTATAAGACATGATATAAATCATGTTTACACGAAATACATAATTATGAAAGTTTTGCACTCAAGATGGAAAAATATCTTTTTTTATTAATTTAATTTCTTCCTGGAGTTTTCGATTGTATGGCTTTAAAAAATAACTGAAGGTTTTGTATACATATAGATAGGTACTACCTACATCTTCCCTTCGACATTTTGATGTTTTTCGACTTCGACTTACCATTTAAAATTATTCACGCCACGCCACTGGTACCTAGATACTTAGCTCTGGATGACAGTGTGAGTGGTTGATCGTTTAGACGGGGTAGGGTAAAATCGGGTATTTTGGTTTTGGTAGTGAACAGCATCAGTTCAGTTTTGCTCGGGTTGACACCGAGGCCGCAACTTGCAGCCCAGGTGCTTACCTTGTCTAGAGCGGCCCCCATAATTTCACTAATCACGGTGGGAAACTTCCCTGACACTAGTATCTAGCTTGAGCAAAAATCAATGGATGTATTGTCTTCTGGAAAATACTGAGTATATCCGTACCAGTCCGCCTCCGTTTATTTCAACGAGACTAGTGCTGAGCAGAAGAGCTTGATTAAAGCACTCCACGGTCCGCCCTACTGATTGGTACTGAAATGGGGATCGCGGTTTCTTTTCGGGGAAACAAAGACAAAGGGTGACCGAAACAGTCGAGCCCCCAGCTTATTGCATCTGACGGGGATGTTCGAAGTGTCGAAATTAATTTGACTGATATAGCCAGCTCCTCCAGTAGGTGGTTAGTCTTCGGGGAAGACGAAGGGGGGTCCGACTCAGTCTAACCCCCCGCTGCTAGACTCTGACAGTTCGCTTGTAAGGAGGGTTGCTGATACAGAATAAAGAAGATTATTTGGAGCAATCTGCTACTTTACTGTTTTGACGTCGAATGGTGACATTGTGGCGGAGGGTATCCGAATCATCATTCAGCACAACTTGCGAGCTTGGGAGGCATTCCAAAACTAGACATGGTATGGTTAGGAGACTGTTGCCGCTATAGTTGCCGCAGTACCTATAGAGGGTCTCCTTCTTTTCCCCTACCATATTAAATACCGCAGCATTAAATCCATCTTTAGACATTAAACAAAATGTATCAACTGTACCACAAATATAATCCAATCCAAACATTTTTGACTTTTAAATTAATTTTTATTAATTCATTATTTAAACTTACATACTAGACAAAAATGACTAAATCTAACTTAAAACTAACATTTATCTTATTTTAGCTTACAGGCTCCTAAAGAGCACTCTAAACTTAACTATGTCCTTATGACTATTGCCTTTTGGCCTTAAATCTATCAATTTTTGAGTTTTTCGCTGTTTTTTTCATTTCCAAGAAACTTTGCTAAAAACTTGGACTCTTTATTATTCGGGTTTTCTTAAAACTACCTAAAACTACTTAACCTGAATTACCTATAATCAGGTTGATGAGCAATCTCTCCATTGGTCACCATCCCGATTGCATCGATGGACGCCTGGCAGTCGCCAACATGGTGCACACGCGCCGCCGTGACTCGAGCGAGGCCATAAGCATCGGTCAAGTCTCGGTAGCACTCATTCATGTTGGCGAACCCGGCCCCTCCCAAAGACCCCCTACGATACGCCTAACTAACTTACAAACTATCTTAAAACTAAAGAGGATGTTATATCCCTTACCTCTAGTCACTAGTCAGGTGCGTGTGCACATTACACTGAATATCGTGTTTTGTAAGTCAGGGGGCTGATATGACACAGGTGGTGGGTGTTCGGCTAAGACTCATATTGGAGAGATATAACCTTTCGAAGTGTGTGTGTTGAAGTCAAGTTCACCCAAACTTTCATACGGATCAGGGATGTTGGAGAAGGATTCCTGAAGTATGGAGCTATGTCCTACCTGTTCGGTTTTAAAGAACCCTGTGTTAGTATTAGTTAACCGAAGCGCACTATTACCTGATTGTAGTTTTTTTTTGTTGGTCCAGTGGTAAAAGATACATGAACGCCTCAAGTGCAGCTGTGGGTGTAGTGCGTAAAGCACCAGTCATGGCAATGCAGTACCCTGGTCAACATATCCCGTATATATAACTTTTTTGTGGCTCTCCACCAAACAATAACCCCATAAGTAAGGATGGGTCTAACCACCATGATGTATTAGTATAACCAATGCATCATTGTAGGTCTCAATCCCCACTTTTTCCGCTGTCTTCTTACAGGTGAAGCATTATGAACCTTACGGACTCTTTCCTGCAGGTTAAGTTTCCAATTCAATTTTGTATCTACAACCGTACCAAGATATCTAGCGCTATCCGAAAGAGAAAGCTTCACCCCACCAATCCTGGGTAGTTTGAAGGGGTGGTATCTTGTATTTTGTAGTAAAAAGTAATAAGTCTGTCTTTTCCGGGTTGACACGAAGTTCACACCCTTCAGCCCACATTCTGAGCTTGTTAAGGGCTGATTCCATGGTTTCCTTCAATGTGTTCTGGAATTTACCCATAGAACTAGAATCGCTACATCATCCGCGTAAGCGGTTACGCTAAACCCTGCGTCGCTGACTTCTTTAAGTATATCGTCTATAACAAGAATCCAGAGAAAGGGAGGGATAACCCCTCCCTGGGGAGTGCCTCTTGTAACCGATTTTCTTATTGAACTATGTCCCAACAAGCCGGTGCGTTTGCAGAATAGCTGGCAGAATGCCATCAGGGCCCGGCGTTTTGTACTGTGCGAATGGCATTAAAGCCCAACGCAATTTCTTTCATGTGAAGTGTTGTTCTACTTTCGAGAGATAGGTGTATTTAAAAACAAAAAAACACTTATTCACTTACTGAACTTCATAAAAGAGCTTCTACCCTGAGGCTGGCATTATAACCTTTCAATCCTCTGATACCTCGGGCACGTTGCTTCCAGTTATCCAGTCTTGATCTAGGGAATAGTGGCTCCGTTGTTATGGTCAGTGACGGTGAATTACTGTCCCCAGCTATTCGAAACACCGCCGCTTGGGTCACACACAACGAAATACATTATCCAGCACTATTAAATAATGGTCATGGTCACGTTTCAAACCAACAATTTGGACGGCCGGACCTTTTTTTCCATTGAAGACGGTCATATCTCCGACAACGGAAATGTATGTATATACTTTACTATACACGAATTTGTTAAGACGGTGGAATTTTTGTTGGACATACATCGCGTTCTCTTCCGCAGCTACTATACACAAGTGCATGTCCTAATAAGGTCTTATTTATACGACACGCCTAAGTAGCTATAATTTGCGGACTAAATAATCCCCATACAGAGGTTTAATAAGCCCGCGTGACATGTGTTCATCCTTTCGTCTGATTTTATTTAAATCCCATTTGTCATCTAAGAAGACGGTTTTTATTTCTTGAAGAATCCAGCGTCAGACATGACACTTACTGGCTCACATCTCACTGTAAGAGAAAGGTTTATAAATAATTTACTATTTAGTCTACTTATACTCTTTGCAAATGACATGTGGATATGAAATGTCAGATCATTTAATTTGATGAACGAACACTCGAGTTTATTCCACGAGAAGGAGTAACAAATGTGCTCATAGGGCTCGTCTGTCACACTGTGTTTGAGTTTGATTGTTTTGTTATACTCTACCGTATGACCTTTTCTGAGAAACTTCCAGACATTAGCACACTCAGTTTGACACGACCTTGACGAGGGCCAACCAACCGATCACAGCGACCTAAAAGGTTTCTTTATAACTTTTACAATCAAGGAGGCGAAGAATTGAAACTTTGTGCAATAGAATTCCCGGGAATACCCTTCCCAAATGAATCAACGGCAATTGAAAAAGAAAAATTGTTTCCTGCAGGAAAAAAAAAAAAAAATAAACTGCCACTCGTTGTTCAAATGAAACCCTTCTAATTTTGAATTATCAAAAGAGGTGATTGCGTGTCTATTCGCCCTCTGTGTCGGTACGGTAGCAGATATCTGATTACAAATTAGACTAATCGATGGCGTTCCGACGAGAGCGAGATAGAGAGAGAGATTCCAGTTGAATTATCAAAATGTTCATCGGTTGGTATGCAGGAAATCCCTTTGGTCTATTTTGCTATAATGAAACCTCAACGGGAATCGAATACAGCAATCGCTTTGGCGAAGAGTAGGGCTAGGGGTGTGAAATTCCCACTGTATTGCAATGAGCGTATAACGAGCCGAACGCCGCTGTAGGCTGTACAAATAGGCGCAACACACTAGTGAGTGCGGTATAGTAAGAAGGGCATCCTTTTTGGATTCGTATTATTTTTATTCAAGCCCCGAGGCAAGGCATTTTACATTTCAGTTGACCTAGCCTAGCTAAAGGGTTAAAATATGCTATAGGACGAAAATATTCACTGTAATTAAATTACAGATATGTGAAGGCCGGTCTTGTGCCTGTGCATAGTGTGCGTGTGTGAGTGTGCATCGAAACGAAAACGCAATAAACAATAAGCTTGGGGGGAAGGGGTTCCTTTTTTCGAGCAGCATGCCTTGCGGTGCAAAATTGCAAAGGATTGCAATGGTGATTGATTGTGAGAACTTCAGTGTTTCACATTTGTAACTGCGCTTTAAAATTTATTATTACTTTCGTTTAGCTTACAAAAGCCGCTTATCCATAAATTAATTAAAAGATCTGATTATCCGGATGGCTGGACTTTCGAATGACCGATATTAAATCGTATGGTAGTGGCAAATGACTTCAAGTGTTATCCGCTGAAATGCGTGCATTGGCAAAGGATAAAGGAACCAATGTCATGTTTTTTTTGTTTTTGTAAGCCAAAATTTAAAGGAGATCAAAAATGAAAGTCAATTGAACTCAATTTTCAATGTGTACTAATTTATTGACACATATTCATTGGCAACCGAATGGTTCTAAGATGGAGTCAGTGACTTATTCAGAGTCACCTGAAGAGTCAGCCTCGATAAAAGCTCAAAAAGCTCATCAATATTACAGGTTGATGTCCTTGTTATTAACCATTGAGCTAGAATAAATCCAAGTTCTAATACACGTGGTAAAACTATCTCAGACAGCCAAACAGCTATTAAGGCTTTCGACTCATCTGTCATATAATCGAAGCTGATGGTCCTGGAAAAATACATGGTCATCTATGAACTTGCAAAGAAAAACCTGGTCCTTCTCTACTGGATTTCAGCCCACAGGGATTTTGTTTTCAACGAAACAGCTCACTCATTGGCTAAAGTCGGCGCGACAATATCACTTATCGGACCTGAACCCTTCTGTGGTGTCAGTAAAAAATCATTTCAGGAACTACATCAAAAGCTCGTCTTAAAACGAATCCCATGAAATTTGGCTTAAAACAACTGAGCAGAACAGCAGCACGAAATTCTTCTACTCTCTTCTCCACCAGAAAATCCTACTCTCTGTCTCTCATTAATCTGAACAAGGTCTTATGGAAAATATCTTCATCGAATATCCTTTGTTCGCATACTCATGCAATGTACGGCTTTCTTTCGCCTCTGAAAGAATATCCTTGGCCAGGAAATCGTTATTTCAGCAAATCTTGCTGACATTCCCCCAGACACGATCCTTTTCTTCCTGTCTGTAGAGTCAAGTGTGAGGACCTTGGGAAACTTATCAATCCATGTGCTAAAGCAAAGGTTGCAATGTTAGGGACATACTTACAATTTAGATTTAATAATAATCCTTCTTATGTACATGGTATATGCAAAAGGAAATCAATTTTTGACTTTAATATAGTTGATGTCCTGTTCTTCCTTCTGTCTACATATATCTATATAATGTAGCTATAGCTATACATGTTCGCAGTAATCTACTACTAAACGTATTTCGAGAAAACTTTGTCTAAAATATTGTTTGAGTTCCTCTGCGTGCTACATGATTGTTATACGAAAATAAAAAATGTCTTTTCCTTCCCTGCCATTGAAGTCATATATCTAAATCAATACAAAAACGCTTCAAATTGCTTATAGGCAATACTTCTCCGAGTATTTCAAGCTTTCAATCATCTTTCTACTCCATCCAGAGGCTGAGCAGTGAGCTTCAATAAATTCAAAACAGGCCCTGTTGAATCTTTCAGAGTAACATGCATTAAATATTAACTCAATCAATTTTTTGGGAGCGCAAAATCAAAAAAATTACTACATTACTTTAACTGTCAAAAGCTCGGACATGAAACCAAACAAAACTGCCCACAATGCGAAACCATTTTCTTGACAAGTTTAGCAGGGATGCCAAAACTTGACATGGCTCTGTGTTAGCTCGTCTCTATAAATGCTGTCATATGCGGCCTTAAAATCTATTAATAGATGGTATGAGTACCTATCGATTTGGTCTTCTTAGTTTTTTTCCAGGATCTGTCGTAGTGTGAATTTTTGGTCGGTTGTGAACTAACCGGGCCTGAAACCATACTGATAGGGACCAATCAGTTCATTCAGTTGAAACGAATGCTTTCAGGCGTTCACGCAGTACACCCAGATAGGATCTTATATAGGCAATATTGAGGAGACTGATTGTTGCGGATGTATGGTGTTTCCGCCTTAAATTAAAATATTTGTGTAACGATTCTGTTCTTTAATTTCAAATGTAATGTCATGTGTCAAATGTTATCTAACCTCATTGTATTTCTGTAAGCCGCGTGAGGAGGTTACAAATTGTAAGTCATTGTAAAGAATATATTTCACCTTTTATTAAATTTAAGTTTTCTTAGGAAGTAAAAACGCACATATATAAAAAATTGTGAATTTTTTTATTGCGTACCTCCCTACAGAAGCACAATCAACACTGATGCCTCTATAGTGTCTCCTTTCTTGTGGATCGGGCAAACGATACTGAGGTTCCATTCATCAGGCATACTTCTGTCCAATTCTTTGGCCTTAAATAACTGCACACCAGTTCAAAACATAAAACATAACATTTACTAGTGAAAATGTCAATTTCCATGCGTGCTTTTTTAATTGAAAAACCGTAACAAGTGTTTCGGCCTACATTTCAATTAGTATTTCGTGTGCCAACACGGCTTTGTTAAGTACCCTTTACATAGCCTCAAGCCTGGGTCCGATAAAACAACATTCAGTGCATGTAATAGTTTTTGAAAATTAATCAAACACCGATTTTGGCTTATCCCGCAAAGTAAGTCAAATCCGCAAAGCTATGGTCTAATTAAATCCACATTTAATGGTTTAATTTAGAAAATATAATTATCGTCGTAATTAACGGCCATTATATTATGGTGTTAGTATATAGGCACAGTGCGCGTAAAGTGTTTTCAAGCACTGCCCTGTAAACATTATGGAACAGTGTGTTGTCCTGGTTTTTGTTTTCTCCATCCATAGTATGCATTTGATACACAGAATCAATTACTGGAACTGAATTCACTTGGGGACTAGAGCTAGGAGGTTTAAAAAAAAATTTATTTTATAGGCCTATGTTTGAACAGAGGGTTGTGGTAATTAGTTTTCGTTATATGTATTTTTTTTTGTACTGCGTGTGGTGTGAACTTTGTTGTAGTAAGTTCATATTATGTAAATTGTGTGAAGCTTCGGCAAGCCGCAATTTAATTAAATCAATTATTTCGATAACATAGCGGATCCATTGACTGCGTGCGACAATCGATGAGGGAGAGATACCTATACCTACCCAGAGAAATAAAGTAAATTTCATTAAAATCTTCAATTAAATTGGAATTTATAAAATTCTACTTTAATTACTAGACTTTAAGTTGAATAATACATTTTCCGTTGTTTGTGTGCATTCATTTTGTAGAAGAGTACAATGCAGTCCCCGTCCTCCCCTAGGATAGATGGCGGCGATCTGGGTCTGGCAATGTGCAGCAATTCCCTGTAATGTTTCGCTAACCCTTATGTATGTCATACTTCTTGGCTGTTTTTTTTTGTGTCCAGTTACGGTACTCTCCTGGAGACGTATTGTTATTTTCTGAAATGGCGAGAGGACTTGAATGGAATACTTAAGTAGACGTAACAACTATTGTTTCGAAATCCCTGAATTCCATTCAAGTAGTGAGCAGTGAGTGCTGAATGGCAAGTTGAGACTGACCGACTCCAAAAGACGTTATTGAAATACAAACAAAAAACAAGATAATCCTCGAACCAGGGTTGGATAAAGAGTCCTTAGGAGACCATTTATTGATGAAACGACTGACAACTGATTAATGAAAACATCAAGTTGTTGTATAGGTAGTTGTGCGGGGTTGTTTTTGAATATTAAGGACGAATCGTGGTACAGATATGGGTGTTGCTAGTATTAGTCCTGCGAGACGGAATGTATGTATGCATGACATGCTGTAGTCCGTGATAGGTGCATGGCCGAAATATTTTTGTAGGATGTTGTTAATGTTGAAAGATCCGTTTCGTTAAATACCAGTATACGGATTGGCTGGTTCCCACGACACTAATAGCTGTCAATGACAATGACATTTATAGCAGCTTGAATATAGTCTTAAGTCCTACGATTGAAGTTGTCCTCATTGCACTGCTGGCGACATGGTGTGTGTTAGTCTTTGAACTTTGGTAACGGCCTCTTATTTTAAGATAGGTTAGGTTAGGTTAACGGATTGGTAGAGCAGGGTGAACTCTAGTGTACCACACTTATGTTCTCATGGACCCACTGTGATGCCCTTTCATGGGGTTAACCATGGTTTTAGAGGTGGTTTACTTCATGTCCCTCCTTGTATTTACCTGACGCCGTCCAGCCATCGTAATATCCTCAAAAACCTGTAAAGATTGGAAAGTGAGACATCAGAAAGTTCCTGTAAGTCATGGAAGTAATATCTTTCAAGTGTTCTGTTCCTCAAGTGACAGAGACTCGGGCAGTGACATAGGAAGTGAGGTGTGTCCTCCTGGACCTCTTCGTCTTCGCAGCCTCTACATATATCGTGATCAAACTGTAGAAGTTTGATGGTTCGGCCACTGTCATATTCTGGCCAAAGTTTCCGTGATACTTCACAGGTATTTAGTTCTTTCCACCTGTTGTTGGTTTTCATACGAATCTTTTTCTCGACTCGTTCTCTCTTGATAGACTAATGCTCTATCATGGCCCATTGCAGATCCCTCTCTTGCCAGTTCGTCAGTCCTCTCGTTGCCGGCTTTATCACTTTGTCCAGGGACCTAGCAGAGGACCGTGGAGTGCTGCAAGCAGAGACCCTTAAGCTCTTCGCGGCAGCGATGAACTAACTTTGATTTTATTTCAATAGCAGAAACTGCTTTAAAAGCCGTCTGGCTGTCAATGAAAATGGTAATATCATTTCAAGGTATTGCCAACAATGAGACTTTACGGGCCACCTCCGTGATTGCTCTCTGCTTGGAAGACACTGCTGCTATCATTAAGCCTGATTGAGCAGTGTATATTCAGTTCCTCCGAGAATATACCGGCACCGGTTCCACAGACCATCCTCAATCCATCGATATGTAGATTTATATCGATTTCCTTTCGTGGGTTCATTTGTGTTCCATTCATCTTCACTCGGAAACGATCAGGAGAATGGTCTATCAACGTTTAGATGTGGAAGATCATATGGTCAGAGGTGATCATGTTCCCAATGTATTTCCCTAGAATCTGTGCGTGACCAAAGTTGCTCGGGTTCCATGTACCAGTTTGGCTAATTCTTAAGGCACTTTTGGTAGCAGATTCCTCCATGTATAGGTATAGAGGAGTCAGATTGAGAATTGCCTCCAGTCCAGCCGTAGGTGTGGTTTTCATCGCACTGGTTGTCCCTATACATGCTAGTCTTTGTATTTTTGTCATTGACTTAAGACTGGTCGCCTTGCACGCGGCTTGCCACCAGACTATAAACTGCCATATGTGAGTATAGGCCGCACGATTGCTGTGTACATCCACAGGATTGTTTTGGGGTTTGGTCCTCCTACCAAAGATGCGGTTACATGCATAAAAAGCATTAGCTCCTTTTTTCACTCTTTCATTGACATTCGGCTTCCAATTAAGTTTTCTATCTAAACTCATTAATAAATATTTCGCCCTATCCGTCACCTTTAGAGGTATACCCTCGAGAGTTGGTGGCTCGAATAGTGGTATTATTTTTTTGTTTGTGAACAGGACAAGCTCAGTTTTCTGGGGGTTAACCCCAAGGCCGCATCGTTTTGTTCACAGTCCACATATTGAGTACTCTTATAGTGAATTTCCTAATAGGTCGCTTATGGTCGGTAAGAATTTCCCTTTTGCAAGCAGGAGATGACCCCTCCTTGTGGAGTGGCTCTCGAAACGGTTACTCTAAGGACAGTGTCACCTAGTTTAGCTTTCAATAAGCAAGATAACAAGCACATTAGTAATAGATTGGTCAACATTTAGATTCTATAGTGCCCTTTTTACTGCTGACGTTTTAACATTATTGAAGGCTCCTTCAATGTCTAGGAACGCAGCTATTGTATATTCTTTAACTATTAACTTTATAATGCTAACGACTTCATGCAATGCTGTTTCCATCCCTTTGCCTTTCATATAAGCGTGCTGAGATGTGGAAATCGCATTGTCATCTAGCCGACTGCGTATAAAGACTTTCATTCGTTTTTCAAAGGTTTTCAAGATAAAGTATGTTATACTTATGGGCCTGAAAACCTTGGCGGTGGTGTGACTAGATTCCCCCGTCTTCGGAATGAAGACGACCTTGACCTCTCACCACATTCCACACTGCGAATAAAAATGATTTTTAAGACCGGCGTAATAATGAGAGAATGTATCAACTGCACAGTTTAATTTATCTTCAGTTATAACTTATAAGTTCTTCTGGAACTCTCGCTATTGCGGTATCAAATCTAGACTGGTTTGTCTAATTCGTGGTGCATCCTGGAAAATGAGTCTATAGTAGCAGACTGAAAGTCTCTTCGCAGGATTGTGTCTAAGTTCCATTATTCTCTTTAAGATACATATCCGGAAACTGCGGATTCTTTGCACAAGATTTTTCGAAGTCTAGCTGATTCCGTGGTGCATTCGATGTTACTGCAGAACGTGCGCCAGGCTATGCGTTTAGCACTAATTACGGCATTTGTGAATTTCCGCTGGCCGGCCTTGTATATGTAATATGTCCAAAGTCCAAGTCTGTCTGGGAGATCGTGACCTTAGCCAAATTGAAAAGAGAAGGATGGTTCCGGGGAAACTTTCCATTCCCGCACGGTAAGAGTTTGTGAGTTGCTATAGAGAGTTATATCTTCTATATCTAAGACCTCACGCCTATTCCTCGTTATAAAGGTTGGTTCGTCGCCAACTAGTTGGCTACTAATAAGTTATTTTTTACAATAAATTCTCATTTTAAGCTAAAATGAACTTTGTAATAATTTATATTTTTAAAAACAGAGGGAGTACCTTGAAGTTGAGGTCAAGCCTTGTCCTAAAAACAAATCTCTTTAAATCCGGTCTAACTGAAAAAAAGCCGCTCTAACCCATGAACCGGTGTAAAGCAATTACAATACCTACCCGCGGAGTTAAAAATCCTTCTTTTTCTGGTCGATTTGCAAAAGTCCGGAAAATAAAAAGATAGACAAAACCAAAACTAAAACGTTTTGCATTCATCGTTCCGATGGAGCATGTTTTCTACGTTTCAGCTCGAGCAATTTTTATTTTGGTATCTTAGTCAAAAGGACTTGAGGCCGCCGCTTGTCGTATTTTTGCATTTTATTGCTGCTATACATCCGCATACAAATATGGGGTCGTATTTGCTGTATCCTAATCCTTTTGGTGCAACCGAAGGAACCGTTGCCGTCCTGTGTCGACTAGACGACGACGACGACGCCGGAGAGCACACCTGGAAGATGATGAAATTTTTCATTCCATACACTCGTGAGGGAGCATCTGGGCGTGAAATGTAAACAAGCAAAAGCGGGCGGAAGCAACCCGGGTATGTTTTATTCAAATATACCCGACTATACGCCGGCCGGTTTGATGTATTGTTATTTTCTAGTTTTCGAGGGTCCCATACGCCCGACTGAACACTGAACACCAAGCAACTGAGCAAAATATACACGAAGAGAGCACCAAACAATACCAAAAGCTGCCGCCTCCCACATATGTTTAAGTGGATAACATATTTACCGGCAAGATGGAGGTGGTAATGGTAGGTCCTCTGCTGGCAGTTCTTCGGTGCATATTTTGTTATTGTGTGCATGCGATTGCAGCAAAAGGACAACAATTCTAGAGCGTAGAACCAACGCCCGCGAACAAGGACGTACAGTGAAAAGGATCTATGTTTAAGGGGTCATATACTCATATACCTACTATACACTCATATACACAATTCGAAGAGGTTCCTTTGTGTGCATATATAAGACGTCGATGTGTTATAGAAGGGCAAGTGGAATTCAAGACATTGAAAGGATGTAGGGACCTTCTTCCTCCTGCCAATTTGCACTTCTGAGATTTCAAAATGGATTTGTAAATATCGTTGTCGAAAGGGATACTTTGTGAAATGGAAATTGTGTGTTGTTGCGTTGGTTTCCTATTTGTTATTGTTGCTGCTTCATTTCTATACTTAGAAGAGAATCAATCGAGGACAAACTGTTGCTGATAATGGTGTGAATTGCAGTTAAGCTGTCATATTCACTTTGAATGCAGATAAATAGCCCATCAGTTCAAAATGATTTCTTCCAATGTCTTCGATATAGTCCCTCTATAGTGGTCCATGCAGTTGATAGGTGGATGCCCCAGTGCCAGTGTCAGCAATTTGGTGATACATTCCAATTTTGTGCTAAGAACTATACCAATAGATCTCTATTTCACCGAAGTTGCCTTCCAATCGATATCCATCTCAGAGCTATAGCCTAGAAGCCTATTTAAATAACAAGCTTAGAAAATCTATAAGTGAATTCAATAACGAATCTTTAAAAACTTACCTCACCAGCCTTACAAATGATGCTAGTACTGACTAATCGCTCTGGAAGGCAATAAAGATGATGAACAGGCCAATAGCTCATATTCCTTCAGTAAATACCAGAGAAGTTAACGGGGCGAAAAGCAACCAAGAAAAGGCAAACACGTTTGCAGAGTATCTTGAAGACGTATTTAAACCTTATGAAGATAAAGGTTATCAAGGACTCGAATTAAGGTGCGAAGAAAGAAAGAAATCAAAGAAGGCATAAATATAAAAAAGGCTCCAGGGTATGATTTGATTACATGAGAAATTTTGAAACAATTTCCACGAAAATGTCTGAAAAAAACTAGCGCATATTATAAATGCTGCATTAAAGTTGAGATATGTTCCAAGCATGTGGAAAGTCGCGGAGGTAATAATGATTAATGGTACCAAAACCAGGCAAACCAACTAACGAGGTAACCTCATATCGCCCAATATCTGTACTACCAAAGTTGTCAAAGTTATTCGAGAAAATGCTGGTAAAACGCCTGCAAAAATAATTGACGAAAAATCACTAGTATCAAATCACCAATTTGGATTTAGAAATAAGCACTCTATAATTGATCAGGTGCGGAATCACAGATAAAATCGAAAAAGCATTTGAACAGAAAAATGTGTGCTCTACAATATTTCTCGAAATAGCACAAGCCTTCTATAAAGTCTGGCACAAAGGTCTGATCCACAAACTACAAAGGCAACTGCCAAAGTAATATTCGACTGGAGTATTATATATCAGACCGATTCTTCAGAATTAAACAAGAGACAGAGTACTCAACTTTAAGAGAAATTAAAGCTGGTGTACCACAAGGCAGCGTGCTAGGTCCAATTTTATACATTCTGTTCACTAGCGATTTGCCTGAAAATGGGGAAACCACTAAGCTACTTTTGCAGATGACACAGCTGTCCTAGCTGTGGGAGAAACTGTCGAAGTAGCAACAAAAAAGCTTCAAAGGACAATAGACAATATCTCAGATTGGACAAAAAAATGGCAGATTAGATTAAATGACATTAAGTCAGTCCATATTAATTTTACGTTTAAAAACGTACCATATATTCCAGTATACATAAACAACAATGTAGTGGAATACTCAAATACAGCCAAATATCTAGGCACGACTCTAGATGCTAAACTGCGTTGGAAAGCGCATGTAAAGAAATAAAGGAGATGAGTTGAACATGCGATACAGTAAAATGTATTGGCTTACAGGAAGATATTCATCACTGCCCAATTACAATAAATTACTGCTATACAAGCAAGTTCTAAAACCAGTATGGACCTGTGGGCTCCAGTTGTGGGCATGCACATGCCAAACAAATTTGCAAAAAAATGCAAAGTTTTCCAAAATAAAGTACTAAGGAACATAGTCAATGCACCTTGGTACTTACGCAACGCTGATCTGTATAGAGATCTAAACATTGAAATGGTTGAGGAAGATGTTAAAAGCCTAAATAAGGAGATTAAGGCGGGTAAAACCTCTTGATCTATAAGAGTTAGCTAAGACCAAGGAAATAGGTAATATTATATTCAATCAAAAAACTATAGAAATCCGACAAACGGCAGATTTAAATTGCCCTAGGTACAATCCAATTCGGGATGATGAAAGTCAGTCCCCACGGGGGTTTTTTTTATATGCGGTTAAAGTCCCTCACTATTGCAGAAGTATCCCTCCCTCGCGTAATAGCTCTGCAATGTCTTTCGATGATTTTTCCTTCCAGCGAATTCCCATCACAAAAAAAAAAAAAAAAAAAAAGTATGATTGTACGGGTCCACATCTGGACACCTCCTTACTCTTGATAACACTCTTCTAGCCCATTTTATTTTCTTCACGATTCTTGTCTCCCCACCCGAATGGGATAGCTGTAATGGATGGCTTTTAAATGAGGGTTTTTGTGGCCACAAACAAATCGTTGGCGGCAATTCTAATGACACACACTGTTAGGGTTACCACTGCGCCTCTGCAATTGATTGAGTCTGGAAAACTTCTTGCGCTTTCTTAAAATGGTAGCCTTCTGATCTCAGATCTTCATAGCCTTAGTCCATTTCCGGACGTCTTGTATAGTGTAGGCTAAAGTTTCCGAATGTAAAACTGAAAATGTCCTCCCTTATGATTTTCAGATTAAGATTGCCAAGAGTAATTTTGACGTTGTATTTTGGGTATCATACACAATGACAGAATCATGCACATCGGATGAAAGAGGTAGAAATACCGATCCATATATTGACCCGACGCTCCGAGTATGGCGGGAGTATCTTAAGGCTCAATGTTCAACGAGAAGTTTGCCCTAACTTTGAAATGGAGACGCCTTCTTTGACTTTGTTGACAGCCATAGCACTGGGTCCACCCTGAATTATTACAAGCTACAAATTGTTAACATCTTTCCAATTAGGACCAAACTCTATCTGTCGAAAGTGCATTGCACACAATTGTACATGTACATCGTATTCTTCCAGTGAATCGCTTTCAATATTTGTCTTTATTATCCTTTTCCATTTATTTTTTTATTTTTTTATTCTATACTGTTATACTATAATCCTACTGTCGCTTTTAATAACTACTTCGTCCACCATTCCTCGGAGACCACTTTGTCATTGCAAAATAAAGTCATTACTGATAAATAAACATGAACATGTCCTGCAACCACGGATAGAAAGTTGTACAAGTTTTATAGAAAAAAAAAAAAAATGGACAAACGAAAGATATAGTATCCGCGGAGCAGAAATAAAAATAAAATGTTTCGGTCGTCAGGATCAGGATCAGATGTGGAGGTTGAGTCGTGCCACACCACCGCTGCTGGCAGCATGTACACTAGTGTAGGTTTCCTTGTAAGTGCTCCATCTCGGCATCGTCATTGCCATTCCCATCGCCCATTTCACCCACAATTTGCTGTGCCATAATGATGGATAGCCGTTTTGGTGGTTGCACTTTGGGATTAAGGAAGGTAAATACCACACGGCTATGATTCATGATGAATGTAACAATCAGCGTCAATGTTTGATGTACTGGGGTCTGATGCAATCTTTGGTGGCGGGTGCATCAGCATCACGATGCATTAGGAATGTAACAAATCCAACGGAATGTACTGCCATCCGAGGTATTACGTGTAAGACTGAGTGTGACAAATTGCTGCACTGTGATTGGAATGGATTTTTATCGTTGCTGCTGGTTGCTTGAATAAACGAAGCAGAGGGGAAAAAAAAAGGATAATAAAAGTAACACAAGGGCAAATATTTGTCATGTAGTAATTTCAATTTTGTTTTAATTTCAATCCGTTCTATGGTTGAAATTTATTGAAATTTTAAACATGAAGAGGTAGATACTAGATACATATCAAAAGTTTAGTCTGTAGGTGTGCAAGGGGTATCTGTAAATCTCGATAAGTATCTCATCGCACTTATTTTCGCAGTTCAGTAATCACTCAGTGTGTTACGGTTACGGTGATTTGTAATTCGTCTCTCCTACTGCCATGTCTTACCTTCACAATTGCGTCTTTAAATGGGGCAATAAGGTATCAGTTTAACATTTTATTCTTATGTGGGGTTCACTATGAACTGAGGTGAAAATTTACCTCAATCAAAAAGTCTCACCAGTTAGCCTATTCTTTGATAAACTGCCACCAGTTATACACTACCTACAAGTTGGCTGAGCTCATTTTCTGTTTGTGCGCTCCACCTTTTAGGTGAGATCCTCCTTTACTGAGTTGACTTTCCATCTTATGGAATTAACAACTTCAAGTCGACGACCCATTATTCTATAGCGCGGTACTTCTCAAGGAGGGAATATAGTTCTTAGTTTTTTAACTCTATGGACCACTCTGGGTCCTCCCGAATTCCACTTAAGTTCATCCAAATCCGGGACTGAGGCATGATAAAAGCTTCTAAAAATAAATAAATAAATAAATAGATAGTTAAACAAGCCGGTATAGGCAATCTAGGCCTAGCTCCTCATTCTCACAAGCATCCGTTTTGTGAGTTTTTATTTTTGGGACAAAGGGAATTCCTCGAATGCATCAGTAGCTGAATTTAAAAATTCGATGCTGCCAAGTCTATTGAATTTAATTCACTGCGTTGCTATGTGGTGGATTTAGAAATAGAGACATGTTGCAGAGCTGCGGCGGGTGTAGCATTTACGTTTGTATCGCCACATAAGAACATGTGTATTGTGTATTCTAATCTTGCTGCACAGTGAATTCTGCGCGTGTGTTTTGACCATAAGTCTATCCATGGTGAAATGGCAATGTTAACTGAGCATTTTTATACCCGGTACCACACTGCGGTGAGGGTATATTCACTTTGTCATTCCATTTATAACGCCCATAAGGAGGCGTTGTAGGTATGACAAACTATATATATTATTGATCAGCATCACTTTCTTAGTCGATCTAGCGATGTCCGTCTGTCTGTCCGTCTGTCCGTCTGTCTGTCCGCACGATTACGGCCGTAATTTAAGAGCTATCGTCTTGAAATTTGGTATGTAAGCTTTTATCCACCAAACTGAGGCTAAGTTCGAAGATGAGCAAGATCGGATGAAAACTACTACTACCTCCCATACAAAAATATCAGATTTATATAGCTTTTTATGTTAAAAATTAAATTTAAATAGCTACAGTAAAGATAGCAAGTTTAAACTTTGCACATATTGTTTTAATAATATTTAAAAATTTTTGACAAAAAATGAGCTTGGTCGAATAAAAAGTACCCATACCTCCCATACAAATATATAATTTTTTAATACTAAAATATTTTTTTTATTTTACAATAATATAGTACCGGGTATTTGAGCTTCGGCATAGTCGAAGATAATTGTCTTACTGGTTTACTTTGACAAGTGTCACGAATCACGCGTGAACTGTCAAGAAAATAAGGCTGAAAAACCAATCAGCAAAAAAATCATCCCTTTTATAAGTAACTAGCTGACCTGGCAAACGTTGTTCTGCCTAAAATAGTTATTTTAAATATTTCAAGATTTATTTTGATATTTTTGTGCAATTATTTCTTTTAATAGGAATGAAGGCGGATAGCTTCAGTGGTTCAGCGGCCATTATCGGACTTACATACGCACCAACGTTTTTATATAGGTAATGTAATATAACTGTACCCGCCCGGCTTTGCCCGTGCACATAAGTTGTATTGCTTAGGTCTTAGATAATAATGTTTTATCGCAAAATGCGAAAAATGAGAATAAATCGATTTTCTGGAATTTTATTTCTGTGTAAACCTGAAATACAGCAATACGAACAAAAAAAAAAAAAGAATCATGAGAATCGCCCCAGCGGTTATCGAGTTACAACGTCATCGATTTTAACCCCATAGAAGATCTTTTTTTTATGGGAGGTGCCACGCCCCTTTGTCTAATGTTGACCAATCTTCAGAGAAGCACTCCTGGGCCAATACCTAAGATTATCTGTAAATTTGAGCTCAATCGATTTGGCAGTTTTCGAGATATAAGATTTTGAATGTTTTTTTTTGTATGGGAGGTGCCACGCCCCTTTGTCCAATTTTGACCAGTCTTCACAGGAATACTCCTGGGCCGATACCTAAGATTGTATGTAAACTTGAACTCAATCGATACAGTGGCTTTTGAGATATAAAATTTTGAATGTTTTTTTTTTTGTATGGGAGGTGCCACGCCCCTTTGTCCAATTTTGACCAATCTTCACAGGAATACTCCTGGGCCGATACCTAAGATCGTATGTAAATTTGAACTCAATCGATTCAGTGGTTTTCGAGATATACGATTTTTTTGTATGGGAGGTGCCACGCCCCTTTGTCCAATTATGACCAATCTTTACAGCAACACTCCTTGGCCAATACCTAGAATTGTCTGTAAGTTTCAACTCAATTGATTGCGCGGTTTTCGTTTTGCAATTGAAGTTCGGAATAGTTCGGAATAGATACCTCCGAGTTCCAATTTGCATTGATTGTTCTCCAGTGTCATGTGACACAATGTTCGACCAGTATTCCCGGGATCCAAAATTCCCTTTTCGTCATAATAGAGCTCCTGACGAAGACTACCTACTATTATATGCACCCTTGAAGTCGATGAAATGGTGATAAGTTTCGACCAGAAATTCATAGCGTCACAGAAATCTTTTATAGAAAATGTCAGAAAGTATGCATTAGATTTCTGCACACATTAACACATTATACAGACACATACCTATTTTTAAAATGATAAGTGCGCACCTACTTCCCGAATAACATCTGGATACACCCATCCAACAGCCTTGATAATCCTCAACTGACGAATTAAAACCTTAGAAATCATCTCATGTCAGCATAATTAAGTGAGCATCCTTTTTTCATCATTTATCATGATGCTTCTCTCTTCTATTCGTTGTAGAATCCTATCGAAATTCAAAGCCTTCGGCCTTTTGTAATACACCAGACTTTCTTCCCGCGCACCCCCATTGGGTATAGAAAATTAAACAAACACTGCTTCCAATATCCCTTTTTATTGCTGTCATAAGAAAGATAAAAAAGGATACGACAAAATGAACGGACAGGAAACAAAAAAAAAAAAGGAATCTTCATAAAGTCAAGTCATCAATCTTGCTTAGTATCATCGCTGATAAGAAGATATCACACTTTAGGGGCATGTCATATAACTTTTAATGGGAAATCGTGATTCCGCGAGGACATAACGTACTTAAGTGATGCCTAATTAATTTTAAGCAATGTTTACATATACCTACACGTACATATGAATGACAATCATAACACCTTACCCAAAGTTGACATACACTTGCCAAAGTGGAAGTGTTATTCACTCACATATACCATAGGCTTAGCGCGATGCAATGTTTTTTGTTTTTGCCACCACCCATGCTGGGGTGTCCTGAATAATGCCTGAACATATCCCCTGAGATTTTATGTCGACAGTTTTTTTTTCCAATTTACGACTTTGTTAATGTGTGACAGCCGGGAAATTTATTTCCCCACCGAATAAAGTCAGCTGGCAGCAGAGAGTATAGCATTTTGGCGACGCATATACTCCCGCAGCTTGTGACTGGTGCCAAATTGCAAATTTTATTACAGAACTGGATTGTGATCTTAATTAAGAGGATTTGTTCCTATTAGGCGATTTGTATATGTCAAGTTGGAAACCCTTGCACAGGGACGAAATTTCCCGAGATGGACATTTGTTTTGATTATTATTGAAAGCGATATGAATATTCTTTAAAGCAAAATGGCCACGGAAGGGTATAGGTACACCGCATGATTAGGTTATACATTGGGTTTGTACTTTGAGTATCACATGTTCGAAGGATCCGAAAACTACTTACTGAGGAGGAAACGAGGAGTAACATACAGAGTTTTGAGTCTAGTCAAGATTGCTTATAAGATACTATCTTGTGTACTGTGTGAACGCCTGAAGCCATTTATAAACGAACTGATTGGCTCCTACCAATGCAGTTTTAGGCGAGGTAAGTCCACAATCGACCAACTATTCACACTACGGCAGATCCTGGAAAAAACCCAAGAAGTTCAAATCGCTGCTCATCCTCCATTTATCGACTTTAAGGCCGCATATGACAGCACTTATAGGGACGAGCTTTATGAAGAGCCATGTCCATGTGCGGAATGACGATGGAGAACTCTCGGTGCTCCAGAAAGATCTGGAAATAATCTCACCGCGACCATTGATGTCGCAAATAAGGACTCATGTGACTTTTTCAACTTCATCCTTGGAAAAATTGTGCGAAACTCGTAAGGCAACCCCAAGGGCGCATGGCGCAGAAACATGAACGTTAGCATAGGCGGATGAAGATCTTCTTGGTCGTTTCGTACGCAAAATTCTTCGAGTGTTTTTTGGTCTCGTTTGCTTTGACGGGCTTTGGAGTAGGAGATTTAACCGCGAACTCTGGAAGCTGTAAAAGTCAGAAAAGTAAGTATCAGTCGACTCAGATCCGGCCCAATGCAAAAGAGGATGACCTCGCCTTAGGGGGCCCGCCCAAGTAAAAAAGGACCTCCTCTATCAACTTGGAGTGCGTAACTGCAGGTGGTTAGTAAAAGATCGCGGTAGCTGGAGAGGCATGTTGGTTGAGGCCCAGGTTCACTTAGGACTGTAGCACCATTTAAATAAGTATGTAAAGCTAGGAAGTTTGTACTTTCTTCTGAAAAGAACCAGTTCGGTTTTCAGGAGATTGACTTCAAGGCCACATATTTTGGTCCATTCCATTTGGTCCGCAGAAGATCCCTAAGCGTGTTGACGGTTTTTTCTGAGACAGCGATATAGCGACATCGTCTGCATAGGCAATCACCTTATAGTTTTGGAAGTAGTTCACCACTAGGTTCCAAAGGAGAGGCGATTCATCTTTTAAGACAACACTTTCTGAGCCTGGATGCCTTTAGAATTAAATGTACTGTAGCTTTAAGGTCGAATGAAAGTTGAAGGCAAGAGTGTCGAATCAGAAGAAAAGAAGAGAATAAGAACGGATGAGGAAAGAGAGTACCTAAGTCTCAAGAAGGCACTCTAGAAGCTAGAAGAAAGCCTGAATGTGCTCCATTTTCGGATCTTCCGCAATCTATTGAGTCATGCCAGCTGAATGTCTTATAAATATAAGATCCTATAAAGCACTGTGAATGTTCCAAAAAGCGTTCTGCAACACAATAGTCGGTACCAGTATGACTTTTACACTGAGGGATATTTTGGAAAAAACCGAATAGAATTTTTTTAAGATGGTGATAGGTGAATTACGCAACTCAGCAAGAGTGATCTATAGCTGTGTCATGTGTGATGCTATTTGGGCGATTTTGAAGTAAATAGCTTTTTTGAACATTTCTAAATTTGCCCCGAATTACGACAAGGAGGTATAGCTAGGGCTCAAGTCAGGTTTCAACATGTCCGTCTAGCTGCTTGGGAATGCTCCAAATGGGTTGTCAAAGAGGCTTTTATTGCAACTGAAAGACAGGGAAACTAGAGGACAAAACGACAAACAAAAATACTTACATATCTACATCTGTAAACCGTTTAAGACAAACCTGCACTATTCACAGCAGCGACTTGAATGTAGTTCAGGAGTTAATCTAAAACAACGATTAGTGCTAATCAGTAAGGAAAATGTAGACCTAGATTCAGCATCGCCCTGCAGGCCATTATGCATGATTGATACGAATGGATAACTCTGAGATATGATCCTCAAGTCACGAATTTCAGCAGTAGTTTGACCTAACTTGCTATAATCAACACGTATAAAGGAGATGGTTTAGATCCTCACCACAGGAAAACTCGTCATGCTGGTTACTCTAGATGTAAGAAACACTTTTAATGCTGCCAGGAGAACTATTCCGATAAGCTCGATGGATATGGCTTTTGTATTTTTATATAAGGAGCCCAGCACACAGGGCAAATTGGCCACATCTCCGACGGTGTTAAAGACTAATAGCCGGTTTTACAGTGCAAGTTTAAGCTCCGTTTAACCAGATATCAAGTTTAAACCGACGTTTAACACGAAAAGGTGTATTACAGTGCTAGTTTAAACTTAATCGAGAGTTTAAACCGAGTTTAATTTAACCGGCCATGGATGGGGGTTTAAACTGAGTTTATTTTCCGGAATTTCGTACTGTACGATCTCCCTCACGGTTTATGACAAAACGACATAGCACCATTGTTGTTTTTATGCATCCAATTAGTTCGCAAGTGCAATTCCTTATCTTTGATTGTACTACATTGTTTCTAGAAAATGCTTGTATACCGTCTAAAAACGAAGAAAGCAGCTGAAGCCGATGGGCTACACGGCACTTTTTAAAAACGCTGGAGATGACATGGTCAGGAGCATACACCAACTCATCTGCAGTATGTGGTCGGAGGAAAGTATGCTCGAAGTATGGAATCTCGGTACCATCTGTCCGATCCATAAAAAAGGAGATCGCTTACGGTAACCGGTGCTTTCACTATATATGTAGAGTCAGCAGCAAGCAGAATGGGACTGATTAAAAACGAGGACAAAATGAAGTATATGCTTTCATCAACAAAAGCCCAACCCCACTACCGATTTGGTCAGAGCGTGACAATTGATAGGGATAACTTCGAGGAAGTCAGTGAATTTTTCTATACCTGGATACTGCTGTAAATGCGGAAAAGAACATCAGCTCCAGCGCGTAAGGTCTTCGACGCCATACCAGAGGGAAGGAGACACCAAAGAAGACCTCATCTTAGATAGCGACCAGGTGAAAGGAGACCTCCGACTGCTTGGAGTGCCGGCTCAAGCCGGTTGGAAGTGCATAATTAATAAGGAGTGCATAATAATAGCGCCATCAAAAGTAAAGTAAAGTAAAGTAACTATTTCACTTTTTTAAATTTCCAAACTGACACAATAAATAAAACTGATGGAAATTTCAAATACACATGAGTTCTACGTTTACAGTGGCGTACAAAACAGGCGAGAAAAGTTAAACCGAAGTTTAACTAAACGTTCGTTCGAATTTCACTGTAATACACTCACGGTTTAAGTACTTCGTTTAAACCTGCCTGCGAGTTTAACTAAACCTGAGTTTAAACTTGCACTGTAAAACCGGCTTAAAAGTATTTATTTAGAAGAATTATTTATTATTATTGTGCATTTGCACTGAAAAATGTTCTAATATACTTTTTTTTAAATAAATCTAATTGAAATCAACTTTGTAGTTTTTGTCATTTTGGGAAGCAAATATGGGTTTAAAACTCGAAGATTCGAAAAACGAAATGTACGCTCTACAGAACCCTAAGGTTAGGTTAGGTTGTATAGGGTGTGAGTTCATCACAGTGGAGTTGGCACCATATTGGGCCCATCGCCATCCCTGGCGAACCTTCACGGTCAGAACCGAAACCAATTCGCCCAAGCAATTCATTTCCCTACAAAATCTAAAAATTGTTTCAATTTTGTTACTGAGGCCAACCTCCTCCAAATTGTCGAAGAAGTACTTTCCAAGGTGTTTCCTCCTGTACCGAGCAATGGCTTGGCATTCACAGAGGAGATGAGTTAAGTCTTCGCAATACCTGCATGTTTCCGTATCAGTTAAATAGTCTTATGGCGTGCTTCCTTAGAAAACAGTACCCGAAAAGAATCCCTATTGCCATTCCCAGCTTAGATCTGCTGAGTTTTAATAAATCTGCAGATTTTTTCCTGCGTCTTTTATCTGCGCTATTTTAAATTTTCTCGAGAATAATTCTCTTGGCCACCGCTATTGGTGGTCTTATGCCATCAATAGTTTCAATTTGTGGAAGGTCTGCTCCGTTTTTGGCCAGAACGTCAGCCCTTTTGTTACCCTCAATGTTACATTGTCCGTGTACCCAACACAGTCTGACTTGGTGTTCTGCGTGCATAATGCTCTGAGCATTGTGTGGCAGCTCCTGACTAGTTCAGATTTGATGATGGAGGACTCAAGCGCCTTTAGCGCAGTCTGACTTTCAATGTAGATAGCGATATTCTTGTTGGATATTGATCCCATTTCAAGTAGATCCGCAGCTTTGAGCACGGCCAGAACCTCTGCCTGGAACACACTGCAAGTGTCCGGAAGTCTTAATGACACGTGTAGGTCTATATCATTATAGAGTATATACCTGACCTTGTACCCTCCTTAGTTTTGGAACCATCTGTATAAATCGAAATTTAATTTTCATTCGAGACCTCTTTCTTTTGGCAGTCTTCCCTAATGGGTTTTTTTTTTTTTGGTGTAAGTCGGAGGGGAAATCTTGCATAAGATACTGCTGTGTAATAAGCAGTTATGTCATATTCTTACTGACTAAAACCCCCTTTTCCTGCCCTTATTCCTCGCGGGACTGCCATAGCCTTAAGTGTTTGGCATATTCAGGTTTGCATGCTCCCGCATTGCATTACGTTGTCGCTCATGCTAGCGTTGCTTCTTGATTATGGTTGCCACAGTATTGCTGATTGCTTTTGGTTATGTTTTCTGGTATCAGTTCCACACCAATTTTCTCCCTCAGCATTTGCCCTATATATGGGTATAGTACGGTCGTGGTGTGTCGAAGTCAAATTCACCCAAACTTTCATCCGAATCAGGGATGTTGGAGAAGGATTCATTAAGTATGGAGCTATGTCCTATAGATACCTGTCCGGTTGTTAAGAACACTGTGTTAGTTAGCCGAAACGCACTATTACCAGCTTGTAGTTTTATTTGTAGGACCAGAGCCATCAGACGTAAAAGATACATGAACGCCTCAAGTGTAGCTGTGTGTGTTTTGGGTAAAGTGTTGACAGTGCAGGCTGTCTTTTGTATATATAACTTATTTCTGGCTCTCCACCAAACAATAGCCCCATAGGTAAGGATGGGTCTGACCACCATGATGTATAAGTGTAACCAATGCATCATTGTTGGTCTCAATCCCGACTTTTTCCCGCTGTCTTCTTACAGATGAAGAGAGCGCATTATGAGCCTTACGGATTTTTTCCTGCACGTTAAGTTTCCAATTTAATTTCTTATCTAGAACTGTGTCAAGATATCCTCTGCTATCCGAAAGGGAAAGCTCGATTCCTCCAATATTGGGTAGTTTGAAAGGTGGTATCTTGTATTCTGTATTAAAAAGGACCAGTTCCGTCTTTCCTGAGTTGACAGGAAGTCACCATGCTTCAGCCCACTTTCTGAGCTCGATAAGGGCTGATGCCATGGTTTCACTCAATGTGTTCATTTATTCTTACAGAACCCTATTACTCTGCCAGTTTAGATGGATGACGTCAGGTGCTATAGATGATAAGGAGGAAGGGTGAGCTAATATAGAGTTATTTTGAAAGAAAAATTCTTCGACGAATGTTATGTCCTGTGTGCAAGGAAAGCGAATCAACGACAAGACGCAATCGCGAGCTGTACCAACGATATGGGCGGTGACCAAAAAAAAAACAAAAACCGCCGACTGTATGGCTAGTCTACATCGGCTCCGCGAAATAAGGCCCCAAAAGTAAAAATGAAAAAAGCCCCAAATTTGGAGTGTTATTTCATAATGAAATAACACCCCAATTTCAAATATGAAATAAGTCCCCAAATAAAATTAAATACGGCCCCAAATCTGACAGTAAACCCAAGCAGGGGGTAGCATGCCCCCCATACGTTGTCGTTTGGGGTTTTATTTCATTTCTTTTTTAGGGTATTATTTCACAATGAAATAAGACACAATGAAATAAGACCCCAATGTTTTATTAGGAAATAAGGCCCCAAAAAAGCAAATAACACCCCAAATTTTATTAAAAATGTTTATTGTTGTTCCCTGTATAATTTTTTGGGGCCTTATTTCGCTGAGCCGTCCACATCGACCAAAATGCACGCAATAACACTCCAGCGAAGAGGATTTTCATTTCCCAGCCTCCACTCTAGGTTCGAGGCTATAAAGAAGACCGAACCTTTGTTTCATAGACGAAGCCATCGCAGATAAAAGAACGCTTAGTCTGGATAACTGATGGAAGCAACCAGGATTGCAGAAAATGGAATGATGTTGTGTCTTAAGCAGAGCCTATTCATGGGTTGAGAACCCCTTATGCAAGTAAGTAAGCGGGCAACAGGAGTCAGTTGAAGTTATATGCATTGTTGCATGAACTTGAGCATGAACAAATTTCTGAATGATTAGTTGCTGAAATGTTGGCGAACGGTTTCGAATTCGGCCTATTTTGATGTGTTATCTAAGGCATTGAAGTTCTCGAACCCCCGTATTTAAGGAATGCAATAGAGTCTTTCCTTTCTTTCTTACTGGCAGAGAAGCAGAACAGACACTCTTTATAAAAGCTTATATCATTTTTACAGGAAATACATTCCGAATTAGGTGCAAGTGATGAACCAATTTTAATAAAAAATGTCCTTATAAGAAAAAAGCTTGCCACCTAGATTATCTGCAGACACTAAAACATTGCACACATCTACTCTATTTTAACTGTTCCTTGTACAAATTTCGCACACAGATGTTTTTACTGAATTTAATGTGTTCCTTAATAAAAACCACAATATTCGACCAAAAGAAACCGCTCTAAATGTAACCCTAAAGGATGGTCAAGTCATTACGGCAAGACTTGCATGAGCTTGCATTTCAATTGGTTATGTGTAGGTATCTCGCTAAAAACTTATCAAACAGGAACATTAAATTGCCTCCCCCGAGCCTAGGCAGGACAAACACAGAGTTCCAAAGCAGCAATATTAAGCAATATAATGTGTCTTTATGTCGCAAGCAGATGTTCGCCGGTTGCCAAAAGTGACCCCCAAAACATGGCTTCTTGGTGTGCAACCTCTTGTTGTAGTACAACACAATAAATTCACACTTGTTCGTTTTTTTTGCTGTTTGTGTCGGTGCCGGCGCGATGTCATTAGGGTTAATCGGTTTTCTTGTTCTTGGCCATGGCACCGAGGGCATTATTAAGACATCATTTGCCGGGGCAATGAAGCTTTTTATGCATATTTCTTTATGGCCATTTTAATTGCAGTGTTTTATTGACTGCCATAACAATTCGCAGGAAAGTAATCATCGGTCGTAATATTCCCTTTAGATACAGTTAATATGTTACAATGGTACACAATTAGGGATCTATATAAGGCCATATAATTTGGTTGCTGTCTCTATACTGGGGATCTGGGTGCGGAATTGGGAATACAATTAAATAAAGGATGTACGAAGGAGATCAAATTAGAAACGTAGGTACTATTGTTTGGGATGATATAATACTCGTAGAGGAAATTATGACTTTTGGGAATGCAATTACATAATATAGCAAGGACATACCTCGAATGCTCTAAAATTCGATTTGTGGAGCTCCGGAAGCTGGTATCCTTTATTTTGTTATGCATTTACCTAAATTGTAAAACAAGTACCATAGTGAATAGTATATTAAGGGGTAAGAATTTAATCGACTAAATTTGGGTAATTTCTGCCATTTAGGGTGTTCGTAGAGAGAGATTGGTAACCCGGGGCTTTGGCCGCCAAAAATGTTCCTTAAAAAGCGCCAAAAATCATAAAAAAAAAAACAATCTAAAAAGCGCTCCAAAAAAAATTCAGCAGGACACGCCTCAAAGAACGCCATGAACTATATTAAATGCAACGTCTGTCTGTTTGTACCTCCATAACTTGGGAACCATTTACTCGATCTTACTTACCGGGATTCGAAAAGTTGACACAGTAAGGCCTTACGCCAAATCTTCTCCATAACAAACAACAAAAGGAGGAAAGAGACTTTGGAAATTCCATTCAATATCGTAGTTTGTTAAAATTCTTACCATTTCCCCATTTTTGTTATCTGTCTATCTCTATAGGAACGTATGCGTATCATTAACATTTCAGGGCGAAGACGGGGCTTCAACAGCTAGTCTAGTAAAAAAACTGAATATGTCAACCCTGAGCACCACCTTCATCATCCTATTTGATTCAATTATCTGTCATTACTATATACCTCTGTAGGTGTCAAAATACAAATTTTCTCTGATAGTTAAGCGGCCTTACAAGCATACATTCCAATACAATGAACTCAAGAACAGTAAAGTGCTGCTACGATGCCTTCCAAGCCCTATCCAAATACAACAAGCTCAAACTTGGATGGATACCTGCCCATTGCGGGCAACTAATCGTCCGACCAACTATATAGCTTGGGCTGGTTCGGAATCTGCGTTCTATGGACCAGAAAATTTTTGCAGAGTCAATTGGGCTACTGCTTTAGGTCTAATTAACGATTGGGAACAATAACTTCGTCTAAACCACTGGAAAATGTTCCGGGCTTAAGACAATCCAAAATATTAATCAAACCTAACTCCTGCAAGGAAATTCTCAACTTAAATAAGGACAGTATCAGATAGCTGGTGGGCTTTCTCACAGACCATTGTGGCTTGAGATAACATCTTAAAAAAATAAATTTGTGTCCGGAGATAGAATGCAGGTTCTGTCTTGAGGATGAAGAATCCTCCGAGCACTTTTTTGTGAGAGCTCGGCACTTAATTGGTTAAGAAAACGTGTCTTTGACAAGGAGATACGCTTGCCAGCAGAGGTAAGGAACTCCGCTACTAAGGATTGGCCTTATTTATATTATTATATTAGGTAGCAGTGTCAGCCAATTGGATAGGGGAAAAAAATGTACCTTTGTCATGAATGAAGTTTTATCACCTAAATATGCCTTTCCTCCGAGTCTTCCTCACTCTTAATAAAGGGTAGGCCATCTGTTGGTTTCTTTTTGAATCAAATGTTTTATTTTGACAGTTGATATATTTTGTATGACAAAATTGACAGAATAGCAATAACTTATTATGTATGTCAACTATTTTCTTTGCAATATTTAAAAAACGTCGTTTTAGCGTAAATCGTAAAAGTGGATGTTGTGTTGTCGAAACAGTTAGAATTTTACTGTTGTCAAAAGTGCGCTGCTAAACTCTGGAACCTCAAAAGCAATCTCAGCAACTGAACATCAGTCGCACTATGTATATCCTGGGGATTTCGGATTCTTCGCTTACAATTACAAGACCGCAACACAAAATCACAACAGAAAAAAAAAAACAAAGTGATCTGTCAAAATGTAGCTTGAGAAAATGCCCTGAACCGTTAATGGGCGCGCTAAATTTTGATAGATACATGCGGTACAGTCTGAAGTGAAAATTTGATTTTTTAGCTGAAGCAGCTTAGCTAAATTTTGGAGAGAATTTTGTATAGGGGCTAAAATTTAGCTCGAGCAGCGTACTAAGCTTTAGGCTTTAAACCATTTCGAAAAAGTCATATTTTCAGGTGAGGCTCATTTCCAAGATGGCAACTACAACTACATACACAAGGAAATATATACTTGTACTAGCGGGCCCGGCAAACGATTTGCCTGCTCGTACATTTTTTATTTAACATTTTATTCGTGCCTTTCTTTTGTTGGGTGTATGTATAATGTATATTATTTGAAATTTTATTCATGTGCTTATTCTTGCTTTTTAAATTTTTTTTTATTGTTGAGTGTTTATTATTTGAAATTTTGTGGAATCGGATCGCAGCCATTTGTGAATCTAAACCATCCTTAGGCCCATTCAAACACACACACACAAAATTTCATTAAAATTGGTCCAGCCGTTTGGGAGGAGTTCGGTAACAAACACGTACAGAAGAAAAGATTTGTGCATCCTAAAATTCTGAGACTGTTTGGTGTGTTTTCTTTTAAGCTGACAATGGAAAAGGCGTTAGTCAATGGAATGCTCTACCGAAGCCTGATACACATTTTTTATAGCCATCAGAAGTTTAAAATTTGGATTTGATTGCAGCAAGATGAGGTTATGTGGCAATGCCACAAAGCCATTCAACAATCAAGTTCATCATAAAATCGTGTAATAAATCGTTTTGGAGATATTGCTTGGCCGCCATGGATATGCGATTTTTTATGGGGTGCTATACGAATAATACAGAGACCATTCGGCAACTTACGAACAACATATTGGTCAAGAAATAAGGGCCGACAACATTGGAAAATGTTGCCAAGTTTGCCAAGGCAGTCATTTGAATGAAATATTATTTCATAAATTAATAATCGGAAGGTTGTCACTTTTCAAGAGTCTCATGCTCTGGACTTCTGTGAGAGGGAGGAGTCCCAGGCTCAATCCCCGGATCGTGTAGATAATGGTTGCAGATTTTTAGTAGGACAGTTCAACTTAACAGGGTATTTTGGAATTTACTCAAGCGCGGCAGATTAACATATACTTTGCATCTAGTTGAATACCTCCACCATTACCATATCAAACTATCTAAGCCCTGGCTATATAGGGCCACAAGTTTAGTTCAGCCGATCAGGGGTGTTATTACTTTAATGCGTGGCGGATCGTATTGATAGCGATTCTTTAATTTCGACCGTCTTCGCTTTGCTTAAGCTTTGTACGCTGCTCGAGCTAAATAACTCCCATACAAATTTCTGTCTAAAATGTAGGTGACCTAAATTTAAGCGAATCTATTTAGCCGAGCTGCTTCAGCTAAAAAAATTAATTTTCTTTTCAGAATGTACTGCGTGTTTAGATATTGTAGTATATGTCACAATTTAGGGCGCCAATTAATGGTTTGGCACATTTTTTTAAACTAAATGTTGACAGATCGTGTTGGTTTTTTTCTGTTGTGTTTTTGTGTTGCCCAAAAGTAAATAAGGATAAGGTTTTTCAGTGAATATCTCGATGAAGAATCATTTGAAAGTGATTAATCTGAGATCAAAGAATATCCGACAAGGAAAAAAGATCCCATACGTGTCTGTGATTGTTATATCAATATCTGACGTGCTCAAATATATCCATGTGACTGTTCTCACATTTTTGAAAGCCTGTAGAAGCTCCCCATACCGCTACCATCTAATCTTCAAAAAGTTCCAAAACTGCGACAATTGAAACCTAGAACCAGTCAATCTTACTTTTTTATGTATAGACAGAGTTTGATTGCCCTCGGACCTAGACTGATGTTTTCAGCGCGGCAAGACTTATGCCAGCGACTGTTTTGAAATGCCTTATCAGGGCGTTGAAATGAACGTACATAATCATATGCACATACAGTAAGAATGGAGAGCACCTGCGAACTGCTCTTTGGCTAAAACTTTTATTATCCAATCGTTGGAGTTGCTATCAAGCCAGCGGCTGATTCTCCCACAATTCCATACATAATATGCATACAAAGAAACGTAGGTATAAGAAACACCAAACGAGGTTAAACTATATAATATCGGTATCCCTAGTCAGAGGTCAGATGTATACCTACACAACGCTGGAGCTGGAGCTTATTAACTCCATCCAACTCAACTAATAACACGAAGTGTGCACCATCAGTCATAATATCCTCCTAGCGGTATAATAAACATGTCTTCCGCTCTCACTCTCCTGTCCAAATGGCGAGAAATAAAGGATTTTCCCAAGAAAATACCTAAGCACACATCATATTATAGTGTGTGTAGTGTGTGCCATATAACAGACAGTGAACCCGGTTATACCTACGAAAGGATGTAGAACGGTAGAACACCACGGCAGGTGTGTAAGAAAGTAATAACAGAGTAAATGAACACATAATGCACGACGTTAAGTAATTTAGTATCTCGTTGAGGTTGCAAAACTAAAATTAAGAATTTAATTATTTAATTAAAACAGGATATGCTGGGAAATGTCCTGTTTTTCGCACCATTTTGCTTGTGCATGACATCCATCCAACATAGAGACTTAGGAAATGTGTATATGCGAAGTTGCTTCAGGGCCTCTGCAGCTTCCTCGACACGACTTTATTGAAAGGAGGATAGACGGACAGACGGAGCATAGAAGGAAGCGTGTGCCATTAATTATTTCCCTAGTGTCCACTTGGATTTTGACTAATACAAAGATTCCCTCAGTCCAAGTGACAAAAGGCAGAAGGCAAGGTTTTGTCAATGAAGGCGTGTGTTTTCCCCTTTACCTCTAGGTCCTAGGAGCTTAGCCTAGTTTAGCTTTAGCGCACACAAAAGGTTCTGTTCTGAATGAAAGATCTACTGCCCCTAGAGACGGAGACAGAGACAGAGAGAGAGCACTACATTCAACTTCACGTGTCAAATGATTTCATTACGTATTCAAGAAAGGAAATGCGAATCGCCATGACAGGACTGACTGGTTAGTCACCCGCCTGGACAGAAGTAATAAGTGAGTATGCACTACAACTGCAGAGCAGTGAAAACGATGAGATTGGTATGGTACTTAGCGGGCGGTACCCATACCAAAAGCAAAACGACTGATGATGATGAGGATGATGATTCAACGTCATGGCGACAACGACGATGACGATGACGATGACACGAAGCGAAAAATGAAAAATTGTTGCATTTAAATTTTGCGCTCCTGCTTACACCCGAAGGCGCGCAGAAAAAAAAAATCTCACAAAATGGGGTTGACGAATAACTAAGGCGCGATGCGAACGAAAAAAAGGATTTCAACTGAAAATAGATACTCCGCATTTAAGGAGCCTGTGTCTGTAAGTGTGAGGGTTTGCGGACGCCGACAACGACGATGAAGCAGCAGCAGCATCAGCAAGCAAAAGTGGATCAGGATACAAATGTCATTTTGTACAAGATTAAGGAATAGGGATAATTGAGAGATTCTCGCTAGAGTGAGCTTACGGATGGGGTAGCAAGAAAAAAAAAAGAAAATAGAATGCCATAATTAATTTACATTTTTCTTTTAATTTTTATTCTCTCCTGTGTGGCGGAGCCTTTCCGCTGGCTTCGGGGGTTTAAATTTCGTTTTATAGAAGATTTCTTTTCGTTTATACGGTATAATTGGTCATTTGAAACTGTTGGCGATGGATAGGATAGCAGATAGCCATAGCAAAGTAGCAGCACCAATGAGTAATTGTAGATTTTTTTCTCTCCCTTGTCTTAGCTAAACAAAAAAGGATTGCAATTCATTTTTCATTTTCATCCTGGAAAGAGAGTGATGGGACAGTTTTGTCGGCGGCGTTCCCAGATGAATTCTTTAGCGTGCGGTAATAGGATCTGAAGTTTGAAGTAGATAATTTGCTAGAGAGTTGGTTTTCGCTATATAAACGCACAGATTGAACGAAACAATTTTAATGGACTTTGAGCACAAATTACAGGCGGCATTTGATGGGTGTTGCCACCTAACAACTTTTTTCCATTAATCTTTTTATAATAGGAACAAGAATTTAGAAAAAGTGCAGCTGGTCCCGAAAGCAAAGGGGTATTGCCTACTTAGGGATACCTACTTTTTGTAGGAGCTTTACATTTTTATTTGCTGAATTTAGAACGGGTACAAACAATTTTTGAAATTAAATTGTCCGAAATTTGAAAAACTGCGGCCTGACTCAGCTAAAAAGGGACATTGTATCGAAATATCTGGGAGTGATCCTATATAAGAGACTCTTTTGGTAAACATATCAAGTAGAAGGCAAGGTTCTCTTCATTAGGTTCATTGGCAGTGTTGTGTAAGGCTGTTTCTGGTAAGACTTGCCTCCGAAAATAGTTGTTTGGATCTTCATGGCTATAACAGATTCTTTTCTATGCATTGGTTGTTAGATTGAGAAGACTTTCACGTAGGTAAATGACTGCCTTCAGCAGAGAACTTCGAAAAAGATCCTGTCTTTATTGCACGCAAACTGCCTGAATATCCCTGGCTCTAATTTAGATACCTTGCTCGATTTACTTCCCGTTGTTACCTTTATCATGGGTTTTAACTCTATCAAAGTGCATTTTGGTATCGTCCGCACTGGAATTTCGATGACTTTGGATGACACTTATTCTAGGACCTGGGTCTATGGATAAGCCATCTAATGCAATGATACCGAAACTTCGGATGTTGTACAAATTTAGAGTCGATTTCCCTTGCATTCAGGACTCGTTTCAGCCGTAGTCCGAGCTTGGATTGAGATGCAGTCAAATTTTCATAGATGTCTTCTAAACTAATGAAGGGCCCGGTGCTGATGAAATTACTTCGGGGAAATCAACAACACTAAACAGTACTCTTTAGACAAGCTCTGTTTTTCAAGATCTATGCTATCCTATAATAGTTGATGAACATGTTGCGAGGGATAATTGGCGGGACCGTAGTATCTGCGAAATTCAGACTTAGCTTGGCCTTGCGCAATTCTACAACCTGTTCCAAAATAGTTTGGGAATGGAAGAACTATTTGAATTCGGTCGCAAGGTTAAACTTTTGGAGTCTTAAGGACACACTGGGATGGCGGAAAATGAGATTTCAGATGAGATTTGAAAGCAAGGGTCAGAGTATGATTTTTCAGGACCTGAATTTACGTGGGGTTTGTCTACATAAGGGCCTCGATTGACGAATAGATTTCTTACGAACACAATTGTGTATGGTGGACAATTTATTGGCGTCATTATGGGACACTTTCCTTAGTGTGCTGGACTAAAATGACACAACATTGGCGACGTTCGTCGAGAAGATCACGATACTTCGGATCATTTATTTTCTTATTGTACAGCCTTTGCTCGGATCAGGTGGTAAATCTAAGGTGCTGGATATGGTGAGTGCTAGTTTTGTAAGTTTCTCATAGCTAAAGACTAAAGTCCATATTTCGGCTTCCTCCGAAATTTTAAAAATTCCAGTAACACAGGTAATACTGGATTTTTTTACTGGCAACACAATGGAGCAGTTGCGATTGAGTTGTCCAGTGGAGTGTTTCCTAAACCGTGTAGGTATCTCTACAGGCTTTTGTTCTATAGATTTCTGGCTGGGTTTTGCCCATGTGTCGTCAATCTTCTGTATATATATCCGAGGACGCAGGAGTCTTTGGATAGTACTTTGCGGAGCCTTATTCATCCATTTTGCCATGAACTATTTGTTGCTCTAAATCCATATTTATATTCGTTAAAGCTAGATATGTAAAGTTTCTTACTTACTTACTTAGGTGGCGCTAAAGTCCGAGGTATGGATCTGTTCCTATGGATTGGAACTGAAGACTCTTCTGGCTGGAGCGTTGGTGTCCATTCGCTCTACATGTTCTAACCATCTTAGTCGACTGATACGTACTTTTCTGATCATGACGCTTTAACAGCTCGTAGACTGCGCTGTTAAATCTCCTCCTCCAAAGCCCGTCAACGCAAACGGGACCGAAAATCACTCGAAAAATTTTGCGTTTGAAGCAACCAAGGAGATCTTTATCCACCTTTGATAAAGTCCATAATTCTGCGCCATAAAGCAGGACTGAGATGATTAGGGTCTTATAAATAGTATCATTTTTGTTTCTTGAGAAGGCCTCACTTCTACCCAACGCTTGTCAACAGCGGTTGGCAAGCGTTACTCTTACTCTTCGTTTGAATTCTGCTGTGGCGTCATAATCAGAGTTTATAGCGGAGCCGAGCTAGACAAAGTCCTTAACCACCTCAAAGTTGTAGCTGTCTATCGTGACGTTCTGTGCGATTCGTCGATGTTGCGTGTCCCTTCTTGTTAAAAACATGTATATTAGCGCTTCTGTGCTAATACAAGAAAACGCACAAGTGACATAGCTCGCAGCATTTTGCCAATCTTCCAAGATTGCCAAGATTCATCAGTAGACGACCACCACATCTGTTCTAGACGCACTGTTTGCTCGATTTCCACCGAGACTAATGATTTTTCAATCGGGGCGAAACGCATTACTGGAGTCGAGGCCACCTCAAATTTAAAAATTTGTGATGACAATCGTACACTCCAACAATTTATTAATTTCATAAATATGTTTATGATTTGAAAATAGTTTGATTAAAAGGTACCAAGAATGATCTCATTTCATGCATTTAAAACCGCACACACAACTGCATTTAATGTTGGATATAGCTAAAGATTTAATCTCTGTCACTTATCTATATCCATATCCAATCCATCCATATCCATCCATCCATCCATACTACTTATAAAATGCAACGTCCGTCTGTTCGTTTCTCCATAACTCGAGAACCATTCGTCCGATTTTCATGATTTTTTTTCTGATTTATAGATGTGTGGCCAACTTAGTCCGTAGGGTGGGTGAGAAATGCTCAGGAGTAAAGGAGTCGCGGGGAGTAAGGGGGGACTCACGAACCGATGGCCGTATGAACTTGAAAGTTTGTATGTTAATTGATAAGCAAACATTATTACATACCTCATTCATCGTTTTTCAAAATTCGTCCTATAAGGGTTGAAAAACTTTTCAAACAAACTTTTCTATTTCGACCTTACCACGCTTAACTTGTCATTATACTCATAAATCTATGTATGCCAATTCAAGATATACTTTTAATTGTTAGGCAATACTTCACCGAGTATTTTAAGCTAACATTCATCTTTCTGGTCCATCCAGAGGGTGAGATACAAAAAATTGAAAATAGATCTTATTTGGCCAAGTGCGAAAAATTTGCTTTATCGATTGCAGTTGTGCTCAGGGGTAGTTTTATTTTGCGTTCTAAAAATAGAACGATTACTCGCACCTCGCACGACAAGCATTCAGAATGCACATTGTATATGCGTATGTATGACGTATTTGAATTTGATGTAGGGAATGGATATTGGATATGCATAAAACAAACTATTTACATATGTACGTACATACAAGTAAATATGTTTGCACAATGGTAAATACCTATATTTGAGATCTGCAGCTATGGAAAGAGTAACGATATGATCGCGTAGTATAAATAATCAAATCATACCTGCGGCTGTGACGAGTTTTCATTTATGTGAAATAGCTATTATGTCCATTGACTTAGGACTTCGGTACAGGTTGCGTAAGGACTAAGTTGGTGACTGGGGAGGAGTAAAGGGGTCGTAGGGACTAACTCTGGAACTATTTGGCCGATTTTAAAAATTCTTTCAACATTGTACTGGCTGGCTACATCCTCCGGATCAGTATAGGTTACTTGGGTGAGGATGGGGGAAGGGAAAACGGGGGTAAGGGGCTATCTTCGTAACTACTCGGCCATTGCTGGAGTTGGACTCCGACAGCCATGTTTTTCACATGGACAGCTATATGTTGCATGTTCGCGTGTTAACTGCAGTTGTTTATACTTGCGCCCACTAAAATAAAAACGTCTATAGTTTACAAAAAGGCATTCCGATGAAATATTTTTTAAGCTTAAAATAGAGCTTAGTTTTATTTAAAAGAAAAGAAACCGGCGGGCGGAGCCGCGGGCATTTGCTAGTATGTATATAAAAATGAGTTCTAAAATGTGTTCGGATACCTACGTATAACTTGAAAACCACCTACTCTATTGCGCCCATATTTACAGATAATCTTAGGTATTAGCGCAGGAGTGCACTGAAGGAGATTGGTCAAAATTGGACAAAGAGGCGTGGCTCTTCCCATACAAAAAAAAAACACTCAAAAACGTATATCTCGAAAACTGCCAAATCGATTAAGCTCAATTTTACGGATAATCTTAGGTATTGGCCCAGGAGTGCTCCTCTGAAGAATGGAACAAATTAGACAAAAGGCGTTCACCGCCCATACAAAAAAAAAAAAACATTCAAAATATTCATATCTCGAAAACCACCGAATCAAATCAGTTCGAATTTGCAGACAATCAAAGGTCCAGGAGTGGTCATTGGCCAAAATTGGACAAAGGGGCATGGCGCGACCAAATTGGATACTTTTTTCTACGGGTTTGTTCGTAATTGCTACCCGAAAGTTTAGGAAAAAAAACCTAAAAGTAATCGATTTGTTTTGTTTCTCAAATTGATTTCCAAATTTCGATATTTATTACGATGCCAAGAGGAGACAATAGTAACAGTAGCCGGCGTTCTCAGAATGGCCGCTGAACCAGTGAAGCTATCCGCCTTCATTTTCTATTAAAAAAAAATTATTGAACAAAAAATATCAAACTAGATCTTGAAATATTTAAAATATTTAACTATTTTAGGCAGAACAACGTTTGCCGGGTCAGCTAGTAAAGTATATAATGACAATTTTGTCAGTAAAATGAACCCAGCAGCCTTTTTTTTTAGGTAATATACCGCCAGTAATTCCGGCCACAACGTTAAAAGATACATTACATCTCTATGCCGTCTAATATACCCTTGGAACCTCATAAAATGTTAAAATTAATTAATGGTTCCATATTTCTTATCTTTTCATTAACCAACCACCCACTTTCTCATTTCGAAATTTAAGTTAATACCTAATCGCATTCTATTTATTGCACACATTAAGCCACCACTGAAAATACCATAAAAGGCAAACAGGAACAAAAAAAAAGTTAGAAATTCGATAATAATTAAGAGGAACATCCTTAAAAGCAAATATTGTATATAAACACACACAAGTGCACAGTATAGATGGGGCTTCGTCGTGTGATTAATCATATGGAACACATTAAATTGCCCGAAGAATATTCTCTTAAAGGATGCTTAATGCTTATACAGTCATCGTTACGACATTAGTTAGGGGTACAACGTACAACAGTAATAAGGATTATGAAGAACGATAATTTCATTCCATCAGTGAGACATAAATTCCTTCGGACAGAAAAAAAAACACCTCTAAATCTGAATAAGAACAAATACATACGACAACGTACATACTAGGGGAAGGAAAAATCTCTGGTATCTGTTTTTGAGTGAGGAAATTTCATAAACATGGAAATTCCATTAAAATACCTCTATCGAAACAGTGTATCCGTGTATAGAGGTACCTGTGGAATAAGGAAGAGAAAAGTTCCGTTTTTTCCAACGATTAATGTATGCACGTAATGTACATTAACATAGGAACAAAAAAGTAAACATGTACGCGAACGGTACAACGAAAAACACGAGAGGAAAAAAAAAATCCAGTAGTTGAATAGGTAATAGGATACGACACTGCTACCAACAACTGTTACTGCATAGTGAATATGCATCGTAGGAAATATCTGTGTCGCGAACTCGGTTCAACTTTAACATTTGGTTTCTATTTTCAGGGGAATTTCCCACGTGGAGGTGACATTTTGGGATTGTAACCGGAATTGCTCTATGGAAGACTGAGCAAATTAGTTGTTTGTATAGAATTAAATAAAATATCATGTGAATGCATTTCTCTTGTGAATAATTGAAGGTTCACTCCATGTACTCGTGTGCAGTTGATAGCTTTAGGAATATACCATACCTATATAGGTAGGAGTTATAACTCACATTCATTCTCGGAAAAATATATCCGGTTAACTTTAATGCAATCGCATACGAAACAAAGGTCGAGTTGTCAAAACAAAACCCCGATGCGATATAATATTTGGGGTTATATATATTATAGTATAGGTACCTTTGGTATTTACACATACATATGTTTTTGTGAGACCTAACAAGGAAATTTTATAGTACAGATTCACAGTTGGTGCTGATCACTTCTGCAGAATGTTAATCGACGAAAACAACACAAATTCCGCTTTCAGGCAGAATGAACCGTTTTTGTACCCTAGACGATGAAAGCCAAGACTTGAGGATAGCACAATATCCAAGCACAAGTCCACCAAAAAGGCTCTACCGACGGGTTTAACTATGCCGAGTTTTTTCAGGCATGACTTGGTGGAGAGCGCATACACCAGACCGTCTCCAAGATTTGGTCAGAGGAAAGTATGCCTAATGAATGGAACCTCAGCAACATTTGACCGATCCACAAGAGAGGAGACCCTCTAAACTGCTATAGAAGCATCAGTCTCCTTAACATCGCTTACAAGATCCTGTCTGCCGTACTGTGTGAACGCCTGAAACCATTTGTCAACGAACTGATTGGACCCTATCAGTATGGTTTCAGGCCCGGTTAGTCCACAACCGACCAAAAATTCAGATCCGAACCGACAGATCCTGATGGAGAAAACCCAAGAGGTGAAAATCGATACTCAACATCTTTTTACCGATTTTAAGGCCGCATATGACAGCATTTATAGAGACGAGTTTTACAGAGCCATGTCTAGTTTTGGCATTCCTGCCAAACTTGTCAGATTGTGCAGAATGACGATGGAGAACGTTCGCTGCTCCATAAAGGTCAGAAATAACCTCACCTAGATCTTTAATGTCAAAAAAGAATGTAGACGAGGTGATACGCTGTCATGTGACTTTTTCAACATCATACTTGAGAAAATTGTGCGAAACTCGCAAGTCAACATCAGGGTCACAATTTTCCAAAAGTCTGTGCAACTACTTCCATATACGCTGATGACATTGACATAATTGGCAGAACGTAACGGACAGAACAAGTTTGAGGTGGTTATTAGGGACTTTGCCTACCACGGCTCGGCTATAAACTCTGATAATGGCACCAGACACCACAGCAGAAATTAAACGAAGAGTTACACTAGCCAGCCGTTGTTTCTTTGGACTAAGAAGGCAAATCACTGGTGGGTGAGGCCTTATCCAGAAACAAAAAGGAGACTATTTATAAGACCCTTATCATCACGTCTTCGATTCCAACCCGGAGCGACAACGCAGTAGAGGAAGACCTCACCTTAGTGGCGCGAATAAGTGACAGAAGACCTCAACTTGGAGTGCGCAACTGGTGTGGAGACGGTTAGTTAAAGATCGGGCTAACTGAAGAAGCGTGTTGGTTGAGGTCCAGGTCCACAACGGACTGGAGCGCCATCCACGTAAGTAAGTAAATATGGGAGTCCGATATAGCTTTTAAAGTGAACTCTGATTTTGACTGTTAGGGATATCGTCTGTTTATAAAAGTTATAGGTACTGGCTCCCAATTTATCTGCTGTAAGGTGAAATACACCACAATATTTACAAAAGGTGAGGTTTTTACCTTCTGAGTACTGAACTTATAGAAATGAGAGTCAGGAAGCCTTTGGAGTTTTAAGTTTAAATTTCCATTCGCACTCTTCTGATGAAGGAACGACTTGGCTTTTGTCGTCCGGGTTGAATAACTCGCTATGCATGGTATTTAAGTCGTTTCTCGAGTCAGTAGTCTGAAGAAAGTTTTTTTCATATGAATTCCGACTGTTACTCTGATAAAAGGATTCGTTGTTTATTTTTGTTCTGTTCTTGTTGCTAAGGATGTTGGATGCGTGCCTCCTATCGATTTGGTTGGCAGTTTGATCAACTAGAGAGAGTCAGATTTTGCTCTATGAATCATCGGCCTTGATGAAAATCTACTTTTATACATATCACCGTACTACAACTACAAGCCGCTGCAACATCGATTACTCTATGGGTAGCCGTTATCGGTAATTGTTTCGTAAAGGATACGTTTATACTTTATACCAACTAACCCATATCTAATAACATGGATTAGCGAAGCCTCAACTGCTTCTGCAATTTTCTTATTTCTCATTAGAGGATCTCTGGACATAATTCCAATTACGAAAACATATACCCATTGAACCATGAGTTGGCATTAATTTGGACTTCTCGTCGGATGCATACACACTAAATAGATGCTCCCACCTAATCACTATAAATTCTACCCCTAGATTACATCTAAAGCAAGCATATCTCTGGTCCATATCTCTGCGGATCTGCGTAATAGATGTGTACACCACATCTGAGTGATCAAATAAATACGAGTGCCAACATGGCGAGCTAAAATAACGAACCAAACCAACTCCGCATCACGAAAAAGGGGAATAACTATGGCATTTGGCTTTAGTCGGGTCACAACTCGTCGCTTAGCCATTGCCTCTCGAAAATCCAATTTATCGCTGTCTAAGGACACACAGAGGGAGACCATTCGACAGACCAAAAGTCATATGGCTCACCAATCCCAAGGAAACTACCACTACATCACCCAATGTCCTCTGTGAGAATCTAAAACAAAAAAAAGCAACCCCGAACCGGAAACTCCAAACTAAAACCAATGTCCTCGCACTCCCACCCATCACACCCATTCCGCGTCCAACAGCAAGGACTCAATAGATGTTCACAAAAATAAAACGAAAATAAAAAGAAGCTGAAACAACAGCGATTAAGGGCTATATTTTTATATGAAGTGTTTGTATAGATTGTATATCGTCACCATTTGCCAGGGACGGCAGGGAATAATAAAAAAAGGACGACAGCACATGCCTTAACCCGGGTGTTAAAGTTTGTCTATTCATGCATCCGGCGAGAGTTTCCTGATAGAGCAAAGGGATTTCATCTCTTTTTTCATCTCTGTCTATAGTCTATACGCTGTATACGGTACACCATGTATCTGTATCCTTTATCGTACATCCTACATCGGATGTAATTCCTGAATGCTATCGCATTCATCGCTGTACATCACAATTGATTTGACACTGGCCAAGTCATGTAGTTTTGTTATTAAAATTCCGACAGCATATTGTGTATTATCCTGGAACAAGGAACAAAAACAAAAAACCCAAAAAAAAGTCAAATGATACAAAAAATTATGCCAGCAGAATCGAAAAATCTAAACGGGGTGAGACGGGTTAAATAATTCCATTTACTAATACCAAAACACGCACACACGAGAGCATATGGCCATTTGAAGGTCCTTTTCTCTTTTGGGCGCAAAAAATATGACTGAGGTCAAAATAAGAGCTTAGAGAAAGAGGACTAACAGATTTTATTTTTGCCAGTTTGTTGTGCGGAACGAATCACAATTATTGTATGTGGAATTTATTTTCCATCAGTAGCTGCTGATGGGCAGTGGGCATATAGAAGGTCTTCAAGGGCGTAAATTAATAAGCCGGACTTATACGAATAGGCTTTTGAATTGAAAAATATGACTCACGATTTGCTTTGTGTGATAATTTTGTGGTAAAACATTTTTGCAAAGGAGTGAGTATTGGAAGGGAAGAAGCGAAGGCATGTCAATGTATAAAGTATTATTATGGAACGCGTTGAAGTTTCTTTTTGTGAAGCATGGAAATTGATTTTACTTTCCCTAATCCGCAGACGTAGCGACAGAAAGTTTCCCAGGACATACTACTTGAGAATACTGCCACTGCACTGCTAAAGCAGAGTCTTTATAGAGGACCCATGTTGCTGTCCTTATTTTTTCTAATTTTTGGTACAGCATCTAATTAAACAAAACACATTTAACTTTAACTTAAGCAATCAAAAGCTTTAAATAATCAACAAATCTAGATCCGCAGCAGAGTTTTGGGAGGATGTACAATAAGTCAACGGGGAAGCTATATAACATTGGATCCAAATTGCAGGCACCACAGTTGAGGGAACATTTCAGCAGACTTCTAGAGCCCGTCCACTATAAGTTTTCGGTTGCTGACCAGTAGATTTCAATTGTGACAAAAAGATTTCACCAATATATTCAGTGAGTGAAAAAAAAATCTGTCGCTTTCTGATCGACGCGACGGAACCAATCAAAGCCATATTGCCAACCCCTATCTTTAAATATGGTCAGAGAGTCGTTGTTGGTTAGTATCCAGACATTCATAGAAACTGATCAACACTCCCTTTATGAGTCTCATTTTATAACAGGAGATTAATCTTTCATCGTTAGGCCAGGCCCCAATCGCGACTATAACGCGACGATGCGATGAAAATGTAGTTAAGGCCGTGCTAACGGTTAAATCTGACGTGATAGGTTTGGATGAAATCAATCCTAAATTTTTAAAACTCCTGCTTCCTTTCATTCTCAAATACATAACATATATTTTTAATCACATAGTTACCACTTGTGAATATCCCCTTTTGTGGAAAAAGGCTAAGATACTACCGATACCTAAGTCGCAAAGCCGGACTAACACTGAGTATAGACCAATCGCAATCTTACCATTTTTATCCAAAGTGTTCGAGAAAACCACGCTAAAGCAGATCCAAGCGCACCTGAGCGCCAACAACCTTTTGACTTCCGCTCAATCCGGATTTCGCGCGAAGAGGAGTTGCAAAACTGCACTCTTACTTGTTGTCGACGACATCCGCAATGGCCTGGATACTAACTGTCCCACGTTCCTGACGTTGTTGGACCTCTCGAAGGCATTTGACACGGTGGACCACTATCTCCTCTGTAAGAAGTTGCGGTATGAATTTAGATTTTCGTCTTTGGCAGTCAAACTCTTGCACTCATACCTCACGGGCCGGCAACAATGTGTGGCAGTGGGAAGCCAAATGTCGTTGTTCCTCAGAGTTCCCGCGAGAGTTCCGCAGGGTTCGATTCTAAGGCCCATATTGTTTTCACATTATGTGAACGAACTCCCACAGCTTGTTAAACATTGTACTGCCCATATGTTTGCTGACGACGACGTCCAATTACACTTGTGCTGCCCGCTGGATATGATTAGTAATGCGATTGAACTGATGAACGAAGATCTAGAGATCATAAAACAGTGGACCCTCAAACACAATTTATCACTGAATCCAGCGAAGTCTAAGACACTCTGTATTTATAAGCAGTCTCTAGATACTACCACATTTCCACCGATTAAATTAGGACAGTCATCCATTGAATACGTCACGAAGTCTCGAAATCTTGGTTTAGTTTTCAATGATACTCTTACCTGGACAGATCATGCTGCAACTACAATCGGAAAAGTATGTAATGGTCTCCGATCGCTACGAGCAACTCAAAACTCTTTGCCGGTCAAAACAAAGATGCTATACTTGTTAAGTCCCTTTTATTACCTGTATTGCTATATAGTTGCGAAGTTTTCTGCTTTGTTGACTATAATACTAGGCATAAACTAAATGTCGTCTACATCAATTTAGCAAGATATGTTTTTAACAAACGGTATTTCGACCACATATCAAGTTTCTCTATGCAAATAATGGGCCTCAGCTTCGATAACCTCATTAAGTTCAGAACTCGAATCCTCTTTCATGGTGTTATACAGACCCAACAGCCTGAGTATTTGTACAGCAGATTAAATTTTCCCCGTTCACAAAGAACAGCCATCATGATTCGGCCCAGATTCTATTGCTTGCAATCTGAGCGCTCATTCTTCGTCCATGCCACTCTTCTAGGGAACTCATTACCCATTACACTAAGGAGAACCACAAACACAAGCACATTTAAAACTTACCTTTTCAAACACTTGGCCAGTTATACATAAATATAAATCTAATAGTCGGTCAAATATAATATATTGTTTATGTTATTGTAATTTTAATGTAATTTTGTTATAATCTAATGAAAGTTGCCAATTAAATTCCATGTAGTCTCATCTATCTAATGTTAAATTTGCTTTGGAAATCTAAATCTTTTAAAGCCTTCACAAACTATAAGATGTAATCTTACTGTGAACCTATTCTTTGAATAATAAATAATATGAAATAATAATATGCGCCCCTAACTTATAGCTGATTTGTTAAATATAAATCGGAATAAACTAGGCAAAGTCCAAAGAACCGCTTGCTTGTGTATCAGTGGAGCTCTTCGCACCACACCTTCTGCTGCACTTGACATGCTGTTCCACCTGACTCCCATCGATATCTTCAGCAAACAAACGGCAGCATCTTCAGCAGTTCGTTTGAAAGCGATTTCACAGTGGACCAGCAAACCAACTGGCCATGCTGCTATCTTAAATACATTTAAGACTCTCCCGAAAAACATCGACTACACCATACCACAACTACAGTTTGATAAAAACTTCCAAGTCTCCATCCCCAATAGGTCATTCTGGGAGGACGATCTTTGATGATGAGGCGGTTCAATTCTTCACAGATGGATCGAAAACGTCCGATGGTGTAGGAGGTTGTGTTTTCTCTGATAGACTAAACCTCAGTTTCTCCTTCCGTCTCCCAGATCACTGTAGCGTTTTTCAGGCGGAAATAATGGCAATAAAGGAAGTCTTATCCTGGCTAAAAGAAAACGTGATATCCGCTAAAGATATCCGCATCTTCTCGGATAGTCAGGCTGCAATTAAGTGCCTGGAATCAGCCTCTATTAACTCTAATACAGCCCTAGACTGTCGCACGTCTCTCAGAGAGATGTCGGAGCAGTTCAACATTCACCTCTGCTGGGGGCCGGGGCATAGAGACATTCCGGGTAACTGTAAGGCGGACGAACTTGCCAAGCTGGGAACTACACTACCTAATACCTATAGTACCAAACAAAGGTACTTTAGGTATCCCAATCGCTACGTGTAAACTTATAATAAAGCAGGATGCCATCCAAAGAACAAACCTTAGGTGGACATGTGGCACGACATGTCTAGCGACAAAACTGATCTGGCCAAAGCTAGATCTCAAACGTTCTAAGAATTTGATTTCTCTTGACAGGAGGCATATCGGCGCTACAATAGGTGTCATTACGGGACACTGCCTTATATAGGTAGGCATGCAATAAGGCTTGGCGTACTCTCAAACGATTTTTGTAGAATCTGCTTAGACGAAGAGGAGGAGGAAACCATTCAGCACTTCCTTTGCACTTGTCCGGCACTCTCCCGAAAAGGGAAACTCCATTTGGGAGCCTCCTACTACAATGATCTAAACGATCTAACAAACATAGACATTCGTAGTCTCCTTTGCTTCATCAGAAGCTCAAACTGGTTCAACGAGTAGGATGAAATTTAATAGATTCATGTGGTATCACAAGGGACCTAATTGGTCTAAGTGTGTCGGCCTTTTGTCGGCAGCCACTTCAACCTAACCTAACCTAACCTAACTTATAGCTGAAAAGTTGCCAACCGATGATCTTTGGCTGTAATTTTTTTTTATGAATGAAAAACGTTGGTTCCTTTGGATGGATGGATGGATGGATTTTTTCAATTAAGACGAGAAAATGATGAGCTAACTGGCCTCATCAGTTGACAGAATTAATTATCGGGATACCTACATAATACACAAGTGCGAAATCCCCAAATCCCAAAATCCCATCTTTTGAAAAATACCAGAATTGACTATCCCCAAACACAAAATCCCCAAATTCCAAATACACCAAATAAAAAATCCCCAAAATGTTAATTCAAAATATTTAAAGACATTTTCGTATACCTAACCTTGCGCCCACTACAGCATGCCCCCCGATACCTATTTTACTGTTAATGCATTGTGAATACACTCGAAATCTATTTGGGTATTTTGGTTTTGGGGATATTGACTTGGGGATTTCAGTTTGGGGATTTTAATTTTGGAGTTTTCGTACCCAACCCGCTGGACCTGCCAGCATCTAGTGTTGTTCCATACCCTTCTAAGCACGTCATAGTGCTTGCCCAGTTGATGTCGGACGACCGGGAAATTTGCGCCAACACCACCGACGAATTATTCCGGAAAAAAGTCAAAACAATTATTCCGCGTGCTCTAGGAGTATATCGATTCGTTTTGTATCTGTTTACTTGACAAATGTCAAAGTAGAATTGACATTTTCCGCCATGGAAAAATTATAGCATTTTCCGATAGAATGATGATTATGACATTATAGATTTTTTCAAGTTGTCCTCTTCAGATCCACCATATCCAGCATTCAGCAGAAACAACTCTTGAAGGGCCATAGTCCATGGATCAGTAAGACCACTTACAACACACCGCGCCGGCCGGCCGGCCGTTTTTTTTTTTTTGACAGATGTCTTCAGCAACAAAAGCTACTGCAAAAGAGTCTGCCTCTGCATGTAACTGTCGGATGCGACGTTTCAAACCATACAAGTTCAGTCGTCCGTAGGTATCCTCTGAAACTAAGGCATCTCTAACCCAATTCCATGTATCTATATTTCTATGGCAAAACCATCGCCTCCGGCTACCAACTATTGTATTCAAAGCCTTTTCATATTTTAATGGAAATTGCCAATCCCCTTTGTGTCTAATCTTCTTTCAATTAAGTAGTACCCAGAGCATTCATATTTTGAAATTCTCTGATCATAATTCAATTTGACTCTCATAACATGGAATCCAATGCTCAATCTGTTTGTTCAGCGGCAACATTCTCCTAATGCGGCTGGTAATTTGTAGTGCATCCAACATATCTGAACCGAATCCGAATGCCAATGCATCGACTCGTACCCCAAAATTACATCCATAAGCCCTGGCATGCTCAATAAAAGTTTATAATGCATCAGCTACATGGTGATGGTATACTCTGTCCAAATTGAATGTCCGCCCAACTCTCAAGGGTGCTGTTGTTGTACAATGTACATACTATAAGGTGAGAGTGCCTGGCCATCATCATGCTTGATTAGGGTAGAAATCGTAACAAGCAATCAACCTGTAATTGACATGAAATTATTTTATTTCTCCGTTCATCGCCTTCAACTTTCAATTGTTAGCAGCCAGGCAGCATTTCTGTCGGACTGTTTCGTTCTACCCCATACGAACTTGTGCCGTGCCGGCTGAATGGGTTTACTTAAGCGGGTAGTTTTAGTTTCAAAGCCTGAATACAGATGGTGTTCACTAATTCCAGTTAAAAGGCGGTTACATGCATCAAATGAGCTCACTATACGCTTATAATCCGGATCTAATTTATGCACAATGCGATGACTTCTGATGGGGCTGTAGGTACTTGTACTAATATCGTGTGCTGCATCAGCCTTTGTCAGTTGTGTGCAAAGGGTTGCGTCGGCAATGTAATAAAGTTGAGTGCTGATCGTCGAGATGGATACTGATTCCTATGGGTTTTCAATTACTTATCAAGTAGGTAGGTATACGCGTAGGACATCAGAATGTAGTCCGCCTACGGTTCAGAAAGGTTTGTAATTTATTTGCGTACCACAGCCATAACTAATATATGAGAGAAGCGAGGCTTGAGCATTTCAATGGACTTATGAGGATACTTCACCTCAGAACAGAACAGATTGCAAAACACTTTAACAATGTGTGGATAATTCTAATCCGAAGGAATCACTCAACTTGTATGGAAATTTGTAAAATGTTGACGACCCTACGAAACGCAATAAGGAAAATGGCTTGGCACATGGAATCGTACAGACCACGTGCCGCCGAACAACTATAGCAGAGACCCTAGACTCTCAAAAGGCAGACATTAATATTGGCTATCCAGAAATGCGATGGGATAAACAACTGTGATATATAGATGCGGGTTTGTCACAGACTTAGGAAGTTCCCGAATTTTTCGGTGCAGTATCTTTCTCTGGGTTTGCTGGGTACACCTTTGGTACGGATTTCATACCGAACATCATGTATTTTAAAGATTCCCTTTTTATTTACTCGGTACATGCGGATGGGGAACAGTAATAGATCAGTATATCTACCGCTTGTAGTGCGTACACAATTAGACTTATACAGCTACAGCCCTATTGCGAAGATCAACTATCAATTGATAGTTGATACTTATCATCCAATTTTTTGAAATGGTATTGCGAAGATCAATTGTCAATGAAGTGTTGTTCGATTGTGAAAGTGCATCAATTAGCGATAGTCGGTTGACAAAGCGGTATTGTGATTGTCAATCGTGAACAATTTTATTGGTAGCTGTCAATTTTTCAATCAATCGGAATTTCGGTGTTGATAAAGACGGCTGTTAAAGAGAAATGTAAGTATTTTTAAAATTGTTGAAGATCAACGTTTTTAATTGTTATTTTTTAAGAGCTAAAATAGTTAGTAATAAAATGCAACTTAATAGATTGGTTGATTTGATGGAGCAGAATTCTTGATATCGCGAAAGGATTTATTTCCAAAACTGGTGCGCAGGCGAAGAACAATTTGCGAGATTGGCAGAAATGGCAAAGGGTACATTGTACAACATTTCCAATAACTTTATAATCAATTTAAATTTCTACATTTGTTTAGGTATGGATCGACCTGAAATGCAAAACAAAAAAGAAAAAGGTTGAAAATAAAGTCGAAATATCTGCGACTGGTGGTGGCCCAAACAATGTCACCAGATTAATGATCTGGAAGAGGCTGTGATTCGTATCTTTGAATTGAATACTTGCGTGGATCCTCCTGGTAATGAATTCGGGTAGAACGTACCAGATGCAGCGCAAATACCGAGCTCCAGTCAGCGAAGATCCCCAAATGATATGATCCAAAGAGCAGAACAAACAACAGCTCAAACAAAAGCAAAAGCAACACCTCGAAGCATCGGTATAGAAGCCAATTCCGCGTAATTTGTCTCGCCTTCATCATCATCAAAAAGTAATTCCACTGATGACATGTTTTTCAATAAATTGCACAATCGCAGATTTGTAACACTGGTAATTATGTATATTGTTTAAATAATTTGTTTGAAAGTCGTAACAATCACTCTTGAAATTAGAAATATTTTAGAACTGTCAAAATTGAGTTTTCATTTACAATAACTTTAATTTTTGCGTTATGTTCACAATAGCTTATATTTTTATCAATCGTATTTCGCAATACTAATATCAATCTTAATTGATAAATTTTGTCAATCGTCAACCGATTGATAGTTGATCTTCGCAATAGGGGTGATAGGCTAATTGACTTTTCTGCAGTGCAAACTGCGTGATAGTATGAAGTTGAAAAGCTGCAATCGCAGAAACTGCCAAAATCTTGACCGATTGCGTATTTCGAAGATATTAGTCCATCACAGCAACAACTATTGTGCAGAAGGCAACAGACAACTGTTAACACTGTCAGGAATCCATAAGTAATGCCGCGACTGATGTGCAAGGTTTCACTCGACCATACCACCGCCATGAAAAATGTCGACCAGAAAACGCAGCTAAACAAGGGGCGTTTAGAGCGGAGCTGCGAAAGAGGACTATATATTGTGTAAACACAGGCACCACCGCTTATGACAGAGTCGTTAACGTCCTTATGGTAACATTTGATGTCAAAAGAGGATTTAGACAAGGCGAAGGGCTGTCAGACGACTTATTTAACATCATATTTGAAAGAATGGTCCGAAACTCAAAGGCACACAAGGCACGATCTGATTATTTGCATGTACGCGAATGATCTTGACAAAATTTGTAGAACACAGCTATTCCCAGTGTAGAAACGCAAACGTTTAAAATGGGCTTAGCGGTCAACGAGGGAAAAAACCAAGTATATAGGGGAACCCGGGGCGGAAAGGATTAAACTAAATTAGGAATTGAAACATCATTTAACTTTTAATGAATGACTTCAACTTTTTTTGTATTTGTATCTATACCTACCTGTTTTCAGTTTTATATGTTTTTTTCTAATGAAAAAAAAAAAAAAAATTAAATGCATTTTCAATGCAGTCTTTTTTCCCCCGTTCTGCCCCGGTATATGGGGTAGAAAGTAGAATGGGATATCGGATATGCTTTACTCTTTGCAGAACTCGCAAACCGTCGTCAATCTCTCAATGCCTGCACAAAAGTTATGGTATGGGCCCATTTTTTTGCACACAATGCAGGAACACCATCCTTCCGTCGGTATTGAGTATAGGACCTTGCAATAAAGACACTCTGCGTCTGCATTCTCTATCACGAGGTTTATGTTCGATATTAAATTTATTGCTGTAGGTACCATTTTTCCTGAGCCTGGGATGCCATCTGTTAAAAAAGTGGTACCTGTAGTCAAAAAGTTATCACTTCAAACTTGATCAACTTGGCCTCTGCTCTGCCTTGGCTCCAGATTTAGAATTTAGACACAAACACGTGTAGGTACGTTAACATCCTGTTAGTGTCTCTGTTTGGATACCTGAAGGTTTCCTTTCTAACACCGGATATACTAGTACACAGACCCATTCCCACTTATAGAAAGCAGCGCCATCAAAAGTAAAATATTTATATCCCCTTAGATTACCCTTGTTTCTGTCACCCTACAAACACACTTAACCTTCCAAGGTCCGCACCAGCACCAGTTTCACAACAACAACCTTATCCACTGTGATGTAACCGTCACTTATGTTCCACTGCTTCGCGAACACGACTGACTAATCTAATTCTGCTGACACTCGCCCTTAACTTTGGCAATCATAAATACTTCAAACCCAGCCTTGATGGCACCCGTTTCATGCCCGGCTGGACACTATTTTAATGTGAAAGCATGTTATGCGGTATTCTATTGCACAACACTAAGTGTGACGTGACGCGGCATGAGGTTTTTGCCACCGACTCCATACCATATGCACGACAAAGTCATAAAGTTTACCTCAACAACGTCCAGGCTGTTCGGTCCCCCGAAAAATTTCACACCGCATTCTCTAACGTTTGAATATGGACTCTATTGCGAGGACGACGCGAACGTTGCGATGTCGCTCTTTCCTTGTGCAATGGACAAACCGTGTTTGTGGCGCTCCTCCCTCAGCTCCTTGGTTAAATGACGCAATAAGCGCATCCATCTATTTAGCTAACATCCTGCCACTATGATAAATAGTATCAGTCATAATGCCTGCAATCTTCGTCAGAGCGGAACGCGATACACATGCACGCCTCAGAGAGTGGAAAGGCCTGTTTTTCAGTTTCATCAGTCCCAGATTCACGCGGCGCGCTCATGCATCTTTTGTGTGGTTTTTGGTCACGGAGTGTGTACGGAACTACTGGACAAAAGTGTTGTCTCTGACCATGACCAGGCTCATCAGCATCATCGTCATCATCGTCATCCGTGTGTGTGTGTATGAATGGCACATCGTACTCATCACTTTGTTGTTTTAAGGATCTCATGCTACTGTTGGTTTCAAAGTTTACTCGAATAGAATTCGCGCGCGGAGGCGGGAAGCACCGCCGACGGCTGATTGGAACGAGGGTTCCGATAAGCAGTGTAGGCATACCTATACACCTCGGAAAATTTGGCGCATTGTTCACTGCATGCAGCCTCGCACGGAGAACATCATTGAATTGCAAATTTTCTGTATCTTTAGAGAAAATTTCGTGCATAATCAGTGTGTTCTGTGTTGTGTCATTGTTTGTGCTGTGTTCCGCATTATAGTGCCGTCAACATTAGAATTAGCTGGCAGGGTTGGCGGCACTGGGATCTCGTTTTGGATTCGGGAGATTATTATGGTAATTAACGTGATGCGATTCTGAAACGGTGGCTTGTAATTTGTGTCGGCTAAATCGGAGAAGAACATTTGAAAATCTACACAAATACGCGATGTTGGAGAGAGATAATATTTTTGGAAGCTGTCTAGCACTGTTCCGAGATTATTGGCATACGAATTAGGCGGCCTATTGTGTTGCTAATGGACCGAATTATATGAGAAAGAAAAAAGGAGTTTCAAGGCATAATAGTTGATTATAAATTTGCTTTTAAAATGGTGGTGATTGCATAGGCTTGCTGAGCTCAAATATGATCCTAAAGAAGAGCCAATAAATTACCTAAGTCTCCCAATTCGAAAGTTTCTTCGAAAGGTTATATCTCCCCGTTTAATATGAGCCTTAGCCGAACACCCACCAATAGGTATGACGTGTTCTTGGTTCTCACCCACTTTTAATCAGCCCCCTGACTTACAAAATTCGTATTCAGTGTAATGTGTACATAGAGGTAGGATTGACCCTTAGTGCTTAAGCTTTAAGATGATAAATCTCCCTTCTAATGGTGTATAATACAAAACTATGGTAGTAGTCATCCTGGGTCTTTTGAGTAGCTCAACTCGTGCTTCAGCAAGCATTGAAGCTGCAATTTCTGACAGGAAGAGTTTTCATCCATCCACAGTTCTAAAGCCTATTTGCTTTTTTATGAAACATTTAGACAAAGCCATCTTTTCCTGTGAGCGAAGAGAAGTTTTGTGGGCGCAGTGGCGCACCGATTAGTATGCTGAACTGATTCCGAATCCGAGTGGTCCAATCTGCCGTATATGTAGATTCCACATGACGTCTACCTCCATATCGTTCGATTTGGGTAAAAAAAAAATCTGTTAGCATCGTTCTGTAACGCTCGCCATTGATGGTAAGTAACGTCATTTTCAAGAAAAATTACTGATCAATGACACTGCGTGCCGGTCTAAAATCCGCTCATGTAGGTTGGGTTCGTTCCATATACAGAAATTTGGCTTGTTAACATAGTCATTAATCCGAAAATGAGCCTCATCGCTAAAGATGATTTTTCGGCCAAAATTGGGGTCTTCTATGAGCATAGTCATTATCATTAACTTTGAGCTCCTGTGTCAGTTGGATCTTGAACGGGTATAGGCCCAAGTCCCGAAGCAAAATTTGCCAAGTTTATGTCTGCAAAAAGCCGATTTCTTATGCGCGGCAAGGAATTCACTCCCTCGGGTTCTCCTGTGCACTTTCAGGGACAATAATGGCAATATTCTTGGCCGATCTGGCATTCCTTTGAAGTGGGGGTTGATTGCTTACTGAACTGGTTGTCTCGAATTTGGCCGCCAAACGTTGGAAAGTCGAATTTGAAGAGCCACGGCTTCTGCCGTAAAATGGCCGCAACGCGCGCAATTTTTGCACTGACTAACATTCATTTTAAATCGTGTAACTTGCCATAGTGGTTTGACATCAGTGACTGAACAGTAAACCCCCATCTTAGACAGATACCACTAAAACACGACGCCCCAGTACCTAAGTCGCAACGCAAAGTTTGGGAACCCCTGGTTTAGAAAATATTGTCGGCTTCTAGAGTTTATTTTTCGCAAGCCGTCATATTTCCACAGTTTCATTATACGAGAAATGGAAAAAAGCGTCGTAGGCCGCCCCGCCTCCTAGAATGAAGCTCAGTCTGGAAGTCAAATTTTTGATCACTTCAACAGACGGGCTAGGGTCGGCCGTTTATCGGCAATTACTACCCAGGTATTGCCAAGTATAAGTTTATTACAAGTCACAGGAAGAGATTCAGAGATTCTGAAGTGTATAACACCAAGAGAAGGTGTGACAAATTGCGATACTTTTCCTCTGGTTTGTGAACCCTTAGGCCACAGTTTCTGGCCCAGCGTTCGAGGGTCTTGAGGGCTCCATAAATGTATTCAGTGAGTGTTGCAAGGAATTCGCCTGTTGCTAGCATCACAACGTCATCTGCAGAAGCCGTGATTCTGACGCCACTGACTGACCAAAGTAATGGGCTAATAACTTCGCCCTAAGAAGGAGTTCCTCTGGAGGCGTAGATAGGCCCTCAAGTTCAGCTATAATGTGTCTTTCTTCATGTATGCTGATAAGAGTACGGTTTAGATCGAAACATTACAAATTCAGTGCAATTCCATAAGAAAGTTTTCATCCTAAATGTACCAACTAGGGAATAATTTTCATATTTTAATTTTTAAGTACTTAGACTGTAACAGCTTCTGACATTGATAGATAATAAAACTATGTTCTATCTCTCTCTTTTTGCAAATGTCCGGTCCGGACTCCGGACCCATCAAGATCTCGGCCATTCCGTCTGAGATCGCCGATCTTCGAAATAAAATTTAAAAAGACCTAGCTTTCTTATATTTTTTCTCACGGTTATACAGGTACTGTCAATGTTCAGATTACTTAACGATCTGCGTACGGCATCAGTATTGACATTATTGATAGGTCGTTGAACGTCTAAGAAAGCTGCTAGTACCTACTCTTTATTATTTTAGTGATAGCTTCTACACGCACGTCTCCCTTTTGTGTAAGCATGTTAGGCAGGGAATGGGTCTTTAGGACGTAATACGCAAGTAGATATATGCCGGTCAGCCATTTTTAAGTTTTCAGGATAGATGAAAACTTCAGGCTTATTGGCCTGAAGTCTTTGATAGCCTTTTGCCTTTGGTATAAAAATAACCCTCACTTCTCACCATTCTTAGATACAGATTACTGTACGGTACTACCAGTGTATTTAGTATCCTTCTACCGGAAGGATGGAAGTATTGGCAGTTCTCTGCAAAATAAAAGAAATAAATCCACCGAACTCTGGGGATTTAAAGGGAGAGAAGGATCAGGTTGCACATTTTTTTCAGTCCTCTGTAATCAAATCTGCAGGAAGACGCATTTCCATTCATCGTTGTTGATGTTGATGTATCTTTAACAAGGTTCCCTTCAGTTTCCTTCCCAAAATTGGACGTATCCCACGAAAAGTTCGACGAACTGGACCACATTTTGAAAATAAATTTGCGTTGTTTTGGTGTATAGTACTTTCATTGTGTAATGTCAAATGTACCTATACTTAGTAATCTGTCAACTGTCACCTATCAAATTGACTGTCACTATAGAAACAGTACTGTCAATTTAAAAATCAAAACCTCTTTAAATATATCTACAATATTTTTAATTCAATTTTACATTGTTTTTTTGATTTCTCTTCATTCTGGTTGACTTTTGTAAGCAATCCACCGATAGATACATCCTTAGAATGGGAAAATGCAGTAAGAAAGTTCGAAATTCCAATAAGATGGCAGAAAAAGATTTCCAAAAAAGTTAAATTCGTTTATTCTATCAGAGTGTCTGAATTTTTGCTCGTTCCTTCGTTTCGTTCGCTGAGATTCTTTCATCGCAAATCAATGCTAATTTGTGTTTTCTTTAGCTCCGCACAAACTTTCGGATGCTATTTCTCTGTCGCGTCGTCCCATTCCCATCCCATAGATAAAAGTTTACTGACAAGTTGCGAGTATTTATCTGTGTTTTTTTTAGCGACATTTTTCTCCACCCTCAGTTCTCAGTCCTCACCCTCCAGCAGCAGCCCCAGCGTTGTCCTAGGACAAGTAGTCTGTATGTCGTCAGTGAGTGATGGAAAATTGAATTTAAATCGGAAACCAAAAGTTTACTCAGGAATTCAGTTATCCGCTTTCCAAGGAGGAAGGAAACTTTAAATTAAGGTCAAGTAATCGCAAGGATTTACACAATTCAAGTGCAAGAGGGAAACATTTAGATGTTTAGAATTTTGTTACATTAAAAGGACTTGACAATATGTCATTCTGTCATTTATGACAGCACAAAAAAAATCGATCTAATAGAATCCTTGCTGACCTAGTTTTATATTTCATTTATAGTTTAGCTCGTCGAAATTGAAGTGCATTCTGGCTTAAGGATAACTTTTCGGAAAACCATCATTATAAAACGAAACCCACATCCACTAACAACAAGTGAATAATTTAAAAATAAATTTCCCAATCTCCTGTCTTGTATATGACACAGACAGCAAAGGCAAAGGCAAAAAAAAAATGAACAAAATGGGGAAACAAGAAAAGGAAATCCATTTGCACAGCACGTCGTCGTTCGTTAAAGTGATTGCCACCGCCAAGCACACATGGAACCACATACGTTATTCTTATGAATGCAGAATCCACCTCTAACGAGCACGTCATGACAATCAAAAAAAAAAAAAAAAAGTCCTCCCTCTACGCTCTACCCCATTAAAAGAAGCCTCCTTCCTACTCCTGTCATCCAGTTGAGACATTTTTGCAGAAGCGCCTATACTTCTTTCGCATCATCGCAATGAAGCTATGCTAAAAGCTAAAGCCCACTATTTTCCTTGGCACATCACCGAGTCATCCGACGTCTTCGCACGCTCGAGCGGATATTAAAATATGAAAGGATAATCTCCTACAAAGTAAGTGGAATATCGGGTAATGTATGATAAATGAATCTCAATTTTTGGATAACAACAAAACCAGGAAATAAGAAAATGGTGTACACACACAACACACATCACGGGCATCGGGGCATGGCAGGCAGCACTCCTTTTGAATAAAAGAAAAGAAGCCAGCTGAAAGGTTTCGACGACGAGGACGACGACGGATTAGGAGAGTTCTAAAGTGATCGACTTGCCGATGCCGAGTAGGGTACATGCAATGAATTTATAATTGGGCTGTAATGTGAAATTTCGATGAAGAAAAGAATCGACGGTTAATTTAATTTTTCCGTAATAATGTAATCCCTACACGGAATTTTTAATGGAAGGATAATGCTTACAGTTTTATTTTTTGTCTCCGGCGGCGGCGGGGCGCTTTCAACCAGCAGCATTGTATAATGGATTTTGGCATAATGCTAAACGGGTATGCTTTTATTCTTGGGAAGAAAAATCTTGTGGTTGGTGGCTGGCGCTGGAGTTATAGGAGTTAATGCAAGCCTATTACCGACCAACCTTCTTTTTAGAAATATTATTACCTAAAGTGGGGGTTGTGGGTCATTATCCTTTATTTGATGGGCTCAACAAAAGGGAATGGACCCAAAACAAGTACAAGACTTTCAGTCGATATTTTCTTGAGTAAAGCGATTTTTTTTTGTATTCACGGTTTTGAAATGGCACTTCCTATATTTGTTTTGAGAATGTGATCGATGTGGTGTTGGGGTGAAGTGTAAACAGCTTACATTTTATTACGAAAGCTGTAAAAAAAAAATAAGTTGCCGCAAAAAAAGGGAAATGTGACAGGTATACCTATACTTAGCGTAAAGGCTGTGGGGATATCATATGGGCTTATGTAACTTATATTTCTAAAGTCAATTTATCAATATCCATCTGTGTCGAAACTTGGTATAACTGCACACCAATTGCAGAGTCTAAACGGACTTGATGTGATTATAAGCACGGATATTTAATGCTCCTAGAGTAGGAAGAAAATATTAGCAACGTTGTAATATCCTGGGCGCTAGGCAATAACGACGAAATATTTTGCAACAACAAATTGTACGAGTTTTTTTTTTGGGCGTTATTTCCAAATCGATTTGGGCGCTATTTCCTTGGCCGTTATTGCCTAATGCCAATTTCCTGATCATCATTGATTGACACTGAAAAAGTTTCAAAAAAAACTAACAGAAGAAGGCGAGGGAGAATTTAACTTCGCCCAAATTTAAGGAATCCTGGCTCGTATTAATGACAACGGATGGCAAGAAGTCAAGTCAGTTATGGGCATGACCTGATCATTCGGAATTCTCGCCGGTAAGAAGCCTAAATAAGGAAACAGGACACCATTTTGTAGGGCTTCGATACCAATGCCCATCATGAACTATTGAGTTTGAGGAGTTCCGATATCAACTAGACCAATCTTTTTCATACTGCGAATCCATATACAGGTTTGTAATAATTTTGTGACGCCCTTCTAAAAGCACAGATATGTGAATAGAACCTGATTTTACAAAAGATTAACTAAAGAAGTTTTCAAGGACGGGTCGATGTTGAAATGGCTTCGTTCCGTTTATAGCAATTTTGCTTGTCTCAATTTTTGCTCATCCAAAAATGAGCCTCAACGCTAAAGATGATGTTTTGGCTAAAATTGAGATCTGTGATGTTCATTAACTTTGAGCTCCTGGATCAGTCGGATCTTGTTGGATCTTGGCCCAAGGCCAAGGCCAATTCGCCAAGTTGAAATATGCATAAGCCTGACTTCTTAGGGTTTTCCTGTACTTTTTCACTTACCCCGGCATGGCTGTCTGAATAATAGACACCAACCTACGTCCTACACAATATGGCCACCACAGGCTGCCAACATCGACCCGCCTCATGAAAAATAATTATTTTTTTAAATACCTACCAGCGGTCCCGGCAAACGTTGTTTTACCTGCTCGTACATGTTCATTGTTGTTTATTATTTGAAATTTTATATTTAAATTTTTTTTTAGTGTTTTTTATTTGAAATTTTATTCATGATTTTTTTTGTTGAGTGTATATAATTTGAAATTTTATTCATGAGCTTAGATATTCTTGCTTTTTAATTTTTTTATATTGTTGAGTGTTTATTATTTGAATAAGATCGCAGCGCCACCTACCGGATCCAATTGTTAATATAAACCATCCCAAGACCCATTTAAACACACACACAAAATTTCATTAAAATCGGTGCAGCAGTTTAGGAGGAATTCGGTTACAAACACGTACAGAAGAATTATATACCTATATAATATAAACATTTATTTTTGTTTCAAGCTTTTAATTGTTCTTGTTATGTTTTTTGTTTGGTTGTTTTATTTTTAATTAAAAAAAACAAATTTTGAGAAAATTGGAGCCGTTTAGACTTATTACATTTTTTCACGAGAATTTGTGGCAGGCAAATTATAAAGTCCACGAAACAAGTCTGGGTGGATAATATACGGGAAATACAAATCCGCTTCAATGTCGACTCCAATGTGGCTATAATGTGGATATGGATTTCGCTTCGTCCCCGCTTTTGACATTCGTATTTTAATTTCAAAGCGGGTTCAAAGTTAATGTGCAAGACGGCACTTGCGATGCCCTTAAGCCAGTATTAGACGATATGTTGAATCAGCATACGTATGCTGAAAATTGTGTTCCAATCACAACATATCGTGCAAACTTGATGACAGAAATTTATTTTTTACACGATATGTTGTGATTGGAACACAATTTTCAGCATACGTATGCTGATTCAACATATCGTCTAATACTAGCTTTAGGATAGCACTGTTAGTGAACCCCTGAACTAGGCTGTAGCTGTATCCAACAGTCACTCATTCTCAATTTAATTTAGATATCTAATCCACCTCCACCAAAATGTTCTGCGGTTGCAATAATAAGTTTAGACATGCGGGCACAATGTTGGAATACCGATATTAATAACCTACGCTGCAAAGTAAAAATTACTATTGAATATAGCGCCAAATGAACGAGCCCACCGGCGGCGGACTAGGAGAACTACAAAAAAAATATTAGCTCGATTTAAAACAGAGGTAAGAAAGGGATAGCGTAGACCCATCTTAAGCTGCTCGACTACATACTTTCAGAAACACCCTCCACACCGAGTGTTGCTCCTGATCAAATACCTTCCACAGAAGTCACTGCACTACAGAACTAGGCCGACTTCTCATCAGGACTAGATGGTATTTTTCCTGCGCAACTGCATATTATGACCTTCAGCTTCAGTATTATAACTATAAGATGGATGGAGTAGGGAGAGACAAACTTTCTCCAATGATCCGTTATTCGTGGTATCACACACAATGGACCTATTCTGGTCTAAGTGTATTGACGTTTCCAATCTGACAGCCACTTTCAACCAAACCAATCCATTGTAAGATGAAACTGGTCCTTTATTCTGAAATAGAACGACGCACCAAACTCCAAAAAGATCTAAGGCCTATAAATCGGACATATTTTAAACTTAAAACTCAAGACATAATTCTAGATCTCATCATTAAAAGCTCGGGGGATAGTACTTTGCTATCCAAGTCACAAGAAGCCTATCCAAATGGCAAATGAGTTGAAGCAGTTCTTCATTCAATAATGCAACCAATCGGGAATTCTTTTTTAAGGAATTGTCTCTAGTAGCCCTGCTGGAATATTGAACTACGTTGGGTGCAATTCCATTATCAATGCCCAATGCGGGATTAGCTCAACCAATATAATTATACCCTCCACAGGAAGGTATATTCACTTTGCCATTACATTTGTAACGCCAAGAAGGAGTCACCGGAGACCCCATAAAGTATATATATTCTGAATCAGGATCACATTCTGAATCGATTTAGCCATGTCCGTCTGTCTGTCCGTCTGTCCGTCCGTCTGTCCGTCTGTTGAAAACACGATAGCGTCCAAACGAATCGATCTAGGCGAATGAAATTTTGTGAGAGGACTTCTTTTTACCGTCGTCAGGTTGGTATTGAAAATTGTCTATGTCGGTCAAGTAGTTCTGGTACCTCCTATACCAAACCAATATGGCATGGCGAACATTTTGCATGACTTTTATGCAGTGGAGGGTATCAAAGCATCGGCCAGGCCGATGATAACACTTTTACTTGTTCTTAAATCACTTTGATTCATCTTGGTTGAGGAGAAGAAAGGACTAAATGCTTTTTACCAATTCCTGCTTATTATTCGATTGTTTGGTGGGAGGCTGCTAACACTGCATCCTATACCTCAACAATCTAAACGAGATACAGCGGATTGCTTGTATAGGTATATTGCAGGCTCATTAAAATCTACACCACAGCTGGGCCAAAGACATTATTGACAATCCTACTAAGAACGTGGGGCAGCCAAAGGCGCCCACAGACTAAGAAAAAACAATATTTGGAAGCCCAATTCGACAGAGACTATCATAAAAGGTATACTCATCTTCACAGATAGCTCAAAGACGAAGAATGGAACGGGGGCAGTAGTCTCTTCAGAAGAACTATGTACCACACAGAGTACTAAACCGTTTTCCAGGTGGAGATCTACGGAGTTAAGAAAGCGACTTAAACCGTCATAGTAAGTGAACTACCAGCAACGAAAATTAGCTTCTGCAAACACACTCAAGCAGCAGCTGTGGAAGGACTCGCTACAGCAGAGAAGCTAGGCATATGCGGCCCTGAATTGGACATACTATTTATTAGCTGATAGACAAGTACTGCCAGCTTCCAACACAGCTAAAAGCTTTATTGATAATGTCAGCTTGACTAAGTAACGATGGTGGCTCACAACTGGCACTTAAAGGTCTAAGATTTTAACTTTTTTTGATATAAACCAAATGGGAGTCGGACAGAATCCCGAAAATCCAAAATCCCGAAAGCCCAAAATCCCGAAAATCCAAAATCCCGAAAACCAAGAATCCCGAAAAACCAAAATCCCGAAAAGCCACAATCCCGAAAATCCACAATCCGGAAAATCCAAAATTCCGAAAGGCCAAAATCCCGAAAGTGAAACTAAAAATTTTATTGTAGCAACAAAAATATAAGCCAAATTTATTTAACAAAATAAACAAAATAACAAACTTCAAATAAATAAAACATAACAAAAACAGTTTAAGTCTTATTAACGAAAACATATAAAAAACGATCCATGACAAAACAATATCTAATACAAGTTCATATTGTACGCAATTCCTGTTAGAAAACTTATTTCAGAACGCTCGTTACGTTCCGCGTACATTTTAAATTTTTTTTTTCCTTCGTCACATAACGTTTTCTTAGTTGTTGCGTCTCATCGGCAATTATTTTAGCCAAACATGTTTTCACACGGATTTGCTCTTCACATAAAAGAGAATATACACCAATGTGTAAATGCCCTGCGAGAACTTTCAGCCGGCGGCGGTGCCACGCCTCTACGTTGTTCTGTGTCCGCGGCAGATTTTGTTACAAAAGGTTACAAACCGACCAAAAATTAGGGGAGTATGCAGGACTACCTACAAGTCCGTAACGTTTTCTTTTTCTACTCACTTTGTATTACGATGTTCACTGGCTAACAAAAATCTAGTCGGTCAGCTATCACACTATATTGGTGCTATACACGACACGGTATGTAGCACGCCACATACATATGTGGTTCTGACGTCAACAGAGAGTGCACAAAGAGAGCTTGTACACGGCATGTACCCATTGGCACCATTCGCTGACGTCAAAATTACGTCAGAGCCACATATATATGTGGCGTGCTACATACCGTGTACTAGCAACTTATGAGATCAGCACAACTGAATGCACATTGCGAATTGCAGCGCAACATTACAAAACATTATTATGGTAAATGGAATGGACAAACACTTGTCTATTTTACATTTAAAAAAAAAAACTCGAAAACGTGGGCGTTTTCGGGATTCTTTTTTCAGGATTTTTGCTTTTCGGGATTGTGGGTTTTCGGGATTTTGGTTTTTCGGGATTTTGGATTTTCGGGATTTTGGATTTGCGGGATTTTAGATTTTCGGGATTTTGGTTTTCGGGATTGTGTCCCCAATCCAAACCAAATCCGAGTGCTCGTTGAGGTATTAACCGGATCATTTGAAATATAGCCAAAAAAGCATTCATTTGCCTAAATGACTTCTGCAGCATCTGCATCAATGAAGGGGAAATATAATCTGTGGAACACCTCTTGTGTCACTACCCAGTCATTCCAGAACACCATACTTATCTTGCATTGAAGCACGATTCTTTAACGGCTTGCATGATCTAGCAATCATTTTAGAAAATTCATTAACAGATACTGATGGTTTTGTTACCTACCTCTATGGCTTCTAAAAATTGCACGTGATGCAAACTGCCCCCTAACCTAACCTAATCGTCATCATAAGTCCATCACAAGTCACAACTATTGAAGAATTGGTTGGTCTTTGGTAGGACCAGTGAGCAGGAGCTTCTCGTTAGTTTAGTTTTTAGTAGATCATCTATACTTCGGAGTAAATGTCAACACTACGAGCCGGCTAAGAATAACCCAAGTTTCCGCTGCAGAAGAAAATGTTTGATCTACAGAGCCTTTTTTCTGCTAGTACGGCTTAATGACGACTAGTGCTGGACGATAAGAAAGAAGTCATAGCTGATTATTATGGGCTTTCTTGGTTGAAAAATGTTTGGCTCTGTGAGGGGGGTCAACGGATCAAAAGATATAACTTTTTTTTACATGCACGCCAGGCACGTAGCCAGGGGGGGGGGGCTTGAGGGGCTGAAGCCCCCCCCGAAACGCTAAGCAAACAATTTGAAACTAAAACTCCTGCAACCATTCAAATGCAAATATAACTTAAAAAAATATCATTAAAAAACACGCACCAGAGAGCCGAAAAACTCGACTTCTAAGCCTTTGTGCCTTATTTCCTTTGTAGAGCTCTTCAAATGCATCTCAATAAGTCTTGAATAAATAATCAGCAGAACGTGGGCGATGTCTTCGAAAGCATCAACACTTTTGGCAGCGATCCAAGAAAGTGATTTCCTATTCCTAGTAAGCCTCATTGTATGCGAAAATATATTCAGTTTAACGCTACCCTTATCAGTTTTCCTACAGACTAAATCCTCTGATTTCGTTTTTGCTATCGACCGCACAAAAGAAGTTCTGAATTCTCTTAAGAATATCGGAGATTTTTTCAGAGAGGCTTTTCAATCCGAATCCCAACTTGCCGAGGACTTATTTGAAGTTGAATTAACAGTTCCAAGAACTTCATTGAAACAAACAACGCGTTCCAATCCAGAAACCTCTTCTACTGAAGCCTATTTAAGAGTGTCTATACTGATTCCTTGCATAGATTCGTTAATACCAAATCTTACGGACAGATAGATTCATGGTCAATGCAGACGTTCTACCATCATGTCATGTCAAAAAAAAATCAAGACGTCTTCTGCTTTGAAAAAAATAATTTTAGTATGTTCGTTTAGGTACATTGTACATACGATTTAAAAACTAATAAAAATCAATGAATTGGAATATACAGGGTGTCCCAGTTAAGCAGTATAATCCTTTAAGGGAAGATTCCTGAAGTTCCGCCGAACAAAAAATTCTATGGCAGGGGGGGGGGGGGTCTATTTTCACCATATATTTCCCGTTTTATTTTTTTTAATGAAATTTTTATCCTTGAGAATTTTTTTTTAAAATTATGTTAAGAAACTTTTTTACATACGATCAACAGAATTTGTAGTAAACGCCGTTTTTTGTCAGACAAAAATGGTCGAAAAGATCCTCGATATTTCTCTAAAATCAATTTTTTCTTTCACAGAACCCCAGAAAAAGAAACCCTTGAGTGTTAGGTAAGGAGATCTGGGTGGCCAAGGATTGGACCAAATCGACCAGTTCACCGTTCGTTAAAATTATGGTTAAGGAATGGAGTTACCCCGCTGCTACTGTCACAAGGTGCTCCACTCTGTTGAAAGAACATCGCTCTTCTCTGAAAAAGAAGAACACTTTCAAGGAGCTTCGGCAATCGTTCTCTAAGAAATTCAATGGAATTAACTGTTTTGTGGAAGAACGTGCGGACCTACTAAAGTGTTTTCAAACATTTACGCTAAACTTCCTTTGAAATAAGCACACATTTTGAAGAAGTTGTTCACAATAATTAAATTCTTTCCTTTGAAAGGATGTTGTGTGTATTAAATGGGGATTGGGGTCTGACCAATAGTGCAAATTGTGAAGGTTTGTAGCTTTATAACTTTGTTTCTGAATTGCGCTTCGTCAGTCCACAGAATGTTGTTGAGGAAGTGTCCGTACCGGTGCTAAATGGAAAGGGTGTAACCTATTACTCTGGAGAGTTCTGTGAATTCTGGTTTTGGTTCTGAAGCACCAATTGCACAGCTAGTCTTCGGACCTGACTTCGGCTTAACTCCCACAGCACGAAAAATCCTGGCCGTTGCGTCTGAACGTCGTTTTTTTATTTCGAGGAGCTCACCCGGTATCAACAAGGCGCTGATACGCATCAGTACCCGGCTACATGGTGTACTACGATTTGGGTATCGGCGTTGGACTCTTATCTTGCCAACGAAGCGTTTCCATGGCAGAACCCGTTTACAAACACTATGTCCGCGTAATCACGTTTTGAATACATTTTGTGGAGATCAACTTAGCAATGTTAAGCTTTTTTTCATATTCGACAATTAACTGTTAACCATTGCTCATAATTGCTAGTTTATTATTCTGACTTAATTTTGTTTGACCATTTTTTTTGACAAAAACGGCTTTTACAACAACTTCTGTTGATCGTACGTAAAAAAGTTGCTGACATCATTTTTAGAAAATTTCTCAAGGATGAACATTTCATAAAAAAATAAAAATTTATTAAGTAAACATTTTGAGAAAAATACATTTTAAGTAAAAAAATGTAACAACAATTTTTTAAGGAGCCAACTTTTTTGTAGCTGCACATTATGTTCCCTAAGTGCATAAGACTTGTATGCGCTTCTAAATTGTTTTTTCAAAATGAACAAAACAATTTTTGTATCTCTAATAGTTTTTTATTTAAAGAATTCCTCGTAAGATTTGGAAGCAAGCCCCCCCCCGAAACAAAATCCTGGCTACGGCCCTCACCAAGGTGTGAAGTCACAAAAAAAAATACTACTTCTTTGGCTCAGCTATACACAGCGTTCCCTCCCTTTTGGTTGGGCAGAGTTCTCATCTCGGTGGAAAATAGTACTCAAATGGCTTCCAAGCTAGTACGCCTCACAACGCACCTAAACTAAAGTGTACTTTCCAGTTATAAGTATAAAAGTGATCAAAATTAGAATTTCTATCAATTTCCGCAATCAGTAAAATATTGACGTAATAACACCATGTGGCCATGCTGATTTTGACAGACAAATTTGATAAAAATAGTGTCTAAATATGGTGTGGCGATGTATATTTATTTTTTTTATGGTATGATTTGTTTTCCAATAAATTGCTTAGTTGTAGTTTTATTGTTTTTGAGACTACATTCTTTAGTTAAAAAATATCATAAATAAACTGAGCTGTTTTTTCCAAGCTGTTAGAATTCGTATAGTCAAACAATAACTTTTAAGACTAATAATGTATTAGGGACGTTGTTCAAAAAGCTAATTCCAACCAATGTGACTAGCTACTCGTATATGGTATTTTCTTAACATTCATTTCTAAAAAATTCGACTTTAATTTCCCAATAAATTGTTTTCTTACTTTTACAAATTCACAAATAAATAAAGATGAAGTTAGTTTTCCTTTATTTCATAACAATATTTATGTTGTTAGTGAATTATATCTGATTTTTAAACATCAAAATAAATTTTTATGAAAACAAAACCATTTTTCACATTTTTCTTTAAAAATTGTTGAAAAAGTGCAAACTACGAAAAGCATTGCAAAATTTGAAACATAGAAGTTACCCCAACAGCTAGTATGAAAATACATCAAAAAGGCAGTGGGGCAGATTCACCAGTCAATTCTTGGACTTTGCTGAAGCTTTGACTTAGTTCCAGTGTATACAGAGTCAACTTCGTTTCAAATAAATAGTTGAAAGTCGAAGAAATCCTCATTAACTTAAACTCACTTAAACGTGTAAAAGCCTCATAAACTGCGTAAACTGCAGAAATTTACCACCTCGTAAATGAACTGTCAGATTTTGTATGGAGAATAGTTTACGCAGTCCTCATAATTTTCCGCGACGATTTGGGCTCGGAAATCAGCCGCGGAAAGTTACGCAAATCACAAATGTCAAACTGTTTGTTTGATTTCAGATTTACAGTCGATTTACGCGATTTACGCAATTACATTTCCGAGGAGTGTTCACTTAAAGCACCGCAGAAATGTTTACGAGCTGCATAAATTTATCAGATTAAGTGAATACCCTGATTATTCCTGAAAGTTTTATGCAACGGAGTTTACTCTACTTAGTGCGTGAGTGCTTGACCATTCTAGCTCCATGAGTAAATAATATTTATTGAGTAAGTTACACATCTTCTTTAAAAAAAAAGTAGGTACATATAACATTAGAATTACGTAGCTTACAGTTTTAATTGCACCATAATGTCCATTGTTATTATTCCTACCATTATTGTATTATGCACATTTCAAAAATTTTTAAAGAAAACATTTATATCTCACTATATAAGTCAATTTTTGTTCTCTTACAAATTTTTGTGATTTTGTGTTGTAATTGGGCACATTTTAATCTATGAAATTGACTGTTCATACTGAAATTGTATGGGAAAGTAAACAGGTCATTATAAGTAGGTTATTAAGTACTCCTCAAGTGTCAGGTTTAGGAAACAAAAATATTATGTACATATTTCGAAAAAAATAAAAATGAATTATGTTTTTATGTTATGAAATAGTAGTACGCGACGGCTTCAAAGTAGTAAACGTACTCAGTTCATAAAATTGTACTCAAAATGAGCAAATGAGTACAATAGTAGCACGGGAGGGAACGCTGGCTATACATCGAATGAATGAAGGACAATGCTAAGAGTTAAGAGTATCGTCGAAGTCCAGGATGGAAGGCTGCAGTGTGTCAGGCAGATAATTTCCAGGCATCTTTAAGTAAGTTAACCTATAAATATGGAATATAAATACCTACGGCTGTAAATGATTTAACATTTAAGTAGCCTCTATTCCAAAACGTGCGGGCTCACTGTTTCGACTAAATTGTAAATTTTAAGTGAGTATTTGCGTCGAAGACGAACAAGTTCTTTATGTTTTTAGTTTTAAGAACATATACCGAGTGCAATCAGTTTTCACTCCCTAATTGATTGCACTTCTATACAGTTGGGCATCAGCCTTTTAATGGGGTTTTCGAATATGCCTCATTATCCATCATTAAACACCTTTTAAACTTTTAACAGATAATTGTATAGGCCAGCTAGCAACCCCTCGATAATGCATTCGAATAGCGAACAAATTTGGCCCTAGCTTTCGTATTAAAGACATTTTAAAACATCTAGCTACCCCAACAAAACTGAAAGTTTGCCGACTTTTCTATCGCTCTGAGTGTAGGTATTTCCCTATAGACGACCAAGTGTGTATGATAATTACAGCCCAAGCAGGGTGAAAGGGAAACGGGTATGTATAAAATTGCTTTACAAAAAAAGATGTAAAGTACAAATTTGGTAACTTTTTCTCATTTTGCACTCAAACGTACGTATAGGTGCAATTTACTTTCAGCTTTGGGCCGATTCTCCTGTTTTCAAGACCGTTAATTACCTGTATGAGCCCTGTCACGAAAACGGCTATGACGACACGGGAGCGGCGGCGGCGGTGCCGGCGAGCACCTGTGCGCTCTCTGTGTGTCTATTCGAGAATAATTTGACGGCATTGCTGTTAAGTGCTTAATTTTATTTTAAGTGTGTGCGCGGGGGGATTGTTCTATTTTTTTTTTCCTTTCAAATGAACGCAACCAAAGGTGCGGATGATACCATTCTGAGGGTAATTAGCGGAAAGACTGCATCGTGACGCAAGTATAATAGCGATTTCATTCAGATAAATGAGGGTGGCGCGCTCTAAGCTGCAATAGATCCACTTAAATACATATTTACTTTGTAATTATACCGACTTTGGCGGATTTTTGCAAATGGTAGCATATTTCACGTGTAGGCATATAATTTAGAAAAGGGTTGAATGGCATCAGCATAGCTTGCTTTGATAAAAATAAATAAACGAATGAATCGTAGGTATATATATGCATATACTCGTTTGCATATACATACACCAGCTCTTAGGATGGCATTTGTGCTAAACTCTTGATGATATCGGAAGCGTCAAGTAGCTGCTGCTCGAAGTGGCACTTATGTCTACATTTGATGTGAAATTTATATCGCTTTTTTGAGAATAAATTGACAGGGTTGTCATGGAGGTATTGGAGTTTACCAAACGAGCAACAGATGAAGAGTAGATTTCATTTCTATTCATTGACTGAAACCAATTTTATTCCAAATATAAAGAGCGGGGAGTTATACCCCTGTAATATCCCCTTGATGTTGCCCACCAAGAGATGACTCTCATTGTCGAGGTGTTCTGCTGTTTATTCACAATTACCTTGACCCTTTTCCGATTGTTACTTCATCCTCTTCCAAGCTCGGCTTTATTGCAATCAATATTACATTCCCCCACAGGTCCATTCCATATACACTCCGTTTCACTTGATTACGAACCGGAATTTTTTTGTTTTAATTTTACAATATTTTTCAAATCCTTTGCTAAACCGGGAAATGCACAAGGAATCAAGACTATATTATGTTTATGCTGTAGAGAAAAAAAAAATAGGATTAAGTTGATAAATGTAACTTTTATGACGCTTTTCCCAAAAAGATCATAAAATTTACCTGTTATTTTTGTCTCACTTGATTATGAACAGTGGCTTAATCTACCTGTTAGAAGCTTAAAAGTTAAAAAAACAATGTAAAATTAGTTTGTATAAATAAATGTTGCTTTTATTCAAAGAGTAGCAATAGTTTTTAGCACTGGATACTACCTGCTGATCGATAAATCACTTCAAGTAAATATCTCAGAAAACTGTGGAAAAGCTCTTTCCAGTATCGATTTGTAAGAGATTGCCGTCATTTTGGAGCTTTGGAAATCCAGCTCCACAGTTCCGTAATGGCTTATTGCTTCCCATACCATTACACCACCTCCCTTGCTGTGCCCCATTGAAGATGTATTCCTTCTTTTCTCAAATCATGAAAATAACAACTGCATCCATCAGATCCGTCCAAATATAATTTTTTTTCATCAGAAAAGACGACGGTATGCCACTCTCGATTCCACCTGCCACACTTGTTGCAAACTCAAGGCGCTCGATTTTACGTGCTACATTCAATTGTGGTTTCCTCTTTATTTTTTCATGGCCAATATGGCTGGCCTTCTGTGTCACGCGATGAACAGTCGATCTGCTAGCTGTAACTCCAGTTTCTGTATTAATTTTACTTACGGAGAGCCTTTTTTTTCTACAATATAAACAAAACATAATATGAATGAAGGATAATTTCTTGTACATTTGGTTTTTCCCTGGTTAGCAGCGAAGAATTTTGAAAATGTCGTAAAATTTAAAACAAAAAAATTCTTGTTCGTAATTAAGTGGGACGGAGTGTATTACAGTTATTTAAATGATATAATTAACGGTGTGCTACGAGCTTCACAAATCGGTCCACTAATATTTCTATACTAAAGGGAGCTTTTTTTTAGAGGTTTGGTTTTTAAACTGGCAACACTGTATCTACAGGGTGCATGCAAAAATGCCCATATGGGCGTAATTGCACTTTTCAAAATGCAATAACGCCCGCTGGCTCTATTACATCTATTACACTATTTAATTTAAGGCAGCAGGAAATAAGATCTGACAGTAAACCCAAGCAGAGGGGTTGCAGGGAGGCACCATGTCCCCCCTTCCCCCGCTTCCGTACATTTTGTGACAGTTGAAAGTTTGATTTGTAGTTTGTACGTTTGCCATTTTACAATTAATAGAGTAACGCCGGAACAACGCGTGCAAATTGTGCAAAATTATTTTGTAAACCATGGTTCGGTTCGCCAAACATGATTTAGCTTGATCCTCATTTTCAACGCAAAATTTTGTTCTCCGATTAGGCCCATTTTTGGTTAAATGTGGAGTGGAGAAAACCCAGAAGTCCTTGTCGAGACGCCCTTACAACCAATAAAACCCTCTTTTTGGTGTTCTTTCTGGTGGCTCATTATAGAAACATCATTACTGACTTCTTCGTTCCTCAGTTGCATGGCATTGACGTGTTAGAGCTTTGGTTTCAACAAGATGCCGCAACATGTCACACGGCGAGCGACATCAATTAATTTATTGCGGGAAATATTTGATGAGTGCATAGTTTCTATGAACTGAACCTGTGAACTGGACTCCACGATACTGTGATCTCACTCCTTTAGACTACTTTTTTGGGGGTCATCACTACAAATAACCTAAACGGTCCATTAGTGAACGTTATAGCCAGCAAGGAGATTTTAAATGTATTTTGTATTTACTCAGTGTACAAAAAATATTTAAAATGTTAAATGTCATAAATACTGCAGTACATCAACGACAAACGATTCCAGAGCCTAGACAAGTCCAAGGTCTATTGGAAGTACCGTTATTTGTCTACGGAAGAAATCGTGTAGTGTCAGTACATATCCAGGAGTGTTGTATCTGGCTGAAGTTCTAAATGCTTTAAACTTAACTTAAAATAACGTTTTCTGTGTACTCTCTGTTGCAGAGGAAGATTGGAAAGCATCTCAAAATTCGTAACATTTTGAGAATATGCTGGTTCAATGGTCTTTTACTCCAAAAATGATGTTTCATCGCAATTCAATTGAAATCCTTATTAAATGTACAGCTGTCGTGTAATAACAAAAATTGGAAAAATCATTCGCTTGGTCTACCTCGCGAAAAGGACGAATTTAATGAAATAAAAAAAAAATATCAAAATGTCTAGACAGCCGAAGTTTCTATAACCCAGATATACCTATTTGCTCGTTCAATATTTTTACATTATCATTGTGCAAAACAAGTCAAAGACTATTGATGAATATTGACGGTAAGCGAAAAATCCCTCCTAACATAAAAGAACAAACGCAAAAAAAAAAAAAAAGAAGAAAAATCAGATATAATTACATATCGATTGATTTTCCATCCATTGCGCAAAAATCCTCTCAAACAGACACCCGCAAAAGAGGCGCACGCGAAACTTCTAGATTAAGCACAACATCAGCATCATTATTAGGCACTTGGAGCTCATGGATATACGAGTACCACCTACCTTATGTAACAACCTGCGTTGAGAGGTGCACTCCATCAGGCTTCAAGTAGATGTTTCCAAACAACGCAACATGGAAAAAGGCTTACAAGCTTTTACTTATACCCGGTCTGCTTTGAGCCCTTTGAAGAGCTCATCGACAACGGCTATAGAGATCTAGGAGAACTTCAAAGTCGACACTCGACAGTAGCGTTTACACTGGAATCATTTTATTATGTAGGTATGAATATAGGGTGAATGGACAAATCAAAAAGGAGAACAAAATTAAATTAAATTTAAACAGGACTGAAAGCAAATTCTATAAAAAATGTATACATAATGAGGAGGGTAGTCTTGTGGCGGAACTTTAAAGGACACATTTTAATAGTTTTGTTAAAGGTGAGAGTGTTAAGATAGTTGTCGCGGTACACATGTTAGGGAATTTATTTTTAAAGAACAATATCGTCGAGATTTCCGCCTTCACGTTAAGGATAAGGGTAAGAATGATTTTGGGCATATAGCCTGGGATGAATAAAAGTGCGATCTGGTAAAATGACAATCTTGAGCTTAATCACAATGAAATGCGTCTATGTGAAACCAAAATGAGCACATATTAGTTATCAATTCAACTGAATAAAGTGTTGCCATTTCCAAAAAATATCTACGCCACAAAACGCATAAAATACGCCACAATATATACCTCAAATGCGCTAAAAAGGACCCTACAAGGTACGGTTCAAAACCGCCCACAAAATGAGCCCCAAAGACCGCACAAAAATATGCCCCATATAGTACGATAAAAAATACGCACAAAAATACGTCCTGAGCAAGGCCATAAAGAATGTGATTTAATACGCCACAAAATGCGCCCCAAATACGTCCTATATGCTCAAAAAAATGCACCATAATACACCCAAAAATACATTTTAAGAGTATTCCAAACAACGGACCATAATACGCCTCAAAATGCGCTCCAAATTAGTTCCCAAAAAATGCTCAAAATACGCCACACACTTAAAATACGCATCTAAATACGCCTTAGAATACGACCTAAAAAATGTCCAAAGTACGCACCAAAATATGCCACAAAATGCAAAAAATGCGCCCCAAATAACCTCCAAAATTCGTTCTATAAAACTCCCCAAAGAACGCAACATAATAGGTACGCCACAAAGTACGTCCTTAAAAACAGCCCAAAGAAAGCACAATAATACGACTCAAAAACGATAAAGAACGTACTACAATACGCCACAAAATGCGCCCTAAAAACATCCTATAAAACACCTCAAGGAACACACTATAATACGCAACAAAATACGCCACAAAATATTCCGTAAAATAAGCCCCAAGAAATTCCCGAAAAACGCAAAAAAAAAAAACACTTTAAAAAACGATACGCAAACCCCTCTGCAATGATAAGTCTACCTGGGTATATGGTAGGTTACTTAATGTATGGCGGGAGAGGGCTAAAGGTGTCTATTTCTGAAACTATAACTAATAGGCCGATTCTAGAATTTTTTTCAGCATTGCAATGGTTACATTTCCTAGATCAGTATAGATTACTGAAAGCTAAAAGTATTATTACTTAGTTGTAAGAAAGGACAACCAGCAAAAGAAGGAAAGAGACTTTGGAAATTCCATTCAATATTGTTGTTTGTTGAAATTCTTACCATTTCTCCCTTTTCCTTGCCCTCCTATATTTAGCCTAAGCTCAAAATTTTGCGATTTTAGAATTTCACTAATCATATAGGGAATGGGCCTATTCCATAGTTTCAGTCAATGGTGTCAAAATTCAAAAGCCATTTTAAAAATATGACTCTAGATAAAGAAATGGAGCCCAACAATGAAAATTAAATCTTTCATTTCATGAACCACGTGCAACAAATCTCTTGAAGCTACCACTACCACCCGTCAAACCATTAAGTGCTCTGAAACAAGTGAATGGAAATTTCTTTGAACGAGTTCCGCTTCGTTAGATACCCAAGAGCCGCAGGCACTGGTAGTATTTTTCACGTTTACCACCCCCCACCGGTACACGGACACCTTAATCGATTCGATTCTTTCTCCCAATTAAGTAAATTGGATGATATTCACCGCTTGCTTAGGCTGCTTAAAGTGCTATTACGTGGTAATTAAAAAAAGCAAACTTTTAAGATGTTGGCAGCAGTGTCGGTAAGAGAAAAGTATAGCACGGCAGTTGGCCACCTATTGCTCGGCTAAGCTTTATTTACAAAACTGATTTTGTTAAAACGTTCCATTTTTTTTTTTATAAATATTTTCTGAGAGCTGTCTGAGAATTGGAAGGACGAATTTAATTAAGAAGCCTGCTGCTGGTAGTAATGATAACTTTGTGCAATTAAATTTAATTAACAGGTCTCACAAACCACAGGGCCGACCACGAAAATGTCTTTGTACCTATTGCTACCTCGTCGATGGGATAATCTACATTTGGATTTGGATTTTTATCCTGCGAAATGCAATTAAGGAAAAATCAACTTACAAACAAAGCGGAAATTTCTTTAAGGTTTTCCAAATGGTATGGAAACTAGTTGATAAGTTGTGTGGTATAATTATCGTCAGTGGTTGTAACACTTCATTAATTTTTTTTTGTAGTTATGTGAAGTTTTTGGATTAGGGACAATCACTGCTTTCGTCCTAGAAAAAAAATCTACAGAAAATGTAGGCATCGGCTTCTCATAACCACCGAATACTATAGCCTTGTCCAACCAAGAAAGGGTTAATCATCATATCTCTAAAATGAGTTTTTTTTAGCACTAGCCTGGGTGAAGATGAATACCATATCAGGGATGAGTCTTCTGTCATCCTAAACTGAGTACGATATCACAGCTGCTAAATTGAGGAAATGGAAAAATCGTCCGTGGGTTAGAAGCACAGAATCCACGAAATAAAAACAGGTAACTGATATCGACTAACTGATTTTGAATCAGCTTCCAATGCGGTAATTAGTATGAAAAGGTTTTCGAGGCTGCGCCACCTCGCGCCAACGTCTGGCAAACATCGATCTGAGAGTATAAATGTCATGCGGAAAAGCATCTCAATTCACCCGTTCGGACCCGTTTCACCCGTCTCACACACTGTCCCGCACACCCCTTGAAAAGGTTGCAGATATGGATTCTTACATAGGGCGATTGGGAAATACGGTGACCCCAATCAAAACGCAAACGGAGAAAGTCCTGAACTTTTGCTGTTCAAATTGAATGTCCATTATAAACACTTTCTTTCCACTTTCTTTCTTGGGAAGGGCTACAGAACAATGTGTTGCATCAGCAACTCTATTGCGCAATGGTAACTCCAGTTTACATAAAATTTTTGACATTTCTTGTCCCTTCATAATTATCACTGTTTTGCTTTGCTGTTAATATTTTACCTCATGGATAACCTCGCTTTCTGAATTCTGCTTTCCGCCTAAGAGGTTATCCAAATTCTTTGTACTTTTTGGTTATCTTTCCATATTGAATTAAATTGGTATTTTATATGAAACGAGTCTTTGAATTTTAAATCTTTGGAAACTCAACATCGTGGCGACGAGTATTGGTGAAGTATACCTACAATGGATAGAGCAGCAGTGGAAGAATTGCTATCACAGCAGCAATCTTGGATGAGACAAATCTTTGAGTCCAACAAAGAATTTATGGCGAAAGTTTTGCAGAACAGTGTGAGAGCTACTGTGCCTCAAAAAATTGCACGTACAACATTTGAAACAGATTTTTTTTGTCAAAAAACTAACCAAAACTATTTATTTCTATTTTTTGATTTGCTGTTATGATTTTCGGAGCAAAGTTCACTTAGCTTACGCAGATTTTGAATTTGTCAACAATTTATTTTTTTTAAATATTTCAGTAAAAAGGCTTTTATTCATACCAAAAAATTGTAAGTGCACCAAAAAAATGCACGTACAGGATGGTAACTCTGTTTATTTTTGGTGTAACGGTGATTTTCCAATGGAAAATGTATCAAATGATTTCTTTGACCTCAAATTTAGTTAGAAGTTGCGATTAGAGCAGCCGCGTTGGTATCTTATTTGTCTCTAAGCGAATTTGTAATAAAATGGCGACGTCACACTCAAAAGTTCCTATAGAAATAAAAAAAATAATTGTTAAGCTTAAAGGCTAAACTACATTCAACACAAAGTAAAGTACTTGCACGAAAATGTTTTTTCCCTTTCCACACCATTTCAAATCTGTATTTTTCTCTCAACTTTTCACAAAGTGTGTTACTTGAAAGTTAGCTATACCTCTAACTTTCAAGTGGCACACTTTTTGAAAGCGCCATAAAAACTACTACATGCACATAAAAAGTTTGCGCTAATTACTGAGATCGCCATAGAGGCCTCTGATGCGACTAGAATGTTCGCATTTTTGTTTCCGGTTTACCATGGAAAAGAACAATTATTGCAGAAAATACCATGGAAAAGAACCATTATTGCACAAAATTGCAGTTTTTTAATTTGGCTTACTTTCGTGTCAGAGCAAGCTTTTTAAATAAATATCTTACCAGAAGGGGGCAACTGCGTTTGTGTGTGAGCTTGCACTTTTTCACTTTTTGACTTTTTTCCGAATGTAGTTAAGCCTTAAAGATGAAGGTAAAAGTTATGGGGAAATATCAGAAATAATAGGAAGACCGCGTTCGACAGTGCAAAGTGTCATTGAAAATTACAGAAAAAATAAAAACTTTGATATTGCTCCCGGAAGAGGTAGAAAAAAACTGTTGAGTGAATACACGGAAAGAAAAATTGAGAGAATGGTTAAGGTTGATTCAAAAATTAGCGCTCCCAAAATTGCTGCTGACATTTTAGAACATCATAAAGTATCAGTGAGCGCTCAAACTGTTCGAAACTTTCTACACACTAAGGGGTATAATGGGCGTATGGCAAGGAAAAAACCATTTATTTCCAAGGTTAATGTTTGCAAACGCTTGGACTATGCCAATAATTTTGTTACCAAGCCAGATGATTTTTGGAAACAAGTATTATTTGTAGATGAGAGCAAATTCAATATTTTTGGGTCCGATGGTAGGAGGTTTGTGTGGCGAAAGGTAAATACGGCATTGGAGGCAAAAAATTTGCAGGTCACTGTGAAACATGGAGGCGGAAGTGTTATGGTCTGGGGGGCGATGGGTGCTAATGGTGTCGGGAATTTAGTTTTTATCGAAACAACAATGGACAAACATGCATATCTTCAAATCCTGAAAGAAAATTTAAAAGCCAGTGCTGACAAAATTGGGTTGCAGCACGATTTTATGCTTGTACAGGATAATGATCCGAAACATTCTTCGATGCTTGTTAGTCGGGATGGCTTTTGTATAATGTAAAATCAAACTTACCTCATCCTCCTCAATCCCCGGACCTGAATCCGATTGAGCATTTATGGGACACTTTGGGAAAAAAGGTCTACGAAACTCAGATAACCAGCAAAAGTCACCTCAAAGATGTCATTAGAACGGAGTGGAACAAAATATCCGCAGAAGTCACCTCAAAGCTGGTTCTGTCAATGAAGAATCGCCTAAGAGAAGTCATAAGGGCAAAAGGATGGCATACACACTATTAATATTTGATCAACTGATGTTTTAAGACACTGTACGTGCAATTTTTTGTTTCCTTTCTATTTTTCTTTCTTGGTTTTTTTTTTTTGTTTGTTATTAAGCTTAATATAATTTCAGTTAGTAGTGTATCTAAAACAAATTGTTATAGATACTAATATAATGAAGAAAAATTAAAAAATAAAATTCACTGGAATAAAAAAAATATTGTTTTCTTTTGAAAAGGCAACTGTACGTACAATTTTTGTATGCAGTGTACATCATCGTCAGTTCCATCATTTCGCCAGTTTAATTCCGAAAAGGAAAGTTGGGAGAACTACCTTTTCCAGCTGCAACAGCATTACACGGCAAATTCCCTGGAAGATGATAATCTTCGGAAGTCACATTTTCTGTCAGAGTGCGGTCCAGATGTCAACGAGTTACTCAGGAAGCTTTTCGAAACAGAGAACGTAAGTACGCACACTTTTAAGGAACTTACGGAAAAACTAACTCGCCATTTTTCGACAAAATTACATGTATTGGCTTCGCGCTGTAAATTCCTCCGCACAAAAATGTCTCCCAGCCAGTCCTATGCGGAGTGGATAGCGGACTTAAGGGGAGTGGCAAGGAGCTGTGCGTTTGTTTGCGGCAAAGATGGTTGCAATCAGTCGTATGCAGACATGATGATACGCGATATGATAGTGTTTCACACTCCACATGATGCAGTCCGCAACGCATCTACTCAAAAAAAAAATCCTACACTGGAAGAGGTTGAAGATATTGCCACCGCCTATGAGTCCACTCAACTTGCAAGTGACATCTTAAAAGACAATGGGAAATCATTCTCTTCTGCTGAGGTTAACTTGGTTAATACAACCAATAAGTTCAAGAAAACTAATGAGAGTCAAGCAAGAAGGTCTTGTGCAGGTTGTACTATATACCACGATCGAAGCGATTGTCGTCATCTGGATTCAGTGTGTGATCTCTGCGGTAAGAGGGGTCATGTAAAAAACGTATGTTTATCAGCAGCACAGAGAGCCGAAGGTGGAACTTCATTCACTAGGAAACATCAGAAGTATAGGCGATCAAAGTCACGGGGCCGGGGTGGAAAGAAACATAGCACAGAGAATCGCAAAAGAGAACATGAATCGGCACACTCCATTCATCAGCTTGTGGAAGGAACATCAGAGTCGGAGCATACAACTTTGGAAAAGAAAGCTCTCTTTTCATTCTCAGATGAAGTTTCGTCAGCTTGGGAAATGGAGCGAAGGGGGCGCAAGATGTTTATACGTTTAGACATAAATCAAACCCCAACTACTTTTCAGGTGGACACAGGTGCTACTTCTTCGCTTATTGGGCTGGAGAGTTTTCGAGCGATTAACGGTTTAAAGTTGGTACCCACAAATCGCACGCTCAAGGCATATGGTGATATGTCCGTTCCCATAAGAGGTGAAGCTGTGGTTTCAGTGCAATGGCGTGACGAAAAGAGACAGCTAACTTTGCTCGTAGTTGACAGTACGAGTGCTTCAAACATTATGGGACTCGATTGGTTTGAAGCTTTCCAGTTCAAGGTTAAGTTTCCAAATGAAGAGAACGTTTTGTATTTGTCAGATGGTTCTCGTGATCAGCTCGCAGTACAAGCACATGCACTTTGTGCAGAGTATAAATCTGTTTTTACATCCGAACTTGGCTGTAGCAAACACTTCATTGCCCATCTTACGATGAAACCTGACAGTCATCCACGGTATTTTAAGTACCGGCCAGTGCCTTTTGCTCAACAAGCCGCTGTTAAAAATGAGATTGAGAGACTGACAAATTTGGGTATTTTGCGGGCCGTTGAAACCAGTCAGTGGGCAGCCCCCATAGTAGTTGTCCAGAAGCAGAATGGAGGTCTTCGACTTTGCGGTGATTTCAAGGTCACCATAAACCCGCAGTTGGAAATAGATAGACATCCAGTTCCTCGGATTCAAGAATTGTTTTGTCGTCTACAAGGTGGTAGATTCTTTACAAAAGTCGATCTCTCTAACGCCTACCTCCAAATCCCATTGGACGATGCATCCAAGCGCTTGTGTGTCATCAATACTCATCTTGGATTGTTCGAATATCAGCGTCTTCCTTTTGGGACAGCAAGCTCGACTGGGATTTTCCAACGTTACATGGAGCAACTCACAGCTGATCTAGATTTTTGCGTTTCATATTTAGATGACATCATCGTGTCAGGCCGAAACAATGCAGAGCACCTGAAAAATCTTAAGACGCTATATCAACGCTTCGAAGACCATGGATTGAAATGCCGTTTGGTTAAATGCAAGTTTGCCGAGCCCGAGATTGAATATTTAGGGCATATAATTGACGAAAAAGGAATAAGACCCTCAGAGAAGCGAGTAGAGGCAATTATCAACTTACCAAAACCACAAAATCTTAAGGACTTAGAAGCTTTTTTGGGTAAGTTGAATTACTACAATCAATTCATACCTAATTTTGCACAGCTAGCGGCACCGCTAAACGAGCTTAGATCCAAAGAAGTACCTTTCATCTGGGGCAAACAGCAGCAAAAATCGTTCGATGTTTTCAAGGAGAAAATCATGAAGGTTTCGAGCTTGGTCCATTTTCAAAATGATTTGCCTGTTTCTCTAGCCACAGACGCCTCATCGCATGGCATTGGAGCTGTGATCTCCCATCATTATCCCGATGGATCGGAGAAGCCCATTGCGTTTGCTTCAAAAACGCTTACGGAAACGCAAAAAGGGTATAGCCAGATAGAGAAAGAGGCACTTTCAATCATTTATGGTGTGAAAAAGTTCCACCAATACCTATACGGTCGACAGTTCGAGTTAATTACGGACCATCAACCTTTGGTCACGATTTTCAGCCCTAATAAAAAACTACCTGTCATGACCATTCATCGCTTGCAGAGGTGGGCGATTACGCTTATGAGCTACACATACACGATTCGCTACAGACCTACGAAATCGCATGTGAATGCGGACTGTTTGTCGAGGAATTTGATAAGTCAGAGGAAGATAGAGTCCATGTCATAGACAACGTGCTGGAAAATTTTCCTGTTAATGTGGCAGACATCGCTGTTGCGTCAAATCGTGATGAAATAATTAAAAAGGTCATGTGGTATGTTCAACATGGCTGGCCAAATTTTATCCCGTCTTCTGAGTCCGATTTATTGCCGTTTTTCCGTAGAAAGTTCTGTTTATGTGTGCGTACTGATGTTCTTCTTTTTCAGAGCGAGGGGTTTTGTAGAGTAGTAGTACCTAAAACTTTACAACAAAAAGTATTGCAGATGATTCATCATGGACATTGGGGCATGACTAGGATGAAACAGATTTCTAGGCGATATTGCTGGTGGCCTGGTATCGATGACCAGATACAGATGACCGCGAAGGAGTGCCGTGCGTGTCAAGTAAATGCCAGTCATTCTCCGAAGGAATATTCTAGCTGGCCAACTACTGCCGAGGTTTGGGAGCGGTTGCACGTGGATTTTGCGGGGCCATTTAAGAAGAGTATGTGGCTTATCGTGGTAGACTCCAACTCCAAATTTCCGTTCGTAATCAAGATGACATCAACTACGTCACTAGCAACCACACACGCGTTGCAGTCTATTTTTGCTTTGGAGGGTCTGCCGAAGACCCTGGTTTCCGATAATGGGCCGCAATTTACGGCCAAGGAGTTTGCAGAATTCTGCAAAAGAAATTCGATTCAACATTTAACGGCGGCACCCTTTAATCCAGAATCCAATGGGGCCGCGGAGCGTATGGTACGCACTTTCAAGACGTCTCTGTCTAAAATCTTGGATAGCTCAGCTGAAGATGATGACGCTTTGGCCATTTTCTTGGCAACATATCGCTCGACACCAGACAGTGCAGGAATTTCACCGGCTGAAAAGTTACATGGTCGAATCCATCGAACAGTTTTAGCAGCCATGGTTCCAGACAACCCCAATGCTACGAAACCCTGCGAGAATAATACTAAATTCTCGCTGCAACAACCGGTATTCTACCGTCAATACCTTAAGAAACAGAAGTGGATGCCTGGTGTAATCTTGAAAAAACTTGGTCGAAAGATGTATATCGTGCAATCTGACAGCGGCAATTGCAGAAGACACCAAAACCAACTTCGGACTCGAGAAAATCATCAGTCATCAAGAGATATACATGATGGAGCAGTCGATGGTAATTTGTTAGTTAATAATCGTTCCAAAAATCTAATTGCAGAACAAAACCATCCGAATTCACCACGAACAATGCCTTCAAATGACTCATTGATTTTGGAGAGTCCAACTACTGCAAGTCCCGTGGACTTAACTTCTCCATCAGCGTCTACAAGTAATCATGTGATCCCATCCAGTCCGAAGGCAGTCCTAAATGCAGATACACCCAGAAGATCGGATCGCTTACGTTTCAAACGAGTTACATATTATCCTTAAATTAGATGCGAGGGAAGCTGTTGCATCAGCAACTCTATTGCGCAATGGTAACTCCAGTTTACATAAAATTTTTGACATTTCTTGTCCCTTCATAATTATCACTGTTTTGCTTTGCTGTTAATATTTTACCTCATGGATAACCTCGCTTTCTGAATTCTGCTTTCCGCCTAAGAGGTTATCCAAATTCTTTGTACTTTTTGGTTATCTTTCCATATTGAATTAAATTGGTATTTTATATGAAACGAGTCTTTGAATTTTAAATCTTTGGAAACTCAACACAATGAGATACGGGAGGAATTTGCACGGCAGGGTATCTGTAAGGTTTGAACAAATTCCAAAAATGTTTCATTGAATGTAGGGGAAGGATGCTAGTTGTTTTCAACAGCAGTCATTGCCTCCGTAGGACATGTTTGCGGATTGAAGCGTCTCGGTGTGGTGGCTGGTGGTGAGAAAAGAACTGCGTGGTTTAAAACGCCCGGAGCTCAAGAAGCCATCAGAGAGAAGAAGAAGGCTTTCAAGGTGTGGATTCACTTGGGAAACCGGTACATTGAGGCGCGAAGATGCAAATTGGCTGTTAAAGCAGCCAAAGCACAATCTTGTAATGAGTTCGGCGAGAAATTAGACCGTGATCACAGATCTGCAAGCAAGGTGTTCTGGCAGATCCGCCGTCTTGGTGGAAGGAAGTGTAACATTATTGAAGGAGTCAAATCCAAAGATGGTACACTTCTTTCTAATGAGGAGGACATCTTGCGCAGATGGAGCGAGCACTTTTCTGAATTGCTCAATCCAATCCAGGGCATTGAGGATGACAGATCCATCGCCTTGAGCAGGGCGGAAAATAGTCCCACGGTAGAGGAAGTCACTTTTGCGATCAAATCGCTAAAAGCTGGCAAATCTGCCGGAGTGGATGAAATCCGGTCAGAAATGCTCTAGGCCTTGGGTGAAGAGAGAGCCATTAGTGGCCTGGGAACGCGGCGAAACTCCGAGCGATTGGCAGATTGGGGTGATTGTGCCCCTTTTCAAGAAAGGGGATAAAAGGGATTGCCCCAATTATAGGGGTATATCACTTTTAAGTCTCCCCGGGAAAGTCTTTGCCAAGGTGCTGGAAACGCGTTGCAGAGCTGTGGTGGAGGCACGATTACGAGATGAGCAGTGCGGTTTTCGTCCCGACAGAAACACTACCAACCAGTAATTCACTCTCAGAATGCTTGGGAGTATGCTACACCTGTTTACGCATGCTTCTTAGATTTGGAGAAAGCATACGACCGAGTCCCTCGAGATAAACTCTGGAGTGTATTGCAGGAGTATAGAATTGATGGTTCTCTCTTGAGAGTCATTTAATCTCTTTACACAAACTGTAAGAGCTGTGTTCGGATAAACGGCGTTAAATCAATACCTTTCACCGTGGGCGTTGGACTTCGCCAGGAGTGCGTCTTGTCTCCTCTCCTTTTCATTACTTATATGGACTGGATGGCGAAGAACGTTTCGAATTGGGAGATCTGAGGACAAGTCATCTGCTCTTCGCTGATGACTTGGTCATCCTTTGGTCCTCTCAGACTGAATTCAACGCGCACTCGATCGGTTTGTAGCCGTTTGTGTTGAAGTTGAGATGAAGGTAAACGTGAACAAATTTGAAGTGATGGTCGTCTCCAGACTGTACTTTGCATGTTAGTGGAGTCCCATTGAACCAGGTGGAGAAGTTGAAATACTTCGGGGTCTTATTCACGAGTGATGGTAGGAGCAATGCGGAGTTTCCTGCTGGGTCAATTTTGAGACAGCTCGGCCATTCTGTTATTAGGAGGACTGAACTAAGTTGTCAGTCTTTAATTCGGTGTTTGTCCCAACTTTTACCTATGGTCACGAGGTTTGGGTAATGACCGAAAGAATAAGGCCGCGAATACGAGCTGCTGAAATGAGATTCCTCCGTTATATTGCTGGTGTGACCCGTATAGAGATCGTATTAGAAACACCAAAATACGTGAGGAAATCAATGCCGAGCAGCTACGTCTCCGGACGGAGCGGTCCATGCTTCAGTGGACATGTTAAACGCATGTACCAAACCAGGATCCCACGACGCGACGTGCTATGGAATCCGTACCATGAGGCAGGCGTCCTCTATACGTAGACTCAGGATGAGATGGTTATATCAAGTTATCTCCTCTACCTATATGGGGATTGCCCTCTCGATGATTTAGAGTCGATGGCGGAGAATCGAGAGCTATGGAGAGTCCACTTAAGCAACATACACCCGCGACCCACTTAATGGACATGCGGACCATTGAAAATGAAAAGGGCCCAATAATTGCATTCGTCTCATCCTAACCTCCTCTTTTCTTAACCCTTCATGTTCTGTTGGGCCTTGTCGGAGACTTAATCATCCGTATAAATATCTAATGACCACTTTATACAAACTTTTAAATAAGGAGAAAGTTGTGTGTGATTCAGTCGTGCATTTTATTTTTTTTCGAATTGTTTTGATTAATAGGATTTTCGGGACACTTGCTACCTTAGCAACAACATTGCTGCATATCTTAATTGAAATCGAACAATGACAAATATTTACATACGAGAAGTTACAAATTTGAGTCGGTGTGATGAACTGCAGGGTCTATGAGACCCTACGGCCATAGCCATAGCAACATGCTGCGCCCTCTGTCAAGAAAACTCATACCAGCCTCAAAGGATTACATTAAACCCTTAACGATTTTCACAACACATTTCGAAGTAGAATTCTCTTCAAGATTAGATTGGCAAATTGGACGGTTGTACAGGAACTCGAATTTCAGTCCACAAGGACGGTTTAAAAATGGAGTGTGCGTGGAGTAGGTGCGGGTGTTTTTTCTGAGTCTCTCAAAATCTCAAAATTATTTTAAGCTTCTATATGCCTATTTCAGGCGGAACTGAGGACTTGCTATCCGCGAGGCCTGCAAGCAAATCAAACTGCACACAAATAAAGCTCCGAGGCAAAAGAAAAAGATATGTTCATTGACAGTCAAGCTGCCATCAAGGGTATCGCCTCAGTCCAAAAAACCTCTAAATTAGTATAAAAATGTCGAGACGAGCTGGCTCTCTCTAGTTAGGACCATACACTTGGTAAATTTACAATAGCCCGGTCCCGGTCAAATGATTTTGAGGTAACAAGTCGGCACATAGCCCCTTTTTTTTAAAACGCCACACCTACCTTCCCACTTTAGTATCTAATAATAGTGTAGGTATGTAGGTATATCTTATCTATCTACCTCTCAACAGGACTTCCAAATTCGGGCTGTGCAAAAGATAATAATGGAATGGAACATCAGTTATACGTTCGTAAACACTAGTGGTCAGGAGTTCCATCTCTGTCATCAAATCATGATTGGATTCGGCATGAATTAGGCATTTTCGGCAAATAACCGCACGCGAGAGACATAATTATTTTGAAAATTACACATGAACTCTGAATGCCAACACTAGACAGCAATCTTCCTGACATCACCAAGCGTCCGACGAACCGAATGCACCTCAACGTTGATGTCCTGCCTAACAAATTGGTATACTTGAATTATCCATACGAATCAATGTAAACAGCATTGATTGGAAGGGGACGGAGTAGTCTGGCAAAACTGCCGGATTAGTAATTAAAATCCTTCGGACTTAACGATGACAATGCCAACGACGTCGACGGAAGGATGTTCGTCATTCAGGAATGCCCATTTACATATTATGCACACCCGCAAACAAGAGCTGCTGGCCACTAATTCTCGCGCTAGAACATTAATGATGTGTAACTCTGGGGTGTAGGACGTAGGTATGTCCTATACGACTGCGCCCGTTAGTATTTACCTCCTCTTCTTGTGTTTAATATGTGTGTGGGATGTGTTCGTCAACACACAACGCATCCATGTAGGTAAACCATGAATTGTATAATAATTTGCGGTCAGTAGCGTCATTTTGAATCATTCATAGTAAATTTCACTAAATTGGTATTGCAGTGCAAATGCGATTACATTCAATTTGACCGCCACCATACTGGGCTTAGATGATTATTAACTTTGACTGGGAAGCCGGAAAGATATAAAAAATTCATATTGAACCATGGAAATGGCTGCGCTAATGGAGCAGCACAGAGTTCACAAGCTCATTAAGGAAGTAATTAAATCATTAAAAAAATATAGCACTCACAAAATAATATAATGTATTTGTTTAGCAAAGCCTTAAAAGATAACCACGGGGTTTCCGTGAGATTGGTTAGATTAGGTAGTATAATCACACGCCATTCCTGAAAACCAATAATTCACCCAAAAACTAAATATTAATTTTAAAATGGTTTAAATTTTGTTTTGGGAAGTAAACCTTAATTGTCGACGAAGTAGGTACCTTTCCGAGGAGAATTCCTTCTGTTTTTAGAATAGCTTGACATTCACAGAGAAGATGAATACTATCATCTGTGACATTTAGGTCCTGGTGCAGGTAATATGGGCTATGTCAGTCATGTAGTTCCATACAAAACCACTATTAGACCCATGTGTCTCTCTGTCTCTTGAAAGCACGATAGCGTCCAAACGAATCGATCTAGGCGAATGAAATTTTGTGAGAAGACTTCTTTTTATCGTCGTCAGGTTGGTTTTGAAAATGTACTATGTCGGTCAAGTAGTTCTGGTACCTCCCATACAAAAGCACTATTAGACCCATGTGTCTCTCTGTCTGTTGAAATCACGATAGCATCCAAACGAATCGATCTAGACGAATGAAATTTTGTGAGAGGACTTCTTTTTATCGTCGTCAGGTTGGTTTTGAAAATGGACTATGTCGGTCAAGTAGTTCTGGTACCTCCCATATAAAACCACTATTAGACCCATGTGTCTCTCTGTCTGTTGAAAGCACGATAGCGTCCAAACGAATTTTGTGTGAGGACTTCTCTTTACCGTCGTCAGGTTGGTATTGAAAATTGTCTATGCCGGTCAAGTAGTTCTGGTACCTCCTATACCAAACCAATATGGCATGACAAACATTTTGCATGACTTTTATGCAGTGCAAAGCATCGGCCAAGCCGATGATAACACTTTTACTTGTTTTAATTTTATATGGAAGCTTTTGACCAGATCGTGTCGGCCCCCGACTTCACAGTGTCCCATGATTCTGCGATCATACATTCTTACATAATGCTCTGAGCATTGTGCGACAAGTCCTGCTGATTAGTTCATACTCTACTCTAACGCCTGTTGGATAGTTCCGTAGCTTTGACTACGGTGAGGAACCTCTGCCAGATTCATCCATTCATATAAACCAAAATGTTATTTTCGAATCTTAATTTTTTTTTTCTATCAAGGTATAGTAGGTACTTCTTACAATCTGTCAAGTTGCAAATGACGAAAGTGTGCGTATGAAGCGCAGCTACGTGGACAGTAGGCCTAAGTCGGGTCGTGGCTCAACTGGGGTTCGCTATGGATAGCACATTATTAAAACCTGGTCACAGAAGTCGAAGAAGGTATGGAGGTGAAGAGCATTCTGTGACAGTGAAGCAGGCAAAAATATTCTTCACTTCCGCCTTATTTCTATACTCATGGCAACACGGATTCTTGTGCTCGCTAGCAGACCTGTAGCTCTGCTTTTTCGCAAGCTGTTGTCGAAATTGTAAAGTACCTATCTACATATTGAAAAAATATTTTTTCATTAATTAAAATTAAAATTAAGAAATTCAGCTGGCAAAATCATATAAAAAAAATAAATAAATAGGTGGCGCAACAGGCGGTAGACACCCTAGCTTCTCGCAACCATTCGTTTGTGTGAGTTTCTATTTTTGGGACGAATGGAAGGGACCTACAATTTTATGCCGATTCCGAACGGCTGAATTGAGAAGCTTTTTCAGGACAGTTATACTCTCGGATGTTTGTCAGACGTTCGCGAGAGGTGGCGCAGTAGAAAAAATCACTAAGATATAATTTGTGTTTTTCCGGGGATCGAACCTGGGATCCCTCGCACAGCAGTCCAGCACACTAACCACTGCGCTACTGCGCCCACAAAATCATATAGCTGCAATAAATTTATCTATATCTTTTTTGTACAAAATGATTATTAAAAGTTAAGTTGTTCTAATCTTACTCTTAAGATAGTTCTTAATAATCATAATATTATATTAAAAATATTTAGGTACTTAATTTTGTTAACAACATTTATTTTTATCGGCGCGCGGTTATACAGTCAGTGGCAAAATTATTTGCACAAAAGTAAAGTCGCCCGCCCGACTTTTCAATTCTTCTACTCTTGATTTGTTGCTGTCAAATTTCAGCCAGGGTTCATGTCACATTATCGTGTTCAGCAGTAGACATTTTATATGTCATGAATGAAAAGATGTCACGTGGATACGGGGTGGAATATGAAGTCGGAGTCGTCAACAAACAAATTTCATGATGGCTACCTACCATAGATAGGTAAAATAAGCGCATTATGTTTATGAGAGACTTCACATTTCACAACACTGGATAACTGGATTAGGTTGACGTCAACCATAGTTTGTCCTATACATACAACACCAATCATGCTGTCAAAATGAGATACACAGAAAACAACAATCGTAATTTTGCGCTGACCATATTTCAACGTATGACGCGCGTCGTTTGGAGCTGATTTTGTGTGTGTTTAGTTGTATTTGACAGCGCGACACGATACAGCAAAAACGCCTGCATCTTGATTTTTAAAGTATGTAATATTTTTAAGAAAATTTTTCGTCTTAATTCTATGAGCCATTCAACTGAAAAGAAGAACAAAAATGCTTACCTCATGCATTGATTCATGTTGTTGCCAAAGACATTCGTAGGTATCTTTTTGACATCCTAACCTATTGACAGCAATAGCGTAGATAGGTATCCAATGATTCAGCTTTAACCAAGTTTGAGCAAACGTTTTATAAAATTTGTATGTTAAACCATTTTCTCCATGCTGTCTTTCTCCTGATTGTCAATATCATGTAGACAGGTTTGTTATATCTACAATTCGTATGTCACCCATTCAATAAAGTTTGACAAAAACGTTTGTATCGTGCCTTCCTTCATACATCTATAAACGTATTGTAGTTCAATAAAGTCTGTGCAAAGTTGCAATTTTGCATACCAAAAGGATTAGGGACTCGTATGTAAAAAGTACTATCCTCATATGTAGTAGGTACATGCCAGAGATAGAGCATATCATAGAACCATACCAATGGAAATCCTTTCGGCTGTTTGTATCCATTAATCGATTGGTAGAAGCCCCATCATAGCTTTTGCTCGACTTTATTCAATTGTCCCGAAATGCAATGAATGCAGTTTGTCCTGTTGTCATACAAGAAGGACCGAAGGAGTTTTGTTGTCTTTTTTTGCTCTTCCATATGATGGATACCAAGCAAAGTGAGAATAGCTAAACAACAACGATGCCTTGTTAACGTCCTTTCGTTCAATACACTGACTTGGTCACTTTCGCATTGTTGTGCGCTGAGAATGAGAGTGTTTAGTTAGCTTTGCTTGCAGGCACTGGTTGTAGCCTTTGAAGACAATGCAATTCAATTTGATTAGATTGCTATTGAATGAGGATGCTTCAAGCAACAGGATGTGTTTCGGTTCATCGCTTTGTATATGAGGCAGAGAAGTGATGTTGTTTTCTGAAAGTCATTCAAAATATTGTATAGAATAAAGAAGTATTTTGGTTTTGCCGACATAATAATGAAGCACATTAAAATAAATGCCAGATACAAAGGACAATAGTCTATAGACAATTTTAAACCCAATAACCGTTGGTATAATAGCAGTTTAGATATAGTATCCGTAGGGTATCAATTGGTAAATAAATTGAATCCTACATTGAGTTATATACCTAGCCTGAGGTTCAGTTTAAATGATTTGTTAATTTAAACAAAATTTTTTGTAGAAAAGTGAAAGAACTGGGCACTCATTCCGTAACTCTGAGAACGATAATCGTCCGCGCGATAGTAGTCAACGATCTCGCCATCAATTTCGTAACTCTCTCGCCATCGTCTCGTCCCTCGTTTATTTCATACGAAGTTTGAAAGCCTTTAGTGTCTTTTAGAAACTGTATTTGAAATTGCAAACAGAGGTTATCTAAAATGTCAAAAATAATATTTTTGCAACAATTTTGTTTCTTTTTTTCTTTTTTCATCTTTATTCCTGTTTATTTATTAATATGGAATGAATTATTGATAGTTCAGCTACAACAAAGCAAATGGAAATTCTAATTGCATTTATGGGTGAGCATCCGGACTTGGGCAGGGGTTATAACTAGCCAAATAGCCACCAGGGAAAGCAAGACATCAATAAAATGTGGGCTGATTTGGCGGCAGCTCTTAATGCAGATGGGGTTCCCACAAAAAGCGTGCAGACATGGAGAAAGGTTACTAATTTCTTTAATTTTTATTTTCATTTTGTGTCGTATAAATCACTTTATTTATTTATTGTTTTAAGGTGTGGACTGACTTCAAATACCGGGCGAAAAAGAAGTGCAGCCGAAAGTTACAGTCGGTGGACCTTCCGAAGAAGTTCACAAATCGGAGCAAGAATAAAATGTCATTCAAATGACTTCGCTCCGTGCTGCGGTTTCCGGGAGCTCTGCGAACGTCTTCGGGGCTTCGTCAAATAAACCTGAGGTGGATAACTTGGAAGAAACTCTCAAAGGACTTATCGAAAGTTCACATGAGGATACGTTGCGGATGTGTAATTACTTAAACTTATTGAATTATTATAGACATTCAACTTTATATATGACTACCATCACCCCTAAACGCACAAAAGAGAATGACACCGTCGTAGAGCATCTGCTAAAAATCCAAATTGAAAAGGACTCGGATGTCGGATTTTCAAAACAATATAGTCAACCTTTTTAGAGAACGCAACGAATTTTGAGGGAGCGGAATCAGGAGGAGGCGTTTTTCCATGCAAACGTTATCCGTTTGCTTGAGAGAAGGAATGATCTCGCTGCTGCAAAGAAACAATGAACGTGATATGTAACATCCCAAGTAACAATTTAGTTTCCATAAGGCTCAAAGGAAGCTATTTTCTTATTTCCATAACAACTGTAAAAGATCTTATGGAAACCTATTTGGCGCACTTTTGCGAAGCTATTTACTTTCCCTAAGACTTTTCCCCGCAGGCTCTGTGAAAGCTACATAACTGCTCATGACAGGCTGTAAGATGTTATGCTAAGGCCTTATAGAAGTCATTACGGAAATCTTAACGAAATTAGAATAATCCAAACAAAAAATTATTTGTGTATATTTTTTATTTAGTATTTTTATTGCTTTTATTTGACATTATCCGCCATTTGGATTGTAAAAACAAAAAAAAAAATAGGCGGCGCAACAGGCGGTAGACACCCAAGGCCTAGCTTCTCGCAACCATTCGTTTTGTGTGAGTTTCTATTTTTGGGACGAAGGGAAGGGACCTACAATTTTATGCCGAGTCCGAACGACTGAATTGAGAAAGCTTTTTCAGGACAGTCAACTCTCGGATGTTTGTCAGACGTTCGCGAGAGGTGGCGCAGTAGTTTAAAAAACCTTAAGATGTAATTTGTGTTTCCGGGGATCGAACCTGGGGATCCCTCGCACAGTAGTCCAGCACACTAACCACTGCGCTACTGCGCCCACAACAAGCCATTTGGATTGTACACGTAATTTATTCAACGTTCTGAAAGTATATAAATTTATTTTAATTGAAAAAAATGCAAACTTACTTGCTTCGTTCAGGAATCGAACTCGCACCCTCCGGAACCCCAGCCCAACACGCAACCAATAGGCCAATATGACTTATACAGAATGTAGTTTAAAAATGTATAAGTTGAACTACATTAACTTTCCAAGCTTCATAGATGTAGATAATGTACGTATAGGACTTTACGCAATTAATAGCAACAATAATTTCCTTGTACGAGAAAATCAAGGTCGGCTTGTTTTTTTTGGAATTTGAAAACAAATATTTATTACTACACTCGTTATTAAAGTAGTATGTACGCTTTAATTATTATATCCCAAACTCTCTGGAAAAAAATCATGCATTATTATCTATCTTAAAAAAAAAAAAAATCCACTGAGGCTCGAACACACCCCGAATGTTGGTTAGTTGAAGCACAAACCAGAGATTGTTTTGTGGTTGAAGTCTGAATAATAAAAGCTTCTATAAAGCTTGTTAATCGAAGCCAATTCAAAGATCCTCTATAAGAAAGTCAATAGCTTCCGTAGTATAGTTTATATTTATTATGATAGCTATTAGCTTGCATGCAAGCATCATCACTTCGATTAAATGTTTATAACAAACCTAAGGAAGCGAAAATGTATTTTTTTAATTTGCTGCAATTATCCACCTAGTTTATTACAAGTGAACTTAAAAGAAATAATTTCTTAACACGTCATTCTATGGAGAGAAAGGTAAACCAATGTTGACTGTAAAAATGCTAGTATTCCTTTACTCATTCTTAAAAAAATACATGAAAAAAGAATAGAAAAATCTTAGAAAAATCTAGTTCCATAATTAGTATTTTTCATTATCGCGGAAGCTAGTATTTAAATAGATTTTTACATTACTTGCATTGACTTAATTCCATTCTTAATTCTTGATTCCACAGCCCTATAGAGGATATTTGAATTGACATCGAATACCAAGCTTTATAGAAGCTCTTATTTTTCAGATTTCGATTAACTTACTTCGGCAGGCCTTATAGAGGCCTCGTTAAATAAGCACCCCTCTGTACAGCTTGTGGAATTGTTTACGAAATGCCTTAAAGAAGCTATTAATGAAAACTTCCGTAAATCAGCCTTATAACAACACTATAGAAGTTATAGCTTGTTAAATTGAAACAATTGAACCTTATACAAGTTAAATTGTTAGTTGGGATTAATATGCAAGTGATTCAATGTGATTTATTAATTTGGTTTTTCTTTCTGAATTATTATTTTTTTTTTCTTTTTGTTTATAATGGATTGTTTTTTGTTTTTTTTTTTCATAATTATTTTTCTTGAAATGAATACATATTTAAACCAAAAGTGAGTTTTTAATTTCATCCCTTATTTTTAAAGCCAACACTCTCATCCGGTTGTTTCCACCTATAGCTTGCGAGCCGTTTACATTTTACAATTCCACTTGCCAAATCTTCGTATTCTTCCATTGCTGAACTGGCACTTTCCAGATTGTAGGTAGTGGTATTGTTAGTGGATACAAATGTTGTGTAGGGCAGCGCAAACATTTGCAAAAACAGCAATTTTTTGGGGATCGTAACTACTCTTCCTTTCTTCTAGTAGAATTCTCCATCGAACTGAGCATTATGACAACATGTAATTTAATGTTACAGGAAGTTAATGATATACGTTTTGTACCTTTGTAAACACCAATACACCTTTCCACAATATTTCTTGCTTTTGCGTGGACTTCATAAAAATGGGTTTTCCTTTGGTCGGTAGAGCTTCTTTATGGAGAAAGCAACCAAGGCTCAAGGGGATACCCACTGTCACCTAGATAATGTTGTTGATATTTAGTTTGGAATAATTATAATAATGTACTGCTACATGCAGTGCATCTTGGTTTTTGCTTTTTGTTTATTTACCTAGAAGCCAACAATTGTGATCTTGTTCATCGAAATTGTTTTCAAAATATGACCTTTCGTTTGAATGTTTCCAAACAAGGGAGTCGTGAGCAGATCCAACGTATTTGGTATTGATCGCCATTATCCTCATTTTATGGTTGCAGATCTTAGGAGAACATCATTAGATCGAATTATATAGGCAGTAATTTCAATATTACTTACAACCATTGCATTCAGACAGACTACGTTTGCCTTTCCTATTAAAAAACATTTGTTAATTTTCTCGCGGTCTTTGCAGAAAATGTGTACCGTCTATGCATCCAACAACTATGTATATGTAAACAGCCGTATTAATAATAGATCTCAAGCCATTCTCTAACTCACTTGTTACGTAACTGGTAGTTAAAAATTTAACCCTAGAATGCATATGGGGGCGTGCGCACCCCACTTCAAAATTAAAACGGTTATATTTTTTAAAATAAAAGTAGTTATTTTTGAAGAGTGCCGTGACTTTTATTTATTTCGCTATTACTTTATTCCTGAAAGAAGTTTAGTGCATTTCCTTTCCTCTCTCCGGACTGTAGATATCGTGGTCACTGGGGTGTGCTGGCACCCCATATGTGTTAGTGTAATTTTATTTTTGAAAGACAAGTGAATAATTTTTCTTAAATTTTTGGAACTCTAGCAAGGTAAGTTAATGAATCATTTGAGAATTATATTACAAACGTTCCACAATTGCAGTACCATCGAAAAATTGTTTCGAGAATCAATGGAAGGCGATCCACAGCATTGTGAGGATATTTTATTAAGAGAACCTCAAAAGAAGATTCCAAAGCAGGGAAGGTGCTTTTTATATCCTAGGACACGTGAAAAAAGACAAAAATGGCGTATAGTGCTTGCCAAAGGCACATTTGCCCAGACCGCCGCTGCGAAGCGGTGCGAAGTATGGCATACTGTACATTGTAGGTACATACATAGCTGTCTTTATTATGTTGAAAAAAAAGGATTAAAAATATGCGGGTAGGACTTACAAAATCAAAACTTTTTACATATGCTTATGTTGCCATATACATATGTCTCCTTTCAGAAACAAAAAAAATTTGGAAGATTCAAGCTTAAAAATCTACATTTTCTTGCATTTTTTAAAACACTATATGGTCACACCACTTAATAACGACTGTCACTATTTTTTTTTAATTACTAAGGCTGTGCTGTGAATGAAATGTATTTTTTTTTTGTTAATTTAGTCAATAGGTAAATACATTACTTTAAAATAAAATAAATAAATTTTATAAGATTGTATTATAAGTTGCTGGTATTTTCAACCCAAAGTGCTGGGGTGCTCAGGAACCTAATATGTGTTAACGTTATTCAAAAACCCTTATGCATTCTAAACTGACTTAACCCTTATGCATTCTCACTGACTAAATTTTCTTATTTATAAAGAAATATAACCCATGCATATGCATTGACTAATTGACGTGTTTCCTATTATCGTAGGTTTGTGATTGCAACGCTTCTCCAAATTGTATTGAAAACTGACAGGAATGCGCCTGAAAATGAATAGAATTGCAATCTGCGATTTATGTATACTCATGAGTTTAACTTACGAGTACCTCCTGGTATTGAGTACTTTGTAGGCGCAGTAGCGCAGTGGTTAGTGTTCTGGACTACTGTGCGAGGGATCCCAGGTTCGATCCCCGGAAAAACACAAATTACATCTTAAGGTTTTTTCTACTGCGCCACCTCTCGCGAACGTCTGACAAACATCCGAGAGTATGACTGTCCTGAAAAAGCTTCTCAATTCAGCCGTTCGGAATCGGCATAAAATTGTAGGTCCCTTCCATTCGTTCCAAAAAAAAATAGAAACTCACACAAAACGAATGCTTGCGAGAAGCTAGGCCTTGGGTGTCTACCGCCTGTTGCGCCGCCTATTTATTTATTTTTTTAGTACTTTCGGTAAAACCATTGCTATATTTCAGCTTTTTCTGAATCGCTGTAGAAGACAAATTTTTGTTTCTAAAATTCCTACCACATTAGCTAGAATCTTTGAGAGGATACTTTGCGCGATAGTGACCCCAAAATCATTTCCTGTTAACCACTGATAGCCTCCTCCACCCAGAATTTCCAGCGTGGCAGCCAGTCTTATCGATTGTTTAATAAACTCCCGCAATCCATCAGGGCATTATCAACGCCTGGAACATTAGGAAGTTAAAATTTGGTTCTCCCGATTTGACTATACCGGTTTAGAATCTATCATTTCCGATATTCTGGTTTAACCTTAGTTCAATTTAATTTTTATTTGCTTCTTATATTTGTGTATATTGCTTTTTGTTTCAGTATCTTTGGTTTATAATTAATTATTTATTTTTTAGCTCTTAATCCATTTAAGTTTTTTACGAAAGTTTTTCTTAATGGGTCACCCCACCCAAATAAATTTAATTTGTATTGTATACCCCAATCGAAGTGGCATTTAACTCTATTTTTATTACACCTGTATATAAAAATAAAAATTTCACTAATTTTTCTTATAGTTTTTTCTAAGTACATACTTGTATAAATTAAGAAAAGAAAGCCTTTGTATTTTATAATTATAAGAAATAAATATCATATCCATCTATCTATCTATCTATCTATTGGAGGAATATATGTTAAGCGGCGCGCGGTCAGGTAAATTGATTGTTTCCAACACGAATATGAACGCTTCTTTTGAAAGGCGAAAGCATTGAACAAAACTACAATGATTTGAATAATCTATTGCAAATTTATTCAATACAAGTCCTCGCCAACAACTTCCGGTTACCGATAGCTATAGATGACGAACACAACAAGGAAATTAGTGAAACTTGCTCGGAAACGAACGAATTTTAGAAAAAATGTTTAATGAAGTTTTGTGAGGAATATTCTGGGGAAAGAGTAAAGGAGACTGAGTAAAGGAGCCTGTACAAGATCTATCAGTCCTCCAATTTTAGTAAACCGATCTCAAAACCCAAAAAGAATAAAAATAAACTTTTAAATATTATAATTGATCCATTCCAAAACTGATTACTTTCCAGCGATTAATAAACTTGTAAGTATATTTAAAAATGATAAACATATTAAGTAAAAAGTTTCCAATATAATGAATAGGCCACAACTAAAGCTACTTAAAAATGGATCCAATACAAAATTTGGTATGTTGACAAAAATACTTTTGCCGAAAGTAGGTATATATAAACCAATTTATATTTCCAGGAAACTTTAGTATGCAAGAAATACTGAAATTAGCCCAAACACGATCTGATAATGTACGGAATTTGTACAGTGATGACTCATTAAAATGTTTTCAAGTTTTCTCTATTTAATTGGAGGAAAACAATTATGCGAGACGTTATCAGCAAATCAACCATTGCCTTCTATTTCAACAGTTCGAAAAACTGTTTCTAATAAAAATAGAAACTCATCAATGCTAGAGGGTGAGTTAAGTGTAACCGAGTTAAAAGAATTGTTATGCAGTAGAAAATATCCACTAAAAGTATGGCTATCTGGCTATCTACCCATCCAAGACTGCAAGCTGCTCTCGATAAACACTTTGTCGTCTGAGATTCCAGACAGTTGGAGAGAGTGGGTATTAGATGGAGAGCCGACCGTCGAATCACTTACGTCATCGGGTACCAAAAAAAATTTGATAACATTTTTTTTGTATGTTAGAGTGGGTCCCTGGATGGTTTAGCATTTAGATTTACAATTGAACTCTATAGGTATATCGCTGCGATCGAGTTCCATATTATTTTTTTTAAAGATTTTTCGCATATCGCAGCATACATATAACCACAAAATTACACCTCCACCACTCAATATTTCTTTAAATCAGAAAAACCATTTTAACTTTTTTGCGGCGTGTTTCGATATTGTCAAGCAAAGGTTACGGAAGGACAACGTACGCTAGTTGTATCTACATGAGTTTATATACATACGAGTAAATAGCTTAATCGGTTATACTATCGGTAGATATATTGGGATCTGCGATCATCCCATTCAAAAAATCATAAAAAAATATTAGCGAAGAGATTTTTGGAAACATGGATGTAAGGCTGGATTGGGAGTATTAGCTCATTTGTACACATGGACTCAGCATGGAAGCTTGGAGATGGAGATGCTTGACATTTATACTCGTGAATACATTGACATTGCCCATTATATGCGCCATGTCTCTACTCCAATTGTAACATCATCTTTCGGTCACTCTATAAACGTAAATGGATTATAAAATCCTAAACTAATATTTAAAAAAATTGCATACGATCATTTATATAATATAACCTCAAGACTAAATTTTTAATGGAAAATATAAAATAAACTATAATAGGTATTCGTTAAATTGTCTATTGTAGATATTCCTTTTTTATTAAATTGTGAATTCCGATGAGAATTTAACTGAATTCAGGGAATTCAGAAGTATTTCGTTGTATTCAAAAGAATTCATCGCAGCAAACATGAATTCACTTTTTATTTAGGTGAATTCATAATGAATTCAGTATAAACCAGTAAGACAATTATCTTCGACTATGCCGAAGCTCAAATACCCGGTACTATATTATTGTAAAATAAAACCAGTAAGACAATTATCTTCGACTATGCCGAAGCTCAAATACCCGGTACTATATTATTGTAAAATAAAAAAATATTTTAGTATTAAAAAATTATATATTTGTATGGGAGGTATGGGTAGTTTTTATTCGATCAAGCTCCTTTTTTGTCAAAAAATTTTAAATATTATTAAAACAATACGTGCAAAGTTTAAACTTGCTATCTTTACTGTAGCTATTTAAATTTAATTTTTAACATAAAAAGCTATATAAATCTGATATTTTTGTATGGAAGGTAGTAGTAGTTTTCATCCGATCTTGCTCATCTTCGAACTTAGCCTCAGTCTGGTGGATAAAAGCTTACGTACCAAATTTCAAGTCGATAGCTCTTAAATTACGGCCGTAATCGTGCGGACAGACAGACAGACGGACAGACGGACAGACAGACGGACAGACAGACAGACGGACATCGCTAGATCGACTAAGAAAGTGATGCTGATCAATAATATATATAGTTTGTCATACCTACAACGCCTCCTTATGTGCGTTACAAATGGAATGTCAAAGTGAATATACCTGGTCGGCATAAGTATTTTGACAAAACTAAAGTTAATTTTGCTCATAATTTGAAACTTACTTCATGTAAATTTTGGCACCAATGGAAAGGACATTTAAGTTCCGTTTGAATGATACAAAACTTTCCTTAACCCATTAAGTACCCATTTAAAAATTTTAGAATTTATAGCTTTTGTCAATGTCTATTTTTTTACTTTTTTCCTCGGTATCAAAAAAAAAAAAAATGTTTTGATGCAAAAAGTTTCTTCAAACAATTCTAATAGTGACTGCGAAAAAAAATTTTCAAAAATCTCTTCGCTAATATTTTTTATGATTTTTTGAAAATTGCTAAAAATGACTATTTTAGCAACTTTTTCCTCCTTTTCATACAAAATTTTTCTGAGATCATCCCATTCAAAAAATCATAAAAAATGTTAGCGAAGAGATTTTTGAAAATTTTTTTTTGCAGTCACTATTAGAATTGTTTGAAGAAACTTTTTGCATCAAAAAATTTTTTTTTTGGGACCGGGGAAAAAAGTCAAAAAAGTAGGCTTTTACAAAAGTTCTAAATTTTCAATGGGTACTTAATGGGTTAAGGAAAGTTGTGTATCATTCCAACGGAATTTAAATGACCTTTCCATTGATGCCAAAATTTACATGAAGTAAGTTCAAATTATGAGTAGAATTAACTTTAGTTTTGTTAAAATACTTATGCCGACCAGTGTACCCTCACCACAGTGTGGTACCGGGTATAAAAATGAACAAAATTAACATCTTTTACTTCCTTGAATTATTTAAATAAAACAAGTGAAACCCTAAAACCGCAAGCAAATACACACGTTATTATAAAAATGTTAAATTAAAATCAATTTTACGTCCAAATGGTGCAATGGTGCGTCAAGAAAAATAAAATTGAACACCGTCACTGCGCTATCTGGTCTGTACTGTGATATTTGTATCATGCGTCAAGCAACGCCAAAGCATTACGCGTCCAAAGTCAAAACAGTTATTATTATGGAATACCTACATTAGTCGTCTCCATTCCGCAAGAATCCCAACTCAATTCCCAATACCAATTCGATTAAATAAATTTTGTTTAAAATCAAACACGGCAACCGATTTTAATTTAATATGGGTACATACTACATAGCTTTTCTAAATTGGTACGAGATACATACTTATACCTACAACTACATACGTACCTACTTTACCTCTCATTTCCGTTTTCATTTTAAAATGTTCATCTTCGAAGTTCGATCGAGCACAGCGTAGCCAAGCCTAGCCATCCCAACGGCACCACACCAACACCACATCGACAACGATAGCACAACAACGAGTGTTTTTCCCTCTTTCTTCAACAGACTATCGCCTATCGGCTACAGTCTGTTCCTCTACTTACACCTGACTTGATATGTTCGGTTCATCGTTTATGTGAATAACTCATGTCTCGCTCATGCACAAGCAGATGTTAGTTAAGCATGAGAAGAGGCAAAACAAAATAAAAATAAATTCCGTTCGTTTTCGCCTTCCTTTTTCTTCAGCGTTTTGTTGGATTGTGTTGTCAATTGGTTGAAACTTCAACACAGATAGAAAATTTGTTGAAAATCCAACATAATTATTATATGTACGTCAGTACGTGTGCGTGTGCGATAAACAAGTTCTCATTTAATTTTGCCTCTTCCAGTCTCACTGTTCGTTCAACAAATGCTCAATTTTTCTCAACGCTTCTTCAATGTTTTTCAGTTTCAGTCGCTCGCATTCGCTTCGCATTCTTTTCATTCAATTTGTGTCGGTGTATCGCTCGCTGTTGGCTCGTCGGTCGTCGCTTCGGGTTGCTGGTTTATTTTGTATTTAGATACATTTTTGTCATAGAGTTTGTGAGTTTATGGTCGAATCGTATCGTATTTCTCGATAGCAGGTGAGTTAAATTCTACAATAATTAATTTATTTTATAAAAGAACTTCTCATGTTATATCAAAATGTCACCTAATTCTGTTTGGATGTGTTTATTTGGGACTAACTTTTGTGCAATGGAAATCAGTTTCAATGTTCAATGTGCTTTGTTTAATAATCAACACGAAGAAAGCAAAATTGAGCGAAAGAGAAAGCGATTGTGCGCTTGTGCCGGTTTTGTATTTATAGATTCAATAGTTTGTTGTCGGCAGCTCTTCAAGTTTACACATTTAATATTTAAATATTCAACACAATAATTGAAATTTCGATAATTTGATAAATTCTCATAAATAAAATATTTTACTCAACACTACTTGAATTAATTTGTTAACCATTCACATCATGATGTCGCGGTTTTTTATCATTGTTTCGTCTTGTATTGTAGCCATTGCCAGTCTAAAAATAAAAGCATGGTATTTTGGAATTAGTTTTTTGTTGAGATCGAGACTCGAAATGACAATGGCATACCTACTGTCGGGTGTTTGTAATCAGTGGATACACGTAGGTACTACTATTGCAGTGCAATAACATTTGCGTATATAAAATAATATCAGAAGCTAATGGCGGGATGGGTTGAAATTAAAATCAAGTTTAAAAGGGACTTTTCACTTTCAATCTTATGATAAAGTAACAAAGATTTATTGGACAGTTTATCGAAAATTATCAATGCAAACTCAATTAGAGATTTACTGATATGTACATGTACATAACTGTAGGCGCAGTAGCGCAGTGGTTAGTGTGCTGGACTACAATCTGATCTCGGGTGGTTATTACCCGAATTTAATGTACCACGAGAGTACGCTCCGGTCTGGCTTTGTCCCGCCTGAAGCATTTCTTCATGCAGACATGAAAGGGTTAGTCCAGGATAAAGATGGTGTGCCGGTATTGTACCACAGCCACCGCGGCGCGAGGGATAAGCGGCTCATCCACGACGGGTACGCCGCCAATGCTCAGGAGCTCCTCCGTTTTAATACCGCAATTGCGGATAGGGACATGGTTGATACCTTAAAGCAGTTCACCGAATTTTGGTGGCTTGAGGAAGAGGTGAGGGCAGACACGCTCTCCCGGGTCGGTGCGTTACCTACGTAACATCCTCCTTAGTTTTAAGCTAGTTTGTAAGTTAGTTAGGTGTATTTTAGGGGGTCTTTGGGAGGGGCCGGGCTCGTCAACATGAATGAGTGCTACCGAGACTTGACCGACGCTTATGGCCTCGCTCGGGTCCCGGCGGCGCGTGTGCACCATGTTGGTGACTGCCAGGCGACCATCGACGCAATCGGGATGGTGACCAATCGAGAGATTGCTCATCACCCTGATTATATTTAAGTTAGTTTAAGTAGCTTAGGTAGTTTTAAGTAGTTTTAGGTAGTTTTAAGAAAAACCAAATAATAAAGAGTCCAAGTTTTTAGCAAAGTTTCTTGGAAATGAAAAAACAGCAAAAAATACAAAAATTGATAGATTTAAGGCCGAAAGGCAATAATTATAAGGATATCGTTAAGTTTAGAGTGCTCGTTAAGAGCCAGTAAGCTAGAATAAGATAAATGTTAGTTTTAATTTAGATTTAATCATTTTTGTCTAGTATGTAAGTTTAAATAAGAATTAAATAAAAATGAATTTAAAAGTAAAGTAAAAAAAGTGTGCTGGACTACTGTGCGAGGGATCCCAGGTTCGATCCCCGGAAAAACACAAATTACATCTTAAGGTTTTTTTCTACTGCGCCACCTCTCGCGAACGTCTGACAAACATCCGAGAGTATGACTGTCCTGAAAAAGCTTCTCAATTCAGCCGTTCGGACTCGGCATAAAATTGTAGGTCCCTTCCATTCGTTCCAAAAATAGAAACTCACACAAAACGAATGGTTGCGAGAAGCTAGGCCTTGGGTGTCTACCGCCTGTTGCGCCGCCTATTTATTTATTTTTTTTTTACATGTACATAACTGCACCGATATACCTATCCAAGTCGTATTACAACTAAGACTGTGTGTCAATAAATTGCGCTATATAATTATGATATCCTACATTATCAAAACATTAGAAATTCAGTATCTACCTATTTTATTTCCTCTTCAACATTCTAGCAAGTCAATAGAAAATGTAAAAAAATTATACAATTGGATAATTTTCTAGGTTTTTTTGACGTGAAGCATAGTGCGTACTGGGTTAGCCCTAACCTAACGCGTTTGATACAGTGCGGTTCACTTGAATAGACGCACCATTTAAATTGGTAGAAGTGGAAGGTTAAAAATAAAACAAATATTATTTTATATTAATTTTATTAAAATAGGCAGAAAAAAGTGTGAAATTTGCAGAAAAGGCAAAAGTTAAATCTTACCTCTAGGTAAGCTTTTCAAATAGCGAAATGGCTCATAAAATTGATCAAAGTGAACAATGGATAAGAAACTTAGTAAAAAAAATAGGATATCTTATGGAAACAACTACAAAGAAAGGATCCTAAAGATTTTAACACCACAAAACAAGCGGAAAATCTAAGACTAGTGTCGATGGCGCTCAATTTAAAATCTAAGTTATGGAGTTTGCTGGTTTTTTTTGTAGCAAATCCACTCATGTTGTATTATTGGGTATGCTTTACGGCCAAATCTAATAAAACTACAGCAAAAAACCGCTGCCAAATCAGGCACGCAAGAAACCCACGCCTTGAATTTGCAAGGTCTCACATGGCATGGCATTAAAGTGGTCTTTTGATGCTGTTAATAAATAATAAAGATAAATATAGGAGTTATTTATATCTACATCTTTAACTGTAATTTATAAATTTATCATTTGATTCTGTTTTTCAGTAACTATCTTAACCTAAAATTATCCGTCATGTCCAAAGAAATGTTTGAGGTTTGGAGTGCAGATCGGACGATCAAAAAAGCATTTTTAGCTGATCCAGTATTAACAACAGTTATTGCAAAAGGTAAGCAGTAGGTATAATAATAAATGCATGTACAATAAGCTAGATCTAATAATTATGTGGATATTTCTTATATAGAATAGCTACATAAACCTAATTTTTAGTCGATCGGATGAAAATAAGAATTATCCCATACAAACTATGAACCCCCTTTCCCACCTTCTGAAAATGTGCTTTACCCAAAAAATTCAAGTGTACAGATGTATTACAGCTTCGATCTTACTCTGGCAGATAATTAAAATTTTTCCGTAAATGGGGATACTACTATTCTGGGTCTAACGCATTGAAATCCAAGTTAATCTTTCTCTCACATTTTCCACTTCACAAATTCGATTTATTTTCATATTTTAGCAAATGATCTGGGAATTGATGGCCGAATTTTAGTTCTGGAAAAATCCGGATCTGAAGTATCAGATGATGAGACACTTGAATATCTTGCAAAGAAATCCTCAATTTTTATCCTCTTAAACGAAACACTGCAATGGACACCACACAACTGGCAATCACCAACTTTCATCCCAGCAGATATAAGCTTACAGAAAGGTCACCCAGGCACACCTTCACCTACGCAGCCTAGAAAATTACGCTCCACGTCAAAACCAATTTCTTCACATACTCCCGACCGAACAATAAACCTGTCGAATAATTCCGATCTAGAGTTGCCATCAGCACCAGGCTCGCCACTTTTGGAACCCATGAGAATAACAACCAGTCCAGCGCTTTCTTCGGCATCATCCTCACGTAATTCTAGCTTACAGCTTTTTTCAAACTTCACTATCCCGTGGGACTCCCTGCCCGATGATGTTCTGGGAAAACTTAAAACCAAACAATGGCTGGGAAATCGTATCCATGCATTCATCAAAGAAGTGGTAAAGGATTTGCGTCGCTCATCATTTCACATTCCAGCTAAAATTTTTCGCTGCATTGCCGAGTCGATAGTAGCAAAATATCCTGAATCTTTCCTAAATCACAGAGGTGATATGGACAGAAATCTCTCGTCTGCCTCTGAGATGCTGCTCGTTATGATGAGAAATCACAACAACTACTTGAATTCAGCAGCAAGTAAAGAAGGCAATGGAAGAGGGCCAGCAAAAAAAAGAAAACGAAGGACTGTCCAAACACGGGGGAAATACATACGAAAATGGACGCCACCAGATGAGGATCAAGATGATATTACTAAAAAAATGCAAAGGACCCTTAAGAATAGCTACCCCAAAAATAAGTTAATGACACAGGCTAGGGACAAAATAGTAGCATGTATGGCAGAATGCTATGCAGTGCAGCGGTCATACCTCAACAACTCGGATAACTATCCATCGATAGAAAACATTCAAGAAAATTGGCCCTACCTTTTCAATAGGGAATGCATCTTAAGGCATTTTGTGCAGCTTACTGAAACAAATTATACAAGAATTTGTGATGGTTTTCAAGTTGAGAAACAGAAACTTCGGGACTATTTAGCCAAGCAATCTGATATTAAGGGCTTGGAAACAGATGACTTTGCCTTGTTATTGGCGTTAACCCAGTATTTCGATGAAGATATGAAGTATGTGATCCAAAAGTTTCCTGTAGGTACAAATATTATATTAGGTACTCATGTTTTATTGTATTAATTTGGTACTTGCCTTTAGAGAGGAATTGACTTGGAGGACATACCTATCCCAGTAGCTGGACCATGGATTGCCGTATTAGGTGTGTATAATTGTTTTTTGATTTTCTATGTAAGGGGTCTTGTGCTCTGGTGTCTTGGGGACTCATATAATTTTTGGTGTCATGGTTAGAAAATATATAGGTGCCGCTTGGATCGCTGTCAAACACTTTGACGACTACACCATGGCTATACTTAAATTGCATAGTGCCCTACTAATAATCATTTTTAACCTTAAGTATTTTGTTGGTTATAATTATATAATTTTGAATCCCCGAACGATCCTAAAATTCCTAAGCAATTCGGACGTACCTACTCGTTTAAATCTAATAAATTAAAATGTTCTTTTCTTTTTAGAATCGCCGCTGCAAATACAGGTCGGATACATATTCATCGAATCGAAAATGATTTGGACTGTCGAAAAATTCGATGTTTTCGATATGCTCGTGCAGTGTATAGCCTACTTTTTCTCTTTCAACATAGAATACCCAGATGAGATGTCACAAACGCTTGATTTCATTGTGCGTTATTTTTTAAATCATTTTCCGGACAAAAATAAAGGTCCACACTCAAATATAAACGATATGACAAAAATAAATAATCTGTTAGATGTGCTCAAGCTCACTAATACTTAAAATTTGGGTATATTTTTTAAATGGGGGGTTGATACTTGGTGCTTGATTACACAGTACAAAAATCGTGTACTCCAGAACTTCAGAGCTATCAAAATGGAAACGAATCAATGGCGTTGATAGCGAAAATATTTGGTTATTCTACGAAGCTCGTTTTCGGGTAAATACCTACAAGTTTCTAAGAAGACAGGAAGTTTTGAGAACCGCAAAAGAAAGGAGATTTGACGGAAAACTACTCCAAAGAATGTTTTGCGGGACAAGGATGCCTACATGGACATGTTGCGCCAAATATAAGAGATGCCAGATTTTAGTAGAAAGTCTTCAGAAAATATTGACTGCCGTTTTTTTTTTAAGGCTATTCAACTAAATATTGGTAATTTTAAGGACCTATGCTCACTCCTAAGTAAAGTAAGTAAGCAAGTAAAAGTGTAATCATCGGCCAGGTCGATGCTTTAATACCCTCCACCTCCACTCCATAAAACATGGGTCATGCATGGGTCTAATACTCTAGGTCTGTTCCTTTACTTTTGTAGTAAAAATGGAAAAGACTGTCAAAATGGCAGTGGTAGGGATGAAGTCTCTCTCTCTCTCAAAGAGAAAAAAATCGATTTCATAATCAAAGGTTATCCTTTTATCCTACCGACCGTGAACAGCCCCAGTTCTCTTTTTACAGGAACAAACTCAGTCAGACTGTTTTTTACCCCTCCCCCCTCTAACTACGGAACCAATTGCGCCAAAAACTTCAAACTTAAGGGCCCAACCCATAGAATCCGTCATATCTATTGCGTCTCGTTACCATAATAACTTCATTAAAATGAAATCCCGGAACTTTTTTCGGGTTAATCCTGTCTTTTATTGCAGTGAATATTTCCTTAGAGGTTACTGATGGAATCAATATCTCGTCTTCGAACATTTCTTCTGTTTGATGTAAATAATCAATGTCTTCATATGGCTGGAAGACTTTTTCAAGATTTTAATCTAATAGATCCGCCTTTTGTTTATTTGTTTTCGTCCAGTTTGCACTGCTGGTTTTAACTGGTAGAATATATGCTGTTGGTCTTTTAATTTTTTTGTAGCCTTCCACAGTGAGTATCCTGTACTGGCATCATTCATCAGATTTGTATGGTATCTTTCCACAGACAAATTTTGAATTTCTTAATTTTTGTCTAAGTCTATTCTTTAGACTGTTAAGTCTTGTTTTACCACAAGACTCTCAACAATTCCCAGCGCTTACGAGCTCTCCTCTTTTCTGATATAATACAATAAGCAGCCTTTTGTGCATCTAGACTAGAGTGAAAGTATGAACATACTTCATTTTCTAGTTACTCTATTGTATCGGTTGTTGTGGATAGTTCGATGCATTCCTCTAGCAAATATCTGAAATATAAGCTCAGTTAACTTGTTAACTAGGCGTGGGTTCCGTTCCTTCATTATTTTATTACCAAGTGTAAGCAACACAGTTGAGTGATCTGAGTCAAGGTCTGGCCCTTCCTGCACTCGGGTAGTACCTATTTGAGGAAATATTCTTAGTTATAAGGAAGTCGACAACGTCCGGCATTTTGTTCCTATCACTATGGGCCAGTATGTAGGATTTCCCGTTGAATAGTAATTAGCATTGCCTTCTTTCATGGATTCAAGAAGTTCTCTTCCTCTTGTATTTGTTAATCTTCATCCCCAAACTTTGTTCTTTGCGTTGAAATTTATTTCCAAATTTGGGGAAGAGACATTTAAAATCGTTTTGTTTCAGCCTGTAGCTAGGAAAACAATATGCTGCCGCTACCGTTATCTGGCCGCTGCTTGTTTTTATGTTTACGGATTTGGCCTGTATTTCACACGGCTGGTATTCTTCATCACCATCCTGGCTAACATCTTCCTTGATAATAATATCAGCTCCACCTCTTATATCCTCGCAGTTTATATTTTGTTTCAATTTTGAACCTTCTTAAACTAAGAACTTGGCATACATTTAGATCTCATTACTTTTCGTGGCTTAAATGACCTTGAGAGCGACCAACTGCCTACGAACGAACGAATATTCGCAAGTTTAGACATTCCGTTCATATGAACACTTTTCTAGGTCGCGGCACCACCGGCAGTTCCCGAATTTCAGCCATCAGTTTCTAGTTTCTACCACCTGTAATATATCTAGTTTGAGGTTAAGTTTGAACCAATGTTCTATACGCTAGTTTGTGGAACGCAAATTAAATGTTGTGGATATCGAATATATGTTGATCGTTCGCGACAAAAAGTTTGGAATTCGAAATTTCGTTATTTAAACTGTTTATAAATTTGTTTACTTAATACATTTTGACTGGATAATTAATTATCCCCCTCTTGGAATAATAAAATGTGCAATTTTCTCTTTTTAAATGCATAAAAATGGTTTGTTCCCATTTCATCAATTCGTTCGTTCGCACCCATGTGAATGGTCCTTAACTCGTTTTTTTTTTGTTTCATAAGACAACTTGGCTCTTTTGTCACATTAATGTTTTTGGAGTGCTACATTTTTTCATGTTAGCTATTGAAATGCATGTTCCACATAATTTCTAATATGTCTGTACCATAAATTGTAAGAAAACCAGGTAGCCCCTTCTATTTGACAGCCGACAACATTTTGTTTTCTTTTTTTGAGACACGTGAAATTGTTTACAATTTTTAGTTCAATCTTTTTTTATTTTGAATGTGTCAGCGACATTGAAAATAAAATTAATAACAAAATTCAATCGATAACAAAATGAACTCATCTATCCTAGTCCATGAATTCGACGGCAATGTTTGTAAATTAACGATTCCCATTTCAAAGCGTGTACAATGCATGGAAAATTGTGATATATTTGTGAATGAAAATAATTTTATATTTGTAGCTGATGTGGATATTGCACGGTAAATTAATGAAAGTTGACTAAAAACCAGTGAATTCTCGAATATAATCTTAGATTCAAGTGTCCCAGACGATTCGATATAAAGGACATGAAAAACATACCAATTACAGTCAAAACAGAGGAAAGGGAATATATATGCCGTCTTCCATGTTATCCAGACGAGTCGAAAGTAGAAAAGATTGAAAAGGGGACATTGGATGGGCAAAATACTAGACATGAGGAAACTACGACGCCAGACCTGAGAACGCTGTCCCGCATAACCGATTCATGTGTATTGACTGTAGATGGTACGGTTTGTAATATAAAAGCCGACTATGTTTATGGTTTTGCTGGACGATTCAGAGGCAAGCACAAGTATTGTGAGGTTGGTAATCTTTTAAAATGCATAAAATCGATAAAGAAACAAAGAAACTTTTCTTTAGAATGATATGTCTCACGTCTGCCGCATTACAAACCCCAGTCTCTGTAGTCCAATAAGGAGAACAATTGAAAGGGAAAACGATGAGACGAAAGATTTTTGCCCAGATCAGTACAAATTAAATTTTGTTGAACTGCAAATTCCCGACGGACATGAGGATCCTATTAAGTATACGATTTCCTATGACGGTGAGTAGGATTTTTTTTTCTATTAAATCGATTAAATAAATAACGTTAGCTTTAGATACCACACTAACCAAGGACGAAGACTATATCCTACAAAAAATAAACGCCAAAGATTTCGCAATACAATTGGCTGACGATCAGACGAATATCGATTGTGGTCTCATAAGTATCCTGCTGGCGATTTGTTATGATGTTCGGTAAGGGATTTCAACTCTTTTATAAATTGCTTCATACATAAATACATTTATTGTCTCACCCTTAGCTGCACATCCAACGACATAACCTGTGAGAGTCCATGGACTCGAACAATTCTATCTGCAGCTCTTTGCTATTTTGAACGATTCGAGAATCTCAACTCGGTAGTTGACAGTTTCCTTCGTCGTTCTTTAATCTACCCCCTGTATAGAAACTACGATCTGGGACGGCTTTGTGTCGAAGATGCAGTAGCTGCTCTACAAAAGGGCAAGGCGTGGATCTTGAAGCAACTCCTAGTCACTCATTGTTGCTTCTCCGGAAGCGACCACGATCGTAAGCCTTTGAATAAATTCTTCATTAGGGACTACATCCGGTATGTGGTGAAGTTTTTGGACGATGAACATTTGCACACAATGTCAAGGAATTTAAAAAATGTTCTTCTTGACACCAACAAGAAACAATTGAGGCTAAATTTGGGCGAAATTGAAACCGAACTTCTAAAGGAATTGATTGAGGACATTCACTTGACGGCTTCCAGCGAATCTGATGAAAGCGAAGACGATTCGTCGACCGACGATGATTCTGAAGGTGATACAGACGGAGATAGTGGCAGTGTAATCGAAAAGAAAAATTAGAGAGAACTGTGGATGGAAAGTTTTTTTTTCGATTATTTGCTTTGTACTTGCTTTACAAAATAAAGTAATCTTTTATACGAATCCTTTTCTGTAATAATATTGGTAAAATTAATCAGTCTTATGTCATTTGCTTCTAGAACAAAATAGAATCAAATGCAACTAAGCGAATGCACCTTTTAATGAGAGAAAAAGTCCATAAGTATCTATAGATGTAATAAAAAATAGAACAGGTAGTAAAATAAGATTAGATAGGTCAAAATGGATTACGATGTGCGCATTACTATTTAATTGCTTTTAAGGAGAGTACAGGTAAGAATAATAAAATATCCGAAAGGAAAGGAAACTCCTTTTTCCTGATAACATACCTACCTAAACGCTTTTTTAGAATTTAGCACAGTTGCCGGGAAAAAGGAATGAACACATGTGCTTCATTAGGTAGTCGTTGTAATAGCAATATGTCTTGAGGTTATGCCCACCGAAACATTTTACCAAAAATAGATTGGCCTATTTATAATTAAGCATACATAAGACCTTTTTGCAAAATTAGTTTAAAACTGATTTCCACTTTGTTCAGCTTAATCCCATTTCGAAATTAAACTGGGATAGCTACCTGTGGCTTCATTTCGATATAACAAGTATCACGATTAGGATAGATACGAAATGAGACCAAACACAAATTCTATAATTAAACAATGGATTATTACATTTAACAAAACACTTATTTTATTCTATTTTAGGTATGTGGATATGGATATTGGATATACGTAATAATACGTAAAAGGTATTTAATGAGAGAAATGCCAACATAACTTGTGTCTCTTTAACGGCTCATGGTAAGTCTTAAATCATGCCCTACCATTCATTTTGAATTGGCGGCCTATATCATCTGTCGGCCATGGTCTTTAATAGTAGTTTGAAATATGACAGCTGGGTTTAAATGAAATCGCGATGACTGGGCGATGACGTCACTCGTCTTCGTATTTAGGATTTTTAAGTCTTTTGGAACTGAAATGACTGTACGATTCGTCATTTAATATGTCACTTTCTTCCGACGACGAATAACGTCTGCTCTTCTGAGCCGCCAACATTGATCGCATTATTTTCTTAGAAATCAATTGGTGTATCGTTGCCATAGTAGATGTGGCTTCCAGTGGTGTAAGTAGGCTTAACTGCAGCGATATGGTTTTCCCAAAAGCTGAATATATTGACTCTTCTGTTGCAGCTTTTGAAGAACTACTGCCGAACGGATCGACAACTTCCTCGAACCTGATAGCTGTTGCAGATCTTCTTCTTTTAGACTTCCTTTCAGTGCGATAACTTGTACTAACTTTGGCTGTAGTTGTTGGTTCAGATTGAAATGTTGTGGTTGGCGATTTTGGTTGCATGTTTGCATCTTCTATAAGAATGAAATTTTCAGTTTCGTCTGATGCTTCATTTGCATGATCTTGTGATACTTCTCGGTCATCAGGTTCGTCCACTTGCTCTATAAAAGAGTCCTAAGGGAAGACATAACAAACATAAGAAATCGGTTGAATTGCTTTCCAGGAAAATATGATTTCTATATAATATCTAGATACTTACCGGCTCTGCATTAGGAGTAACTGCTTTTCGCAAAATTATCACAGAGTCTAGGAAATTAAAGTCTGTGTAATAAAATAAACGCGGACGATAAACACTGGACCCCGGTCTAGCATTTTTCTTCGAATCGTCGACCCTCTTCTTTTCATGCAGGTAAGCGCTACGTAAATATTTAATTTTCCTTTTGATGTCAGCAATACTTTTGCCAAAGTGCGTCGATAATTGCTCCCATGCATTCCTTTTCAAGTCAGTTCTTTTGTATTCGTCATTTTGGCAATTCCAGAGACACTCATTTTGGCTATATAAATCTATAAGTTTGGAAACTTCGTCCGGATACATTTTCCAGTCAGCCATAATTATGAATTAAAAATAAGTTTCTGTTTTGCTGTAAGAAATAACCAAACGACAAACACTGAACAGAGGAGAAAACTAAATCAAGTGACAAGATGGACTGCATGTCAGCCATAAATGTCATGCGAGATATCTCACTCACAGATGTCAGGCATCAATGGAGTGAGTGTTGTCAGTTAATTACTTGCCATTAGACAGGGTTGGCATTTGCTCAGATATGGCCTGAGGCTATGTTGATTTATTTATAGTGTCATTTAAAATTCTGTGGAATTGACGCACCGCAAGGATTTTATCATAAATACATAATAATTGGAATGGTCATTACTTACGAATAATAATAATTAATATTCCGCTGTTACATAAGTCGTCGTAATAGTTTTTTCTATTAACAATTATTCCGTGAATGCACTGTGAGAAAATGGATTTTATTTAGGTATTTATCTTTGATTATTTGTTATATGAATTCATTTCACTGATTTTTAATCAAAATACACAAGGAGATAAAGAAAAACATTTAAGAATGCATTGGAAAGAAGTTTTAAGTAGCTATGAATGCTGGTGTATTGAATTAAAGGACACATCTTCTATATATATATAAAAATGAATTGCTGTTCGTTAGACTCACTAAAACTCGAGAACGGCTGGACCGATTTGGCTAATTTTGGTCTTGAATTATTTGTGCAAGTCCAGGGAAGGTTTAAAAGGTGAGAAATTGGACAAAGGGGCGTGGCACCTCCCATAACATTCAAAATCTTATATCTCGAAAACCATTAAATCGATTGAGTTCAAATTTACATATCATCTTAGATATCAGCCCAGGAGTATTCCCGTAAAGATTGGTCAAAATTGGCCAAGGGGCGTGGCACCTACCATACAAAAAAAATCTTATATCTCGAAAACCACTGAATCGATTGAGTTAAAATTTACATACGATCTTAGGTATCGGCCCAGAAGTATTCCTGTGAAGATTGGTCAAAATTGGACAAAGGGGCGTGGCACCTCCCATACAAAAAATCATTCAAAATTTTATATCTCAAAAACCGCGCAATCAATTGAGTTGAAACTTACAGACCATCCTAGGTATTGGCCAAGGAGTGTTGCTGTGATGATTGGTCATAATTGGACAAAGGGGCGTGGCACCTCCCATACAAAAAAAACATTCAAAATCTTATATCTCGAAAACTGCCAAATCGGGCTCAAATTTCCAGATAATCTTAGGTATTGTTTCAGAAGTGCACCTGTGAAGATTGGTCAAAATTGGACAAAGGGGAGTGGCACAGCCCATACAAAAAAAACATTCAAAATCGTATATCTATAAAACCACAGAACCGATTGAGCTCAAATTTACAGATAATCTTAGGTATTGGCCCAGGAGTCTCTGAAGATTGGTCAACACTAGACAAAGGGGCGTGGCATCTCCCATACAAAAAAGATCTTCTATGGGGTGAAAATCGATGACGTTGTAACTCGATAACCGCTGGGGCGATTCTCATGATTCTTTTTTTGTTTTGTTCGTATTGCTGTATTTCAGGTTTACGCAGAAATAAAATTCCCGAAAATCGATTTATTCTCATTTTTCGCATTTTACGATAGAACATTATTATACCTAAGCAATACAACTTATGTGCACGGGCAAAGCCGGGCGGGTACAGTTATATTACATTACCTATATAAAAACGTTGGTGCGTATGTAAGTCCGATAATGGCCGCTGAACCATTCGTATTATATTCTCACATTTGATGCAGATGAGCTGCGGCTGAGTTCCAAATCGTTAACAAAAAATGTTTAAACGCGGTAACAATACACTTGTCATACAATACAAATCGGCGATGATGTTTTGTCTACATTTTATGCTACGTTTCCACTCGAGGCTAGCCCCGAGATTAAGTAAGTATTTCCACACAAAAAAAAAAGATTAATTTGACATTTCGGTAGATGTTGTTAGTAGCTGTCATATCGAAAAGTCTTACAAATGATAATAAAATTAAACAATTTATGCTTTCGAAATTTAAAGTGAATACAAAATATGAGTGGCAGTAATTTAAGAATATTATTAGCTCATCTTTTTATTTTCCAAACTAATATGAACGTTTTAATGGTTGCATTAGCCGCGTTTTATTATCGCTAATGATAAATGATCCATATGGATCATCTCATGAAAATAAAACGATCCAGATCATAAAAAAAATTGCTTTGCAAATTTGGCTCCCCTGACTAATTTTTGACATACCTACCCACGAAGTAAATAGTAAACTATAGTCTCCAGCTTTGGGGTGCACAAGTAAGACAAACGTACAAAGCATTCAATGCTTCCAAAACAAAGAACTGCGCAATATTGTTAATGCGCCGTGGTACATACGTAACGCTGATCTATATAGAGATCTAAAAATTTAAACGGTAGAGGACGAGGTCAGGAAGACATGAAGGTAGGCTTCGCAACCATGCTAATTCAGAAGTAGTCGAACTATTTAATAACAACAATTTAGTTAGAAGATTACGAAGAGTGAAACCTTTCGAACTAGCTAACTAGGAATAAAGAAAACAAATATAATTTTATAACGCAATCACACTAACAAAAGTGATAACGCATTAAAAAACAAAAGGTAACAGACTTACGTTAGTACCTTATAGCATAGAATTTATTATAAGTATTAGAAACAAATTGCTGATTAGTTTAACGACTAGGTGCGATTATTGGAAGGATGGTAACACCATGCTTCCCTCGGGTGTGTTAGTGGGTGAGCTAACCGCAAGTCCCACACTATCGCAAAGCTCGCATCCGGTGTCTTTCAACGATTTTACATCCAGCTACACGCAAAAAAAAAGAAAAAAGAAATCAGCACAAGAATGTCCTCCATATTTGCCGCCATGTTGGTCACATCCATATCTTGTAATTTAGGCACTAAAAACTGTCAAAACTTTTCGAAGAAGAATCGTCCGATAATGCCTCCAGCCCAAAATCCGCACCAAACAGTCACGCGTTGTGGATGCATTTGTTTCTCAACAATTACTCGTAGGTTTTCTGAACCCAAAATGCGACAATTTTGACAATTAACGAAGCCATCAAGATGGAAATGAGCTTCATCACTGAAGTTGATTTTGTTCGAACAAACCTTCATTATTTTTAAAATATTGATCAACAATGAAAATGCGTTGTTCTTTCGTATAGCGCTCCATTTTTACTAACCCCGAACTGTCAGCTGCCACATTGTTATCTTTTTTTTCAGTTGGCAACACTGTACTATTAAATGGCGCAAAATTCAAATTTTGCCTGGTTATCTAGGAATTACTGATGCGCCAATTCTAATACATGTCCGAAACTAGACTAAACGAAACCAAACAGCCTTTTTGCACTAAATAGATCCTCTATCCGCAATCCCAGGATTGGAGCCATGTCGCATAAATAGAGAAAAGAGCTCGACGATATATACCGATACTGACCGATTTCGTAAGAACGATGCCTTTCTTCCCTAGGATCCAGGTTCTTCTCAGGCAACACAATAATTAACAGGCTTTCAGATATCGAATCTCATACACTTCATTACTTACTTACTTACTTCAGGTGGCGCTACAGTCCCCGGGTAGACCTGGGTCTCAATCAACAAGCGTTTCTAGCCAGCACGATATTTGGCCAACTGTCTCCAGTTTGCACGATAAGTTGGCTAAGATCCCCTTCCTTGCGTGCGTCACCTGAGTCGCGGTCTTCCTCTACTGCGCCGTCCCTCGGGTGTAGATTCGGAGATCTTTCGGGCCGGAACATTTACGTCCATTCGCTCTATAGGACCCAGACACCTCAGTCGTTGGTCGATGTCGCTGTACAGCCCTACAGTTAGTCGTTGTATATCCTCCTCCATTCACCATCTATGCAGACGGGACCAAAAATTACTCGAAGAATTTTCCTTTCGAAGAAACCAAGAGTAACCTCATCCAATTTTGATAGAGTCCATGCCTCTGCACCATAGAGAAGAATTGGGATGATTAGGATCTTATAAAGGTTGACTTTAGTTGTTCGAGAGAGGGCTTTGCTACTCAGTTGCTTTTTTAGCCCAAAGAAACAGCGATTGGCAAGAGTTATTCTTCGTTTAATCTCAGCGCTGGTGTCATTGTCTGAGTACATAGCGGAGCCTTGGTAAACAAAGTCCTTAACCACCTTAAAGTTATATCTGTCTATAGTGACATTCTGTCCGAGACGTCGGTGTTGGATGTCCTTACTTGATGACAGCATATACTTCGTCTTGACCACCAACACATCTTCGCTGCCTCGGTCTCAATACTCACGAACTCGCCATTGACATCACGATGCATTCTGCCGACTATGTCGATGTCGTCGGCGTAGGCGAGTAGGTGATGGACGAACTTTTGAAAGATAGCGCTTGGTGTTTGCGTTTGAGTTTTGCACCATTCTTTCAAGAACGATGTTGAAGAAGTCACATGACAGCGCATCACATTGTCTAAATCCTTTTTTGACATTGATGGAGCAGCGTGCATTCTCCATTGTCATCCTGCAGATTACAAAACTAGACTTTACTCTGTATAGCTCGTCTCTATAATGCTGTCATAGGCGGCCTTAAAATCGATGAAAAGGTGGTGGGTATCGATTTGGACTACACTTCATTAGGAGCACCAATTGATCCTAAAGCCGGCTTATAACTTGATGAGTTTCGGTCTGTTCCATCTTTTGTAGCCTCACGCTTAACAGGGGACTTCCAATAAAACGTTTAGGTCTCCCAGTGTACCCCTCCCATAAATCTAACCTTCCTTTTACAACTGCCTCACCAATCACCTATGTCTCTAAAAAATTGACAAAACTTGATTTTGCATTTGGATTACCTTTTCAAGTTCCACAGGATAGATTTACTGACACGAAATGGCTATCGCAGGCGTTACTACACATTTACGGTAATTATTAGGTACCTATGTGTATGTGTATGTTCGATCATGTGGTGCAAACAGCAAAGTGACTATTTCTACACCAAAACACGAATACCCTTCAATTTGACTACGTTAAGTATGATTGATTATATTTATACGAGTAATTTAAATTGATACTGTGATATCTACCCCATTTCAGCCATCACTGTCAGATCCTAGATAAAGTCCACGGTAGCCCTTGGTCATATAGCAAGGCCAACAACCGACATTGTAGGTAAACATTCAATTTCGAATATACCATAACAAAACCGCGTTCGATACTTAATTAGGTATAGACCGCGCATTCGTTTCATTTTGATGGACAATTGGACACTTTTGATGTGCAGGATATGAGGACACAAAGGATGACCAAGAAGATATAGCTATGTATGAGATGGACAAAAGAAATCGTTTAAGAAGCACCACTCACAGTCAACGACGACAATCCCAAAGTATAACCGCAATAAATTGTGTCCTGACATGGAAACTACGAAATTAACTATACAAGGACCGCTGCAAGGACCCGGAAACATCGGACGAGCATACGAGTAGTGTATACGTACTTTGTGGCCGCATCATCCAGACGAGAGTGTGTTGTCGCGGTCATCTGTGGATGATCCTTATTTGAAGGGGTTATTATAATCCGGGGAAAGATAAGTGATATACCCGTACTTCGCGTCCACCAAAACCCTACATAAGCTGTACACATGAATGCCTGCAGATAAATATTAACGCCACCGCGGCTTCAATCACGAACATGACATTTTGCTGTTAAACACACTTCACGGGCTTTTGTCACAATTGCACTAGACTATATGCATTGCCGCATGACAAATGTCCTTTCGTAAATGCAAACACAAAATCAAAACGACTGAACGAGGATAATTGCGCTAAAAAGTATTTGCGAATAGCACGCGATCCTTGTATTAGTGTGTGCGCGCCCATGAATGAATTGGTAACTTTGTTCGTCGATGGTGCACGGTGAGAAGCCTCAGGGGGTGGTGCAGTTGCTTATGACGGATTTAAATTGCACTTGCATTTTAACAAGTGGCATGCGGCAGTCATTTAACAGGGACTTAAATTCATGACTGTGAGCGAGAGGTGTACTTTTCGTTGGAATTTATTAGAGACATTTATGCGGCGATTACAGATTGTTTGCATAAGAGCTTTTGTAGATTTTTATGAGGCCAGTTGAAGTGGTGAGAGTCCGATAACCTTTCATGAATGAATGCTCTCAATTTGTAATTGTGAAAACTGACACCAACGTCACTACCATATTTTGTAAGAGGAAGTCCCCAATAGGTGTCTATTTGTAGTTCTTGTAGCTTGTAGTCCTTAAGTCTTTTCTGTAACAGTCCCAATCCGAGGATGACCTTTTTTGTTTTGAAAATAATTGTCCTAAATGTAAATGTTAATGTAAATGTGAGCTTAGCTCTGTATGAGTAGTCCACCACGGTTTCGTACCACTACATGTACGAAACCTTGTTGGACTACTTCTGCTTAATAGAAGGTTTATAGGTACGTGAATAAGCGTCAGTGCTCCGCTATCACCTAAGAACCCAAAAGGTTAGAAATCTTTGGAGATTCCAGCACAACTAAGTTAGACTATTGATCCCTAATTTACCCAGCTCGATCTATGAAGTTGAAATTGGACAAAGGGTAGTGGCACCTCCCATTCTAAAATCATCTTCTTTGGGGTGAAACTCGATGACGTTATAACTCTATACCCGCTAGGCCGATTTTCATGATTTCTATACAATCGACAAGTTCCTAAAATAAGTCAGCATTTCAATGAAAGTCATCCCCACCACGGCTCGAACCCACGCTAGGCCCCTGGGGATAAGTTCAGTTTTGTGAATTTTGCCACGAAGTTCCAGAGAAGGGAAGATAAAACGCCGCTCCGCTTTGTGGGTTTCTTCTACCCGGCTATACTGAGTACCAAATTAAACAACTCGCTAAGTATAAGTAAGGTATCTGCGTTCCTTATGGTTAGGAACACCTCTTTTACTTCTCACCACAACAAAGAAATGTACCTTATCTAAAGAGCTCTTTAGGATCATCTTTAGCACGAAGTATTTTCTAGTTCTAGTGGTATTATGCCGACTGGTCCCGCGAATTTATTCGATTTAAATCTATGTAGCGCCCAAAGCAGTGTTTCTCTAGTAGGTATAATCAGACCTTAGAAGTTGGTTAGTTGCACGTTTGATAAGTTTGCATCTAAGTGACTAGTACCACTTGAAATGCCTGGGAAAATGGATGTCAAGCCAGGAGATTAAGCAATTCCTTGCTAGTCATCCATCTTTTTCAAACAGTTTGATATTATTGGGTTTGTTTGAAAATATCTTTCTTAACTTTGAATTCCCAGAAGATTATTCTATTTTACTCCAAAAGAGTCTCCAAAATAGTCCCTTGGATTTCCTTAATTATTTTTTTTTATATTTTTTGGAGATTTCTTGTCGTTTGTCATGCATACTAATTGATGATAGGTACTATCCTTCAACATTCGAAACGTACACAATGTGCCGAGGGGCGAACGCTACTCTGCGGCTATAGATTCGAAGAAGAAAAATCTGTAAACCACCCAAACGCAGAAATTCGATGTGACGGTCCGTAGCATATACCTGTATCTAGTCCTGACTGAGAACCTTTCCACTGTGGTATAGATGAACCTATAAGGGTTGGTGTGGTGTGTCGTATTTGCACCCCATTGCCCAAACGCAAACCTATACATAAATAAATTCAAGAACCCCATTCACACTGTCATGTGTCTGGGCCCGCGCGCGACAAAAACTTCTATTAGTGCGTGCCATTAATTTAACGAAAACGGTAGCGACGACTGTCACGATTCCCATATTTAGGTAGCAGTGAAAATTACCCATCAATCGCGATCCTATCAGTGCAACTGTCAGCCATATCTCACACGACCCACCACCGACCGACCCGACCGCCCCTAATGTGTCGACTAGGTTCATCACTTGTCTTTTCCCAACTACCACTTGATATTTTATCAGATGCCACCGCAAGTCCTCAGACTCAGACTCACTCTAGCGAATCCCTGAACCATACAATTCATGACAGCAAACAAATTAACCCGTGTTTTGTTGGAATAGTTGTCGTCGCGTCGTTGTGTTCCCGTGTCGCTCCCTATACCCGGTAAGGTAACGTGCTATCAATTATTATTTTGTTAACACCTTTGCGATTATTTATTACATGTTTCACATAGTTGGGGTTGTGCTATACCCTCCCTCACCACCACCGCTCCGAGTTTTATTCGATAGTTCGCTGGTTGTCGAGCACCCGACCCGCCATCTCCCCAATAAAGTATTCCCTGTAATTCTCCTTTCAGCGGTTTTAATGAGACTGAAATAAGGATACGTGTTGCCACGGAGGACTATACCAATACCGAAGACACCGAAACCGAACCGAACTGACAAAAAACAACATTTGGGGGATGGAGCAAACACAAAACAATTTATTTTCAGTTTCTTTGGTATGTCTTCTAAAGTTGTGTAAGTGGTTTGTTGTGGGTGGTTACATGGTTTACTCGTATGTCCTGTATATGCTCTATAGAAGACCGAGCTACGTATGGTCGTTTTTGATTTAAAACTGGGTTCGGTTTGTCACACAATTAATTTCACAACCCCTGAAGGCTGTGTAATATGGGATTTCTTAGTAGAAGTCCTTTCTTCGTGTTGCGTTTCGTCCTGTCTGTCTTCGTGCTGTTGTGCGAAGGGCTAAAACACCTACTTATCCAAGCAGGTGATACATTTGCTATAGTGTCCTTTTTACTGTTGGCTGTGTATAATGTCGCCTTATTTTTGTTTTGGATGAAAATGTGAGAATGGTCTGTTAAATGCGTTAATGGCTGAAGGTGCGCGACGGGGATGTGGGACTAGCCGAGAATGAATGGCAGCAACTGCCTTAGGATAAATATCTAAGAAAAGGCGAAGTAACCCTTTTGTGGGAAATAATTGCTAAACTTTTTGTAAATAGGGCGGATGAATTGTATGGGGGCGGGGGAAATTAATTTAAATTTATGCGAGCTTAAATTTACATAAGTTTACCTGGGCAAATTTTGTCGGTTTGGTTTGGTGACTACATTTTGTTTGTTGGCGTTGTTTCTAAGAAAGTTTATGGTTACTTTAGCACGTCGATTAATGTGTTCGCATGGTGTAAATGTGGAAACAATATGCGAAGAGGAGGCTTACGGCGGAAGGTATGTTGAATACACTCGTTTGGTTGCGATTTAATAGTGAAGAGATTAAATTTATACAAGCTATATTAGGTTTTGCATGTTGCCAACAATATTGTCGAAGTTATGACTAAAAATAAATTTAAAATTTTATAATATGCCACCAACGCGATTGAGCTGGGAAACTTGCGTTATCATGGAACATCCAACGTCAACTGTAAAGGCAGTAAGTGTACTCAAAGAGTGAATTAATGTACGTAAGAAACAAAATAAGTCCTACTACAGAGCCTTGAGGTACTCCCAATTAAAAAAAAATGTAAAGGGTCCGCCATCTAACGTTTTTTTTTTCAACTAGTGCTTATTTCGCGAATGGTAACACTTAGCTCATGTCTGATTTGACAGATAATTAGTTTTATCCTTCCGCTGAACGAATATGGTTGTGTATACGCTTGAACAACGCTGGGAAATATTGCGACATTAGTTTGAAAATCATGGTAATGTTGCAGAATGTGTGCGAAAATTGCGTACGGATTTTGGAAAAAGAGAAGCACCGTCAGCTCCGTATGTTCGTTATCTTGTGAAAAAAGTGAAAGAAACTGGCATCCTCATCGATAAACCAAAGCGCCAAAAGCCAAAAACAGTGCGTACACCCGAGTTTGGTGCGAATTTTGGTCCAGAGGCATAATTGGGCCATTTTTCTTCGAAAATGAGCAAGGAGTGGCCGTTACAGTCAATGGCGATCGTTATCGGGCCATGTTGAACGAATTTTTATTCACAAACAGGACGGCGCTACGTGCCACACAGCCGAAGCTACACTCGATGTTTTGCGCCCTGTTCTTGAAGATCGCATTATCAGCCGCAGAGCTGTTGTCGAAGTGTTACGCCGACATGCCAGAGACAATTGACGCTTTAAAGGACAATATTCGTGAAGCCATTGGTGAAATACAGCTGCACACAATCGATAATGTGCTTAAAAAATGGACCGATCGTGTAGGCTACTGCATGGCCAGCCGAGGCAGCCATTTGAATGAAATTATTTTCCATTATTAACCGGAAGGATTGTACTTTCAAATAAAAAAAGAAATTTGAGAAAATATTCAGTAGTTTTTTTTATAGCATTTTCAAAAAAAAAGTTATTTGGCGGACCCTTTACTTTGAAAACACTCACCACAGTTGGAAGAATAAATTGGCTGATCTGTTTGTAAATATAAATATTGTTAGCTATTGAAGAAAATTAATTATTGAAAGCGTAAGCAACAACGAATTCATCAGATTAGGTATCAACTTTCTTAGTATAAGAATAAGAAGACTTGTAAGTCTTTTGCCTGATTTTTTAGAAGTACACAGCGGTTACTAAGGGAGTTGAAAAATAGTGAATACGACGGAGAGATATTACCTCATCCCACAACTCAGAAAAGGGATTTCTTTTAAGTTTTACGAAATCAGAAAACAAGAAAAACAAGAACAACTGACAAAGGTGTTCATCATCATGCTGATCTCACTTCAACACAGGCCAAAGCCATAAAAGGAATGAAGCTACTACTTCCAACCACTAGGCGACAAGAATAATTCATGATGGCCAAATTGGTTTGTGAACGAGGTGGATACACCGATAGAATGCAGCCTAACATGCACTCCGAAGATGTGGGGCATTGTTGAGGGAGTGAGTGAAATGTAATAGAAGGTCTATATTTTTTTGCAATCCTATAGCTGCGTTTTTTTCGTCCCTGTCACGGCTATGGTGCACTGCGAGTCTAGTGAAGTGAGTATCAAGAGATGTCTTAGTCCAAGTGATAGTCATGGTAATTGTAGGTCCTCATTGTCGGTGGAGTTGGCTGTAACCTGCGCCTTCAAGAGATGATGGAAATAATGTTCAAAGAACGAGGGGGCAAACTCTTCGCCATTGACGAGAAGTACTGCATCGTTCAATATTATATGATGCGATACCAAGCTGGTGCACTTACCTCTTCCAAGAGTGAACAAAAGCGAGTTAGCCAAGTATAGCGGGGTAATGTCGGCCATATACTCCGAGATCGACTTCTTAGATAGACTTCTTGTAACTCGAAAGCTAGCCCAAATAAAGTCATGGCGTTTTTAGCTGTCTACTTTTAACATTTCCAAATGGAATCTCATTTTAACTCGATATTAAGAAGAATAAAAGCAACAAAGTGTATAACTACTTGAACCTTGTTCTTTATTTAACTACTCCCATTTACAAACAATTCTCGTATAACTTGGGACTTGCGGGTGTGCTCAGCTCTAGTGTTGGTTTCTCACCCTCCTCAGCCAGACGCGCAAGTTTACTTTGGTCTTAAAGTGTACCTTCATCTTGGGATTTGAGACACCGGTCTCATCAGTTATGTTTCTCGCAACAATGGTGGGAAATCGATTTCACATGGAAGGATCTCTTCCTGGTTCTGCTTGGTAATTTTACAGTATTCCGCGTTTTCCTCTTTGGGAATAAGCCGATAATCATCATTGTATATGGTACTCAATAAAACTACTTGTTTGAGTTGGGTAACTGCGCAGAGTGCGCTCTATGGTTACGCAAACTTTGCGAACTTCCTAAAATGACATTTTGATAAAAACTAAAATTAAAAAATAATAAACAAGACAAAACAAATCTGAAAAAATGTCTCAGCAAGCAAACGAAAAGAGGTAATTTGTTAATAACCCTTTATCTAGTTAAAATAAAATATATTTACAACTAAATTAGGAGAAAAAATTAGTCGAAAGAAGAAGCGTTAGGTTTCTTAAAATGTTATTTGGCGAGGAAAGATGAATTTTTACATGCCCGGAAGAAAATTACGGCATATTCCCATGTTTCGAAAGACATTATATTCCAAAATATCACTGTAAGTATACATAGGTATATGCATTTTCAGTAAATTAGTTTAATGGTAAATTAAAATTATATTTTTCAGGATTGTCGGACAACATCTGAAAGCCTTGAGGGAGAATGAGGACACTTTTGAAGGCGTATAAGGCTGCAAAGGACAACACAGAGCAGACCGGGGCATCACCTTGCATTGTGCCGTACATGGAGGAGATCTTTGGCGATAGGCCATTAGCCTCAAACTCTCATACCTTTCATGCTGTAAGAGTTGAAAAGGTAGCTTTGCAGAACCCCATTCAACTAGTAGACGATCACCTGGAAATGGAGGAGATATTATATTTGATCGAAGAAAACTCGTCGACAAGCTTGTCGGCACCTACAACACCAAGGACATTGCCATTGCCGTTTACGTCTTCAAATTTATTTTCTTCTGTGACTGCCCCTTCAGCAGCCAAAATCACCCTCAAAAGAAAAACGCAGCGGGAAATATATTTTGAGGCAAAGCTCAAGGCAAAGAAGGCAGCTACTGACGCCAAATATGCTCAGAGGGAAGTCTTCCTTAAATCCATTCATCATTCTTTTGATGAAAATATGAAAAAAAAACTGCTCTTGAAACTGAAAAATTCAAATTGTATAAAGAAAATGAAATGTAGGTTGCTTCGGTGGACTCTCCATAACTCTCGATCTTGATCTGGGCATGCGTTTTAATGCATTTTTGGAACTAAATAATATTGTTGTCCTGTAAATAGTTAAACAAAATATCGCGTCGATTAAATGTTCTATTTGATATGTTTACTATATCGGGGTTATCAGAGCCGCTCTGGTTAGTTTGCTCCGGCAATATAACCATATATAAGACACATGCACTGACTATTATGTTTGTCACTGTACACAGATATGTTTGTTCTGTGAATTTTAGTAGTCTCCGGAATCTGCAACCCAAAAGAATGTTCTACTACCATTCTCGTTGAGGAATGAATGTAGTTAAAACTTCTCTGGGTATCCGTTAACTGTCCGTGGTCCTTAAAGTGTGGCACTAACCACGATGTTGCGGGATAAGCAGAGTCGCCCAATATAAAGGTGTTATTGGGAAACAAGTCGATAAAATTGGTTTGGGTTCTTAAATGAGTCATGAAATGATCCTGCTTCACCACATGTGATATCGATAAATTTCTTGTTGGCATCTACAACTGCTTGCAAAACTAAGCTGTAGCTACCTATGCTTTCTGTCAAAATAGCATTCTTTGCTTACTTGTGGGGCTTTGATAATAATGTGGGTGCAATCAATAGCACCTATCACACCAGGTATACCTTTTTATACCCGGTACCACACTGTGGTGAGGGTATATTCACTTTGTCATTCCATTTGTAACGCCCATAAGGAGGCGTTGTAGGTATGACAAACTATATCTATTATTGATCAGCATCACTTTCTTAGTCGATCTAGCGATGTCCGTCTGTCTGTCTGTCTGTCTGTCCGCACGATTACGGCCGTAATTTAAGAGCTATCGACTTGAAATTTGGTATGTAAGCTTTTATCCACCAAACTGAGGCTAAGTTCGAAGATGAGTAAGATCGGATGAAAACTACTACTACCTCCCATACAAAAATATCAGATTTATATAGCTTTTTATGTTAATAATTAAATTTAAATAGCTACAGTAAAGATAGCAAGTTTAAACTTTGCACATATTGTTTTAATAATAATTAAAATTTTTTTACAAAAAATGAGCTTGGTCGAATAAAAAGTACCCATACCTCCCATACAAATATATTATTTTTTAATACTAAAATATTTTTTTTATTTTACAATAATATAGTACCGGGTATTTGAGCTTCGGCATAGTCGAAGATAATTGTCTTACTGGTTTCTCTTCAAATTTTCTCCGTGTCAACTCGGCAGCTTCTCTTTGGGGCCATTTAATAAACTCATGGCTAATCGAAATCAGCCAAGAGCTAGCACGTCGAACGGCCATCCATGCAGATGACTTCGTAACCCCGAACAAATTTGCAAGCTGCCTGAATGTTAATGTGTTGCTTATGTACATGTACATAAATATCGTTTTCCGACACCCTATCCTTGGCCTGCCTCCTGTAGAAACTGTGGGCAGATACTCAGACTGCGAAAAGCGTGCTAAAAGCAAAAAATAAATGTGAGTATTGGAAAATAGGATATTTTAATACCGATTAAGTATTCAACAGTTCCTCTTTGCGGTCTCATATGTAGCTTGAAGTCCTCGTCGCTATATGCATCGATTGTATCCGCAAAATTTAAGCATTTTATATGCTGCTGCTGTGAATATTCAGATTCATCGGAACTGGAACTAGAACTTAAGCATTCCTGCCATCTTAAGGACACGAGTTGTTCTAGTTCTTCAATTCCGTCATCACCACTACTCGATCCCTCATTCGACGGAGCGTCTACCAACAAATGTAGTATCTGAAACAATACACAATATGTTATTGAGTTAACTAGTTCATTTTTCATTTGAATTAAAATGTTTAGGTACCTACCTCTGCTTCGTTAGAATTTTCCATTAAAAATACCAGTCGCAATTACCCAAATAATTATAAACGGAATGTTGAATATATTTACAATGTCCAGAAATTACAGAATTTAGTCGCCAATGTCAATTTTACTGTCAATGTCAATGTCAATTTTACTATCAGATCGATGCTGCCAACTCCTGTTTTCATTCTTCGATTTTCGTTTTTTTTTCAGCAATGCTTGATAGAGACGCTGATAGGGACGAAAAAAACGCAGCTTATATAGGCTTAGATAAAACAAAAACAAAAAAAAAAAAAAAAAAAAAACGCCTTACTGTGACTTGGCAGCACTATCCTAATTGACATTTGACAATTGACTTTCAGTTGTTTTTTTTTCTGTAATTTGAAGTAAAGACATTTTATTATTCGATTTGATTTTTGATTAGGTATTTGTGCCAATACCTAATAAAATGATAAACAACGAGGTAGGCACATTAAAATATTTTAAAAGTGAATGAATTGTGCAGCCTCAGGAGTTTTGAGAAGAACTACACAAATTGCAATATACATAACAAGTCAATGCACTTGAACTTGTGTGGGAATGCCTAACAGACGTAAAAAAAATAGGCAGGACAGAGTATCAGTCTGCTGTATTCCTGGACGGATATGGTTTATATGTTACGGCATAGCAGATTGAACCATTCAGGGCGTCTTAATCATTCGGATATGGGCGAACAATTGCGTTGCTATGTATTCATTTGTCCCACTGCTGTAGTGTACTCAACACAGTGTAAATTAATAGATTTTAAACTTGCTTGTATACACTCTTCCTGAAGACAAAGTTGTAGCTACATTTCAAAAATACATACCAATTTTGCAATTGCAGTCGCAGTGCAATAAATGCTCACACGGAGTTGTTGTGGTATACTGAGTAAACTGAATTTCTGTTAGGTCCACCTTGTGATCTCCTGTAAACCCACTCATCCAAACCGATGGATATGCTCTTGAAGTCTCCGCCGTCTCAGATCTCAACCACTGCAATAACTTTCTCAAACGCCCTCAATCAATTCGCACGATATAACTGCTTATGTGTTTGGGAAGACTTCTTGCATATCAAACCAAGTAAAACAAAACTATTCAATTGAATACACTTGATAGAAACAATCGCATTCCTTGCAAGCAATCGTTTTGACGGCCATATTCCGAAAAGACATTTGCTCGTAATCAGGGTTGTCAGGTTTTAAAACCAGGTATCGCCAAACGTAAAATATAAAACGCCAAAAAAATCGCCAAATTTCAAAATTATTGTCCACTCTCCAAATTCAAAAACCATAGAAATCTAATGAATTCGTGCAACTCGCAATTTTTACGTAAAAAAGACTTAATGCAAATTCCCCATTTGTCATTTTGTAGATCTTGTTCGAAAACTTCAAAGCGTCGTCTTCGGGTACACTTTCTAGATAAAATTCATTTTACCAATTGACAGAAATTAATTTTTCCCACTGAACCTCAGTAAGTTGGAAGCTTTAGGGTGGAATCAAGCTTACAAGCAGACGTTTAAAACAGGGTCGCAGTTGGCTTAAACAAACGCATGGTGAAAAATATCCCAAAGAAACAAAAGGTGTGTTGCAGTCAGACAATCTTATTCGTATTTCTCCTAGTAAACATGAATTAAATCGTTATCTTGCTTCTTAACTTCATTCATGTTACCACTGTTTTCTATCGCGATTCTTTCAAAATCCGACCCTAAATCAGTATCTTTCTAAGCTTTAAAGTTGTCTTCATTCGTTACTAATTTTAATATTTCGTCACAGTCATCACTAGGGCAACCGGAAATATGCTCTAAAAAAACCGTTTATAGCGCTTTAAATATGCTCTAAAAAGATGTTATTATGCTCTAAAAAGGAGTTATATGCTCTAAAAATATGCTCTAAAAACTATTAAAAGGTGGTAAAATCGCGAAAAAATCAGAATCAGTTTATTTAATATTTTTTATTAGGTAGATATAAAAAAAGTAGAATCCGAAAAAAGAAGGAATCCTGACCTAAGAAAAAAATGATTTCTATTGACAAAAAGTGTGATCGGATTGACTTTATGTCATTTTTTTTTAACAAAAAAAAAATTAAGCAAAAGGACAAATATGTAAAAATATGGCAAAAATGATAAAATATGCCCTAAAATGCGGAAATATGCCAAAAATATGCTCTAAAAGGTGAAATAGGTATGCTAAAATATGCATTTATACTAAAATATGCACAAAAATGCCCTAACGAATAGGGCTCAAAATACTTAGTTTTGTATAAAACAAATTGTAGGTATATTCAAATTTTCAATACGACCTCCAAAAAAAACATGCTTTTGCATGATTCCGGTTGCCCTATTCATCACAGATATGCATAAGGTTTGAGTGAAAATTATAAAAAATATGAGGATTTTGGTTAAAAATATTGAAATCGCCAAAATCTAAAAATATCGCCTTTTTTGGGGTGCATCGCCAAACCGATTTTCGTGTCGCCAAATGAAATTTCAAATCGCCCGTTTGGCGATAAATCGCCACATCTGACAACCCTGCTCGTAATACGACGATAGTAGTGTAAATATCGTGGACATCGATTGTTCCAGTTTTTCATCGTCAACGTAACCAAGTGTTCCTCTTTATTTATTTTATTATTTTATTTTTTTAGGCTACTTTAAGAGCGTCTTGTAGGCAGAAGGCCGCCTGCAAAACGTCTTGGACCACCATATTGGTAATCAGGGCACTTAACTCCACATATGGTCCAAGACGTTTTGCACCCTGCTGCCTGAAAAACGTCTTGGACCACCATATTTGTCATCAATATGTGATTTTGACACAATCGATAGCAATTTCGATAACATGTAAAGCAATCATAGATTGGTAGCACCGTTTTAATCTGGGCTAAGGCATAAGCCCCGATGATTATCTGGGCTAACGATTTGTATGGAAAACTTGCTAATCCCATATAAGATTGCAGAAAAAAACACGCCTAATATAGAAGTAGGCAAAAATTTAATAATGTATTGTATAATCTTATGTGGTTATTAACTGCACAGCTTCAAGGGAGGAATAAATGAAAGTTATAATTTACTCGTCAACTAGCAAGCAAAGAATAAAGTTAAGTTTTAATTACCTAGAAGTCGTAGAGTTTTCCTTTGTATGTAAATAGTTTAACTAACTGTTTCATATCCCGCTTGAGAATCGCCTATTCCAAGGTAACTGTTCGGTCCCCACCGAATCCATATCACTGTGTGGAGCGGCAATCTATTGGTTAGACTGGCGGTAATAAAATTTACCTGCAATCCAGGATAACAGGACGCACTGCACACGCATCAAGCATCTTGGCTTTGGTGCAAACTTCACCCCTCGTTTCCCCCCGCACATCATTTTCCCAACGGTCATCAGCGGCATTACGCACATCTCGGAACAATTCGTTGTCGTCAGCGCATTCCTCCGAATGGCAGCGAGCACAATCGGCATAACATTTGTGGGAAAACGCTCCCAAAGTCCTATTTTCTTTTAACTTCACTTTCCAAATTGTATTCCAACTTGCAATAAATTATAAACACTGACCATCAATTTTTACTCCGAAAAATACGTATGTCGCATTCGTATTCGCATTTCAGTTATTACTGACACGAACCCAAATAGTTTCGGTTTCGGTCTGTGAATGAATATGTTATTCCTCGATTATCCAGAATCGACGTTTATCCATGGTTGACTTTAGCTGTGTGTCTAAGATCAAAACCCCACAAATGCACAACGCAAATTCTATTCTACAACCGCCACCCAGAGAGGGAGTAAACGAGTGTTACTTGTACAAGACAAGTAAATGGTAGAAGAAAAAGTGACGATGCTGCTATGCTAGTTGAGTAGATGAGACCGCGCGGTATAGCTACGAGTATACCAAGCCCAATGTAGAAAACTATTAACAGAAATTAATAACCTTGGCCCATTATGTATTGGCCGCTGGAGTCACACCATAGTGCGGTCTTTAGTTTTTTTTTGCTGTACTTCGTATGATGACGATGTCGCGTGAGGGCTATGTGCAGGTGGTATGTCAGTGCGGTTATTGCGGTATACCTAAGCCGCGCTGGTGCAAGTAAATTGCTGCGACGTGAACCTTGGCTAGAATTTCGATGCGTGGGAAGATTAGTTTTTGGCGAGTTGATTTGGTGGGCAGACGTACTGTCTAGATTTAGAGCTGGTGTGAAGTAATCCAACGATTTTGGTTGGCCAAAAGTAGCAAAGTTTGAACCGTATGTCGTGATAAATTGTGTAAAGTCACGTAAATCACATAGAAAACTAGTTCCTGGTGCACAAACTCACGCCGAACGACGTTTCGTTCAATTTTATCGGTTGCCACAAAAAGCAACGAAGTGTGGTTTCCAAGCCATCGCTACCCAACCACCATCGCCACCGAATGTGCTCCTCTAGGCAAGAACGAACGCTCCAACCTCTGGCGTAGGATTCAGCATGGTAGTTATTTCCACCAAGCTCCCTGCAAACAGTGCTTAAATCAAGCTGCCTCGCCGTCTCGTGGGTCTCACGTCAAAAGAAAGCCCAACTACTTTGTGGTGCGCCTCAATACCCGCTCGTTACGCCAAACCAGATCTGCGTACAGCTCGTAAGATACATACCGTGCTGAATTACTGCCTCAAACACCACCTTAGAACGTCCGATTCCACGGCACTCCAACATCGATAGCCTGGAATAAATTGGCAACAACGGAGCTCAAAATCCAGCCGCATTGACCACCACCACGACGTCATCCATCCACTTGCAAGATCGACGAACGATACAACCCCATCACCCTGTCGTAGTCCTCGTTCCGTGCCTCTGAAGCAAGTGGAAGCTAGATCCTCATCAGGAAGCAGAAGCAAGTCACGCTTCCAGCAACGTAACTCCAAGAACAACGATACGGTGCCGCAATTTACATCGCCTCAGCCGCTACAAACTCCAGCATATTTGCTGACAACTGTATTCACCCGATCCGAATTTTCTCCTCCCCCCATCCCATCCTATTTGTTGTCCACTTCAGCAGCCAGTTTTTTTTTTGTGAAACAAAAGAGAAGTTAAGTATTTTATTGTGAGATATATGTAAGCAGACTTTCGTTCACCTAATTTAAAAACAATTTTCTCCGCGCAATTTAGCATATGGATATAAATCAACATACCAGGACGATGCTGTGCACACCATCCCCCCCTGCAGTTTTTGTAAATCGACGTCAAGACTAATATTGTAAAGTACCCACCGACATTGATGTGGTAAGTCCAAACATTTGTTTTATTACATAAATTTAGTGAACGAAAACATTTTAAAAGAAAAGAAAACCAAAATTACTCTCGAAAGAATTAGATACATACAATAAAAGAATAAGATACATACAAAAAAAAAAAGAATTAGATACTTGCAACAACAAATAAAAGACTTGATACATGCAACAATAAATAAAAGAATTAGATGCATGCAAACACAAATTATAGAATTACATACAAACAAGAAAAACAAAAAAAAAAGAAATTAGATACATGCAAATACAAATCAAAGAAATTAATTGAAATAATATATATTTCGATATCTATATTCGTAAAACTAAATCAAGATTGAGATAATTGCTGCTGAGTGTTATTAAGTAAATTCTCCTCCCCCCCCCCTTAAATTTAAGTTATTTTAGTATATTATGATTAGTTTTTAAGATTTGAATTTTCGACGATTATTAAGGAATTGCCAGATTTGAATTTTCGTTTTCCCTAATTAAAGATCCCACAGTTTTAGTATTTAGTTAATAATAGTAGAGTTAAGTTTATTTTTTTATGAATTCGTCGACAAATAAAAGCATTTGTGAAATTTCTTAAATTCAAACTTCGGCTTTATGATTTGATTGGGTGGTTTTTGATCTTGGACCGCTGAAGGTTATCAACATGGTACTTTTCGTGCGCGATTAATCGTGAGGATGAATAGACGCTGATTATTTGAGCTTTTTCGGATGTGATGATGAAGTGTAGGGGTACACTGATTTAGATCAGGTCCACAGGAGGTCTTCGACCTCTTTCTATTAAGGGGTGGCTAAATTATAATTCTGGAGTGGCTTAGTCACCAAGGTGGTTGGTATAGTGACGTGTAGTCACTACCACCATAGGGGTGGGTTACACTCCGAGGGAGCCAACACATCTCGCTCCCTCCCTCTCTCCTATTATGGATAGACACTTGTGGGGATATAGGACTCATTTAGGTTTGTTCCACAAAATATATAGGGATTGTTAGGACAGTTTCGGGCCTCCATTTTAACTTAACTTTTATCTCAAACCACATCTGGAGACAGGCATGAAAAATGTAACATCGTTCGACAATTTAGGAAGCAAGATCCCCCCCATTCCGACGAGCTGAGGACGGAGCCCCACAAGCATGCCTGCAGCTTCTTAGTGTTCGAACACCCTCCCACCGTAGCCCGGACTGACCTCTTGTGGAGCCTGTAGTGCGGAGGTCATATGGGTTACCAAAGGTTGGGAGGTTTTCTTAGTTTTTGCCGCGTGAGTCATCATAGGGTTAGTTACATTCACGGCAGGAGTGGATTCGATGAAGTGAGTGTCGGGGATTCTATCCTTTCGATAGTCTCCATATTCATCCCTTATTAGGATTCGCTTCAATAAATTTCATTACAGGTTGGCGCCCAACGTGGGGCCCGAAGTTGTCCTTATAAAAATAACGAGTTTTCCCTTTTCACTTAATTCTGATTCCACAGATTCGGTATCGGTGTTAGGGGAAGTTGACCATAGTCCCCCAAAAGTTTACATTTACTTTTATCTTTGGTACTCTTGATCGAGCATGCTCTCAAGTTGTTCCGGTTTTTATTTTTTTTCGAGTTTATCACAAGGATCCTTCGGATTCCTTAGTGGTTGTCCGTTAAGTTCGTTGCTTTTAGCTAGACTTACGTCTTGCTGCCACTTTGGGATATTGGATTCGTTCCTCCGTAGGTCGTTTTCTTCAGATACATGTGCTGGAAGCTATGGTTTTGAGTTTGGCCTTGTATTTGCATTTCGATCTGTTGTCATCAGAGTTCTTCATTGCTTTATCTCATGGATGATTTAAGTGCTTTGTCCGGTAGGTTAGTGATAAGATTCCTGACCTATGTTTGTTGCTAAGTACTCGTGTTTCCCTGATTGTAAAGATCCGTAAGCTGATGATTTAAAGCCGGCCAAATAAAGTAAACTATTCAGAACGTTTATCTTAAATATCAGTCAATCTTTAGTTTGTTTTGAATAACATATCGTTTAATTATCATCTTAATTACTTGATTTTGAAAGCGCACTGTCCGGTAAATTAGGATAGATATCCAGACTTATGTCCGTTGCTGTTGCGCAAGATTTTTGGCTAGTCCATATCGAAACCAGTTTTGCAAACACTCTGAAGTACATTTTGTCATCTTATTTTATTCCTGTAAGTTTGTATATCCATATTAAAGAGTATAAAAAAAAAAAAAAAAAAAAAAAATTTTTATAAAAATAATAAAAATATATCCTGATCTTATACTATGCTCGAAACAACGTCATCACATCCGAATCCTTTATGAAATATTTATCTACTTAATTAGTTTTACCCAATCTGAAATTTTATATTTTTTTATAGTTGGTTATTATTTTAGTTTGTAATTGAAAGTTAGTTTTGATTTGCAGTCCTTTTGATTCGTTTTAATACTGAAAACTTTTTTTTTTCTAATAATTTTACGAATTTGCCTGAAATATGTCACCCCCAAATTTGACTTCTGACAGACTCTTACGTCCGAAAAAGGACAAAAAGACAAAAGATACACGTTTGTCCTTAGGTCCGGTAGCAAAGGCGTCGCGGACGAGAACCCGTTCCACAAATAACGAACCCATTCCTTCTACTTCAAGCGAAGCTCGTGCGTCTCTCGATGACCCTCGTCTACATGATATTCGACCAATAGAGGAACACGTAAATCTACACGTTGAGTCAGAAGTGGAAGATGATGCCGATAATACCGAAAGAGATAGTAATTTAGCTCAGTATGTGCAGGAATTAGTTACGGCCACGGTAGGTTTGAGTCGCACCGAGGACTTGCGAGAGATTAGGGAGGAGCTCGAGAGGAATCGAGAAACTACCCGAAATGATATTACTCTGCTTTTTCAAGACCTCTTGAACTCTCAGACTCCGACAAGAATTCCACCCCGTACCAATACCGCAGTATTTCACCAGACTGTGCCACATACGACCTCCCCAATGCAATTACCGGATATGTCTGTCCCTCCCCCCAACGTTCGAAGTGCGAATGTAGATAACTTTATCTCACAACTAAGCAATTTGAATCTTAACCAGCCCATGACTCCTCCAGCTAGAAATAGAATTCAAACCCCGTCGTCGACCATTTCTAATGCCCACAATTTTCATAAATGGGGCATTAAATTCGATAATCAGAAAATGTCCGTGGATGACTTCCTCTTTCGGTTGGAGCGAGTCAAAGAAGGGTACGGAGCTTCGTGGGAGGAGGTAGTTTTAAATTTCCATCAATTTGTTACCGGCCCAGTTGAAAATTGGTTTTGGGTCTATTTGAAGTCTAACCCAAATGTTACCTGGCCCTGTCTTAAAAATTCCCTGATTGAACAGTTTCGAAGCCTCGAAACAGATTCCGAACTCTCACGGAAAATATCCGATCGACGTCAAGGCTCCACCGAACCTTTCGATGATTTTTATAATGATATATTACAATTGAATTCTCGTTTGAGAAATCCAAAACCGAACTCCGAAATAATTGAAATCATCAAACAAAATGTTCGAAAACGTATGGGAGAGCTCCTAATAACCTTCAATACTAGCAGCTTACCTGAGATGGTGTATGTGTGTCGCACTATTGAGAAATATCTCAGCGACCATGAGCCCCCTAGAGTACGAGCCATGCAAGCTCCAACCTTCAGACGCAATATTAGTGAGATAGGAGTTACTGAAGAAGAACCCTCCTGCAGTGGCGTAGGTTTTCAGATCGACGCGGTGGAAAATCGTAGGACCCAAAATGTTCTGACCTGTTGGAATTGTAAACGTGTCGGGCACACTTTTTATGAGTGCGATAGTCCTCAGAGAAACCTATTCTGTTTTAAGTGCGGGCAGGAAAACACTACCACCCCTAGATGCCCGAGATATTCGGAAAACTTGCGACAGAACAGGTCATCAACCGTTGTGAGCTGTTCGCAGGAAAGAAACCCGGCACAACATTAACTTCTACTATCAGTACACCCATTCCAACCTTCTCTCCTCTAAACCATGTTAAGCCAGTTACGATACTTAAACGAGATGCACCCGCTCCTCCTCAGCCAGAACAAAACAAAAACATACCAGTCAAATCTTTGCATGATCGATTGCAGACGTACTATGCAACCAGAACTAGAATATTTAAAAACGCTCCCGCTTACGTTTCGGAAAAGATACTTCGTCTTCGGGAAAAATTTAAGAAGAAAAAGCAAACCTACCAGTCTATCGCAGCTACTACACTCTGCAATCCCGAGCATGATCCCCGTCCTTATGCATGGGTGAATATCTTCGGACAAAACATATTAGGACTGCTAGATAGTGGAGCCGCGGTTAGTTGCTTAGGCCGAGAGGGATGTAAGCTTCTTCATGAGAATAATATTCCCTTTAAAAATTTGCATTCGCTAGTCAAAACTGCTGATGGGCAAAACCAGTCTGTCATAGGGCAAGTTACCCTTGACATTGCGTACAAAGGCGTCGTAAGGCAGTTGACTCTTTGCCTAGTACCTTCTCTAAATCAACCCTTATATTTATTATATATTTTTGGAAGGAATTCCGGATCGCTCCCCATCTTATATCGGAACTTTCGTTAAACCAGCCAGATCGCCCAAGTAATGAACTTTATTGTAAATTATCACACGAGGAATCCAGTAGACTAAACACAGCCATGAGTTTGTTCCCCTCCTTTGCCACCGTTGGCCTAGGAAAGACAAACTTAGAGGAACATAGTATAGATACCGGAGACGCTGAACCCGTCAAACAGCGACATTATCCCGTTTCTCCGGCGGTACAAACCCTATTGTATGGGGAGTTGGATCGCATGCTTGACTTGGGGATCATAGAAGAGAGTTCAAGTGCATGGAGCTCCCCAGTCGTACTCATACGTAAGCCTGGGAAGAACCGCTTGTGCTTGGACTTTCGGAAAGTGAACCAAGTCACTAAAAAGGATGCTTATCCACTTCCCCATATTGAGGGGCTGCTGGGACGTCTTTCCGATACACACTTTATTTCGAGTGTGGATTTGAAGGACGCCTTCTGGCAGATACCGCTGGAGCAAAGGTCAAGGGAGAAAACCGCTTTCACCGTCCCCGGTAGGCCTTTATATCATTTCAGAGTGATGCCCTTTGGCCTCTGCAATGCTCCACAGCGCATGTGCAGATTGATGGACAAAGTGGTACCTCACGAATTGCGAGAAAACTTGTTTGTCTACCTGGATGACTTACTGATAGTTTCACGAACGTTCGAGGAACACCTGAAAATGTTGTCGTGTGTGGCCAATAGGTTGAGAGATGCAGGGTTATCAATTAATATTCAAAAGTCAAAATTTTGTCTTCGTCAACTTAAATATCTAGGGTTTATCGTAGGAGAAGGATGTCTTAAAACGGATCCTGAGAAGGTTGCAGCGATATATGATTTCCCGGTACCAAAAACCCCACGCCAGGTACGGCGATTCCTCGGGATGGCCGGATGGTACCGGAGGTTCGTAAAAGATTTCGCGTCCATCGCCACACCTATTACTAACACCCTAAAGAAAGGTGTGAAATTCTTCTTTAGCGATGAAGCGCTCGCCTCCTTCAACCAGCTTAAGGCGATGTTGACTACTGCGCCAATTTTAGTTAACCCGGACTATGAAAAGGAGTTTGTAATCGTTTGTGATGCGTCTGCGACTGGGATAGGCTGCGTATTGTGTCAGTGCGATGAGAATGGTTCGGAACGTCCCATTTACTACTATTCCTATAAACTAAACGCCGCACAACGCAACTACAGCGTTACAGAACGCGAATGTCTCGCTGCGGTTATGGGGGTGCAAAAGTTTAGGGCATACGTGGAAGGACACAGGTTCAAGGTTATAACTGATCACGCGAGCTTGCGGTGGCTCATGAACAAAAAGGATTTAGACGGTAGGTTGGCTCGTTGGAGCCTAAAGTTACAAAGCTTTGTATTTGAGATTGAGCATCGAAAAGGCTCTCTTAATGTGGTACCCGATGCCCTATCTAGAGTATATGGTTTGGATTCAGTCGATCTGGTTACATCGGCATCAAACGAATTGTGTCAGGATGGGCTGCAAATCGATCTTACAGATCCTAGTTTTACATCAGCGGAGTATACCAAAATAATTGACACAATCAATCGAAACCAAAATCAATTACCTGACCTTATTGTTTCTAATCATTTTGTCTATAAAAAGGTCAAACCTTGCTCTGGGCAACCCTTACAAGACGATTCAGTATGGAAGCTTTGGGTTCCAACGCAGCTGACCGAAGGTCTGATATCCTTGGCACATCGCCCTCCTCGAGCTTCGCATGGTGGCATTGCGAAAACGTTACACCGACTGCGCGAATGCTTCTATTGGCCAAACATGGCCTCCCAGGTTAAAAACTTTATAAATGATTGCGAAGAATGCAAGTGTTCGAAAGCTCCAAACTCGATATTACGAGCACCTATGGGTAAGGCTTTCGTAGTTGAACGCCCATTTCAACACCTTTTCATAGACTATCTAGGTCCCTATCCCCGTTCGAAGGCTGGCAATACGCATATACTCATAGTGCTAGACCAGTTAACCAAATTTGTGCTCCTTCATCCACAGAAAAAGGCAACTACTGAAACAGCCACGAAATTCTTACGCGACCAAATCTTTTTACTCTTTGGTGTCCCCGAGACCCTGCTATCGGACAACGGGAAACAGTTTACCAGTCGTGAGTTTAGCAAATACTTAACTAGTTTTGGCATTCGTCATATAAAGACGGCTGCCTACGCTCCGCAGGCGAACGCTAGCGAGCGGGTAAACCGCTCAATCTTGGCTGCCATACGGTCATATCTCTCGACTGATCAAACCAGATGGGATGAACAGCTTCCTTCCATCGGTTGTGCCTTGCGTTCGGCGCTTCATACTGCTATTGGTGTTTCTCCGTATGAAGCCTTATTCGGGCAAACCATGATAGAGCATGGGTCTGCATATGAACTTCTCCGAAATCTCGACAGCTTAAACAATTCCGACCTAAATGTGTTGGCTAAACCAGATAAGATGAACATCCTACATGATCACTTGAAACAGTCTCTGGACGCCGCACATCAAAAGTATGAGAAGGTGTATAATCTCCGTAGTACCAACCGTACATTTAAAGTTGGAGATTTTGTGTACAAAAGAAATTTCATCCTCAGTGATGCATCGAAGAAACTGAACGCGAAACTCTGTCCGAAATTCTTGAAAATGCAGGTCCGTAAAGTTGTTGGTCGAAATCTGTACGATCTACAAGACATGAAAGGGAAACCCGTAGGAGTTTTCCATATAAAAGATTTACGATCCTGATTAGAAATGTTAAGTATACGCCCGGATAGCCCAGTCTCAGCATGAGATCGCCTATTTCATTTTTATTCAAGCTGTTTTCTTTTCTTATCACTTGTGCTCCTGTGCACTTGCAAAAGTGATAAGCTTTGTGGGAAAACGCTCCCAAAGTCCTATTTTCTTTTAACTTCACTTTCCAAATTGTATTCCAACTTGCAATAAATTATAAACACTGACCATCAATTTTTACTCCGAAAAATACGTATGTCGCATTCGTATTCGCATTTCAGTTATTACTGACACGAACCCAAATAGTTTCGGTTTCGGTCTGTGAATGAATATGTTATTCCTCGATTATCCAGAATCGACGTTTATCCATGGTTGACTTTAGCTGTGTGTCTAAGATCAAAACCCCACAAATGCACAACGCAAATTCTATTCTACAACCGCCACCCAGAGAGGGAGTAAACGAGTGTAAGTTGTACATGACAAGTAAATGGTAGAAGAAAAAGTGACGATGCTGCTATGCTAGTTGAGTAGATGAGACCGCGCGGTATAGCTACGAGTATACCAAGCCCAATGTAGAAAACTATTAACAGAAATTATTAACCTTGGCCCATTATGTATTGGCCGCTGGAGTCACACCATAGTGCGGTCTTTAGTTTTTTTTTGCTGTACTTCGTATGATGACGATGTCGCGTGAGGGCTATGTGCAGGTGGTATGTCAGTGCGGTTATTGCGGTATACCTAAGCCGCGCTGGTGCAAGTAAATTGCTGCGACGTGAACCTTGGCTAGAATTTCGATGCGTGGGAAGATTAGTTTTTGGCGAGTTGATTTGGTGGGCAGACGTACTGTCTAGATTTAGAGCTGGTGTGAAGTAATCCAACGATTTTGGTTGGCCAAAAGTAGCAAAGTTTGAACCGTATGTCGTGATAAATTGTGTAAAGTCACGTAAATCACATAGAAAACTAGTTCCTGGTGCACAAACTCACGCCGAACGACGTTTCGTTCAATTTTATCGGTTGCCACAAAAAGCAACGAAGTGTGGTTTCCAAGCCATCGCTACCCAACCACCATCGCCACCGAATGTGCTCCTCTAGGCAAGAACGAACGCTCCAACCTCTGGCGTAGGATTCAGCATGGTAGTTATTTCCACCAAGCTCCCTGCAAACAGTGCTTAAATCAAGCTGCCTCGCCGTCTCGTGGGTCTCACGTCAAAAGAAAGCCCAACTACTTTGTGGTGCGCCTCAATACCCGCTCGTTACGCCAAACCAGATCTGCGTACAGCTCGTAAGATACATACCGTGCTGAATTACTGCCTCAAACACCACCTTAGAACGTCCGATTCCACGGCACTCCAACATCGATAGCCTGGAATAAATTGGCAACAACGGAGCTCAAAATCCAGCCGCATTGACCACCACCACGACGTCATCCATCCACTTGCAAGATCGACGAACGATACAACCCCATCACCCTGTCGTAGTCCTCGTTCCGTGCCTCTGAAGCAAGTGGAAGCTAGATCCTCATCAGGAAGCAGAAGCAAGTCACGCTTCCAGCAACGTAACTCCAAGAACAACGATACGGTGCCGCAATTTACATCGCCTCAGCCGCTACAAACTCCAGCATATTTGCTGACAACTGTATTCACCCGATCCGAATTTTCTCCTCCCCCCATCCCATCCTATTTGTTGTCCACTTCAGCAGCCAGTTTTTTTTTTGTGAAACAAAAGAGAAGTTAAGTATTTTATTGTGAGATATATGTAAGCAGACTTTCGTTCACCTAATTTAAAAACAATTTTCTCCGCGCAATTTAGCATATGGATATAAATCAACATACCAGGACGATGCTGTGCACACCATCCCCCCCTGCAGTTTTTGTAAATCGACGTCAAGACTAATATTGTAAAGTACCCACCGACATTGATGTGGTAAGTCCAAACATTTGTTTTATTACATAAATTTAGTGAACGAAAACATTTTAAAAGAAAAGAAAACCAAAATTACTCTCGAAAGAATTAGATACATACAATAAAAGAATAAGATACATACAAAAAAAAAAGAATTAGATACTTGCAACAACAAATAAAAGACTTGATACATGCAACAATAAATAAAAGAATTAGATGCATGCAAACACAAATTATAGAATTACATACAAACAAGAAAAACAAAAAAAAAAGAAATTAGATACATGCAAATACAAATCAAAGAAATTAATTGAAATAATATATATTTCGATATCTATATTCGTAAAACTAAATCAAGATTGAGATAATTGCTGCTGAGTGTTATTAAGTAAATTCTCCTCCCCCCCCCCCTTAAATTTAAGTTATTTTAGTATATTATGATTAGTTTTTAAGATTTGAATTTTCGACGATTATTAAGGAATTGCCAGATTTGAATTTTCGTTTTCCCTAATTAAAGATCCCACAGTTTTAGTATTTAGTTAATAATAGTAGAGTTAAGTTTATTTTTTTATGAATTCGTCGACAAATAAAAGCATTTGTGAAATTTCTTAAATTCAAACTTCGGCTTTATGATTTGATTGGGTGGTTTTTGATCTTGGACCGCTGAAGGTTATCAACATGGTACTTTTCGTGCGCGATTAATCGTGAGGATGAATAGACGCTGATTATTTGAGCTTTTTCGGATGTGATGATGAAGTGTAGGGGTACACTGATTTAGATCAGGTCCACAGGAGGTCTTCGACCTCTTTCTATTAAGGGGTGGCTAAATTATAATTCTGGAGTGGCTTAGTCACCAAGGTGGTTGGTATAGTGACGTGTAGTCACTACCACCATAGGGGTGGGTTACACTCCGAGGGAGCCAACACATCTCGCTCCCTCCCTCTCTCCTATTATGGATAGACACTTGTGGGGATATAGGACTCATTTAGGTTTGTTCCACAAAATATATAGGGATTGTTAGGACAGTTTCGGGCCTCCATTTTAACTTAACTTTTATCTCAAACCACATCTGGAGACAGGCATGAAAAATGTAACATCGTTCGACAATTTAGGAAGCAAGATCCCCCCCATTCCGACGAGCTGAGGACGGAGCCCCACAAGCATGCCTGCAGCTTCTTAGTGTTCGAACACCCTCCCACCGTAGCCCGGACTGACCTCTTGTGGAGCCTGTAGTGCGGAGGTCATATGGGTTACCAAAGGTTGGGAGGTTTTCTTAGTTTTTGCCGCGTGAGTCATCATAGGGTTAGTTACATTCACGGCAGGAGTGGATTCGATGAAGTGAGTGTCGCGGATTCTATCCTTTCGATAGTCTCCATATTCATCCCTTATTAGGATTCGCTTCAATAAATTTCATTACACATTAGATAAGGAAGGGCAAGGCTTCCCACGTCTCTCCAAAGGACTTCAGGCCGATCAGTCTCTCTTCGTTTTTGTTAAAAACCCTAGAAAGACTCATCGACAACTATATTCGGAAGAAACTAAAAGCAAACTCACTATCCAATTCCCAACACGCATATCGTAAGGGTTTCTCGGTAGAGACAGCTTTACACTCGCTAATAAGCAATATTGAAAAATCGCTCGATAACAAGCAATTCTCAATGGTATCCTTTCTAGATATCGAAGGTGCCTTCAATAATGTCAAAACAGAGGCTATCTCTAATGCACTCCGCAGACTGGAAGTTGATAATTGCCTACGCTTTTGGATAGAAAACATGCTAAACAGCAGATTGATTCTGTCCGAGCTGGGGGGTTATCAAACCAAGAGGTCAGTGTGCAGGGGCACACCCCAGGGAGGCGTACTTTCTCCACTACTTTGGATCTTAGTTGTGGACGAGGTACTAACCACTCTGGAAAATGTGGGGTGCAAAGTTATAGCCTATGCGGACGACATCGCCATAGCCATTTCTGGCAAATTTCCTAACACCATAAGAGATCTCATGGAATCAGCTCTTAAAAAATTAGTAAATTGGACGGACACGGTTGGACTCGATGTCAACCCCTCCAAGACAGAACTAATACTCTTCACAAAGAAATACAAAATTCCTAATATAGCTCCACCTAAACTTAGAGATCAAGAGCTAAAATTCACAAAACACGCCAAATATTTAGGTATAATTCTAGACAGTAAACTTAGCTAGAAACTAAATATCCAGGAACGTGCAAAAAAGGCCACAATAGCCATGTATGCTTGCAAAAGAGCCTTAGGCCCAAGATGGGGTCTACAACCTAAAGTAACAAATTGGCTCTATACAGCGGTAGTCAGACCAATTCTACTTTACGGTATCATGGTCTGGTGGCCAGCGCTAGAGAAAAAATGCAACATTAAATCCTTAGAACGCATACAAAGATCAGCAAGCATATGCATCACAGGGGCCCTTAGGTCCACCCCCACGGCCGCTTTAGACACAATATTGCACCTTCTTCCCGTCGACATATACGGGAAACTAGTTGCGTCTACAGCAGCTCTAAGACTCAGAGAGTCTCACAAATGGACCAACTCTCCGGTTGGTCATATGGGCATCCTACCCAATACAATTCCGAGCAAAACGGACTATATAATTCCTTTTGAAGACTTTAATATAAAGTATAGCACAAAAATCCCAAATCGATCCGAATGGGAAAACGGTAATTTGTGCAATAACTCCGCAATCGAAATCTATACAGATGGCTCTAAAATGACGGAAGGCACGGGTGTGGGAGTCTTCTCCCCATCACCTGCTCTCGACCTCGCCTTACGCCTCCCCGACCACTGTAGCGTCTTTCAAGCGGAAATTATGGCTATTCGCGAAGCAGCATGCCGAATTGCCTTATATGAGATAGACGGGAAAACTATCACTTTTTATATAGACAGTCAGGCAGCCATAAAAGCCTTGAATACACCAACAACCAGATCAAAGTTGGTAAAACAATGCCGGGAATCTCTTAACGAGATTGCGGATAGATGTTCAGTCACCCTGTGCTGGGTTCCAGGTCACAGTGACATTCCTGGCAACTGCAAGGCGGATGAATTGGCCAGACAAGGCAGCGGCCTTCATATAACTGATATCAGCGAAGAACCGCACGCTCCACTGCAATCAGTAAAAACCCTGCTCCTCGAGGAAGCATTAAAAATCACCAACAATAGATGGAATAGCATTAGCACCTGTATATCATCCAGACAAATCTGGCCAAAATTAGACGCCAATAGAACTAAAAAACTCCTTTGTATCAATAGAAGCAAAATTAGCTCCGTCGTAGGAATATTAACAGGGCACTGTCTGATAGGTAGACATGCCCGCAGAATGGGAGTACCCTATAACGATTTCTGCAGAAGTTGCATGGATGAGGAGGAAGAGGAGACCACCATTCACCTCCTCTGCTCCTGCCCGGCTCTTGCCACTTTACGCATGGCTACCTTAGGGGCTTATTTCTTTGAGGACCTGAGCGATCTGTCCCAGACCGATATTTGCTGCATCAGCAAGTTTGTTACAAAGTCGAATTGGCTTCAATAAAATATCATCACACAACTCAGTCGAACTTTCAGACTCCGTCAGAGGAGATAGGCGGAGGGTTAGACTGTTTCGGTCACTCTCCGTCGCTCTCTCCTGCCGCAGCCTACCCTAATCTGCACCAGCCACCCTCTTACTTACGGACTGTCAGAGGCTACCAGCGGGGGGTTAGACTGTTTCGGTCACCCTCTGTCCGTTTCCGACTACGTCCACATAGAACTTTCAGACTCCGTCAGAGGAGATAGGCGGGGGGTTCAGACTGTTTCGGTCACCCTTCGTCGCCCTCTCCTGGCGCAGCCTACCTTGATCTGTACCAGCCACCCTCCTTACTAACGGACTGTCAAAGGCTACCAGCGGGGGTTAGACTGCTTCGGTCACCCTCTGTCCGTTTCCGAAGACTAACCGACAAAGAGAAGGGCTGTCTACACCAATACCTCACCACCTCACCACGACAACTCGAAGACCCCGTCAGAGGCAACAGACGGGGGGTTGGACTGCTACGGTCACCCCTCGCTCTATCACCGATGACAAATAACGATATCCACCTTCGGTACCAAACAGCAGGTGGGTGCTTCAATCAAGATTTTCTGCTCAGTACCAACCTATGTCTAGCGAACTGATCGTCAAGGGGAAACAAACGGGAGGCAGACTGCTACGGTTGCCCCCAACCTTTTTCCCAGCAGACGAGACATTCACCGACTCCTGGTCAAGCAGCAAAGCCTACTGATTCAATCACCCACCTCTGCCACGCACCAGTCTCCCTCCCTAGTGATGGCCGTGTCAAAGGCAATAGGCAGGGGCAGACTGCTGCGGTCACCCCCCACCTTGACCCGATGACTAAGCCGAAACCAGGTGATGAAATTCACATAGGATTCGACTGCCTCAGTCACCAACAAAAACCTCCTAACGAGGTAGATGCACCCAAAGGCGCAAATAGCAAATAGCGCTAACAGAATTCCCCAAGGTAATGCCCGGCACAAAGAACCATTCTGGCCAACTCCCCCCCCCCCCCCGTGGTATCACAATGGACCAAACTATGGTCTAAGTGTGTCCCCCTTTTTGGGGACAGCCACCTTACCTAACCTAACCTAGATAAGGAAATGGATCGTCGGACTATACTCTTTATTCTGATTGGATTGGGAACGATCGCGTCATCATTGCCAAATGGATATCTCGCGCCTGGGTTTGGTATGGTGTACTGCCCCAGTGCGGAACACATAGAGTTTTTGGCAATATTCAACTCAAAAATGGCGTTTTCGCTGGAGCTTCATGAGGTATTGGTCAGTCACCCATAATAGTGATACAAAAACATCCCCCCAGACCACCTTCAACACCACAGATTAGCCAAATCCCTAACTACTTTCCTTTGTTCAATGTGTGTACCCTTGGAAACCATAATATGCAAGAGTGAATGGTATAGTCTTCTGACATCGAGGGGTCACATGAAGCTCTGCTGGATGCAATTTTAGCTGACGCCTATGCATAAGCCACAGAACGGGGAGCAGAGGTCTATACTTACATGAAAGAGCATGCTATCTTCGAAGCATTTAATAAATTTGGCAACTCCAACTAGTGGTGTAAGCAATATCTTACTAAAAAGAATCAGTTAAGTGGTTCAAAATAGACATAAGGAGAATGAGACTTAATAACAGGAGTCTAAGGTTTCACGCTATCAAAAATAATCCACTCAATCGCTGTATTCGCAACGCTAGTCTGGGTACAATTAACACAATTTCCGATGAAGACGCCCGCGTTAAAGTGACCCCGAATATCTCACCGGAAATCAGTCCTGAGACTTCATCTTTTTATGCAAACGAAAGTAAAGGTTTGGTTGCCCGATAGTACTGATAGTGAGTTCAGGTCCTTGTTACATAGGAACCCTTTCTACCCTTTAGGTTTAGCTGATAGGAACTTTATAAATATACAAGAGTGACCCAAAGGCGCACACCAGCCGTAATTCCATGAAACATTCATTGCATTATTTGCCACGATAGAATCAACGATGACTGTAGTGTGTTTCAAGCGGAAATTGCTGCTATAACCCTAGCGGCAAAGGACCTAATTAGACGACACATCGCCGATAAACAAGTCACTATATTCTCTGACAGCCAAGCGGCCATAAAAGCCATGGAGTCAGTCGTGGTGAAGTCGAGGGCAGTAAGTCATTGCAAGAAATACCTGGACGAACTATCGCAAGCCAACATGGTGACCCTATGCTGGGTACCGGGGCATATGGATATTCCGGGAAATGAAGAGGCGGACGAGACTGCAAGGAACGGGTCGAAGATGCATGCATCAATGGCCCTAAAATCTGTAAAAACTCCGCTAAGCACGCTTGCTAGGAAGATTGACATTGAATCCTTGAGTAGAACAAATCTACGCTGGACCAATCTCAATACCTGCAGGCATGCAAAAGAATTATGGCCAGAAGTGAGCAAAAAGAGATCCAAATTCATGATCGGACTTAGCCGCAAAGATATCCGCATACTCACGGGGGTCATTACTGGACACTGTGCGATAGGGGTACACGCGGAAAGGCTGGGCATACTGCATAATGGCTTTTGCAGAAGCTTCAGAGACGTTGAAGAAATAGAATCTGTTCGTCATCTGCTTTGCGAATGCCCAGCCCTTAAAAATAGTAGACAAAGGATTCTCCACAGCTTCTTCTTCGATGAGCTAGGAGATCTGGAGAATGTTGATCTTAAAGAACTCCTGAGATTCATACTCAAATCGGGGTGGTTCCAGTAGGTCAACAAACCCCAAAACCCTTCGGTTACTCCTAGGACAAGCCGGAAATCCGGACACGAGAGCTTGCGATTGCCTGTGATTAATGCTAAATCTAGGCGACTCAAACAAAAGCGGTATATTATTTGTCTCCAACAGGTATGAAATGGAAGGTTCCCGTGACTGGACACAATGGACCCAACTGCTGGTCTACGTGAAGCTGTGGCAGCCGCCACAAGAGCACCCAATTACCTACCTACCTACCTACCTTTCCACGATAGATGCAATCTAGGAGGAATCTAGGATTTTATGTAACCCTTAGGGAATCGTGTCCAGGTATAAGGCCATTTTTTACCTATAATTGTTTGTAAGCGCCTAAGTAGGTATAATAGATATCCTCTGAAGAACTTTAAAAATTATTGGAAGAAGAAGTGAATAACCTCCACCTTGAAATATTTTGTTTTATATATCTGGACCGTATAGCTGGATATACTACACCGCAGTCAATTTAGTCTGACTCATTATCCTTTTCATCAATTATGTCTGCTATAGTATCACCAGTTCCCTCGAAATTGTGGACATAAGTCCCGATTAAATATAGATTACCCACAGCTTCGAAGGCCTCATAATGCATATTTATAAAATTATATTAGCCCTGCAAGCTAATTACACGCGGCTTCATAAAAATCAATTCTGCGCAGAAAATGCCATACGGGATATGCGTTCAAATATTAAAATTACATTAATTCCATAAATAAATATTAAAAAAAAATAATAATAATAATCCCATGAGGTCCGTATTATGTAAATACAGTAGCAGAGGAAAAATAAAACAACAGCACCCACATCGACCATCGTATATGACAGGAGTTAATCATAAATCACATGCCAGACAGTCACGTCAAGTTATCCCACCTGCCATATAATCCTTAAGCCACTGCTTCGGGCTGATACTCATTCGTGCGTCAGTGCATTAATACGCGTACACACAAATTAATTGGAAAATGAAAATGGCTCGACCGCAGTTGATAATAAGCAAATCCAATCAATTGAGAGACAGTCGAGTTATTTATCATGGCTAGCCCTCTCTCCCTCTCTCTATACCCCCCATTCCCACCGAGAAATTCGTGCAGGATGGCGTTTCCGTGATAAGTGATTCCCAAATGCTGTTCGTGTGAAACGCATGGAACTTCTTTGGCGATTAATCATTTCATCCATTTTCCACCGGTTATTCATAACACTCATTGAATTGCTGTTAACCATCCTTCCAAGGACCTCCTTTCACAGCTTGCGATGAAATTGTTTTCATTAGTGTTGACAAGATGCGTACAAAAATGAAGTTCAGTTGAAGTTCAACCAACAAAAAAAGGGTTATCTACCAAAAAACTTCTAATCCCTGCACTTAATGATGAAAGACAATTTGCAAAAATCCGATTACTTAATATCCTTCACCGGCAAGAAAAAATAAGTTCTTCTCTCGTGGCTTAGTGTCACACATATAATGGGCCATGGGACTTGAAAACGATAGTCAGGCACGATGAATGAATGAATGAATGAGTGTACTCTGGAACACATTTGTGAATCTCTCCTCCTCCTCCAACACACAGATCCACTCACACCCCCTCACACGCAGTGTTGGTTAATTAATCCTTGTGGAGCAATTTCATGGATTCGAAACCGTATTCCAATATTGTCGCCGGATAGATACGTTTTGGTGCGGGAGATGGTACTTACACCCCGTCCGCCCGGTATCGTATCTGGTGCGCTCCTTTGCGAAAGCAGATTAAACTTCAACTAATGGGAAGAAACTTTTAATATAAATTATAGCATCAGAGTGCCGTGGGAGAAATGCTTCCAACATGCTATACGTTATACGAGTATTTCACAAAAAAAAAAAATTGCAGAAGGGTGGAACTGATGTTGGGCGTTGCGGTGGTGTGGAGCTTCTGCTCAGGGGACCGACACAATCCGATATTTATATTCGATATCTGCCAGAGTATCTTTGGCTATAGTGTGGAATTCATTCGAAGTTTGGAAGTCACATTTGATGGTGTTAATGCGTGCGGGCCATCAGAGATTCAGAGATGTTTCGACGAGATCCATTGCTTTGCATATACACCCAGGCACACATCAGAAAGGAACGATGTCAAGGCGTCTTCTTTTGTAATTACTGGAGTGAACTTGCACGCCAATCAGCGTCAATGTCGGATAGAAATATATATGTGTGAATAAGAAGAAACTCCGAGGAAGGATGTAATCGTATCTTTGTTGTGACGATATGGAAAGAAGCAATCAGTTTTGTGTAACGATTTGGTGTATGGTTATAGATTTTTTTTATTAAATCGGTTTTCAGTACTTTTGGATCAATACACTGTAAAGCTAAGAGTATACATGTCAGGACCACTGGCATTGCGTGACATGCTGAGGTCATTTTATCGTTTGAAATTATCCCAAAGTGGTCATTCTGTGAATAATTGACTTGTCGATGCTGTTGAACGACATTTTTGACAGAATGTCACGGGTTGATCGTGACACTTCACAATGACCGTCAAATTATAATTTAATATATGTAATAATTTAAAGGTTAAAAATGATTATTGGTAAGGCCAATTGAAAATAATAACCGTGAACTAAATGAATTAGTGAACTAAGTGTGTGAACACACTAAGTGTGTGAACTATAGTGAACTAGTTCGTTCGTGAACTACACAATTAGCAGCCTGTCTTGTGGGGCGCACAAAAGTTGCATTTCGAGGGATAATGTCTTTGAGTTCCTCGGAACATCTACCACGGAAGTACCTATATAGAACAAGCATAGGTCAGCTTTCTCTCCAGATCCAAACCTATAAGTGTTTGGCGCTGTCAGAGAAGCTGAGGCGGATTCCATTTAATTTAGGTAGATCGGTTTGAGGAATTCGGTGCTTCTTCGTGAATTGCACTAGCTCTGTTTTACGCGGGTATATATCCAGGACGCATTTGTTAGCGCATTTGCGAGGGACGATTCCATTAAGTCCCGTAGTGTTGGCAGATATTTCCCAGTAAATAAAATCGCGATATCGTCTGCGTTTGCGTAGCCTATAACCTATGATCTAAACTTAAGGAAAAAAAATCATCCAGGGTTTTAGAATGCTATAAGCATGTTGCATTTCTACCGGGATGATTCCATATGGTTCTGCCAATTTGAAAGGGAGAAAGCCGTGAAAGTTTGCGTTCGCTTACCTCTGATATAAGATGAGTTCTGATATGAGACCGTTCTTGGGTAAAGGTGTCATTCCCTTGGACCCTTCGTTTAAAGTGAGAGTCTAGAAGCAACTGAAGTGATTCTTGACTAGACTACATTTCCGTTCCTTCGGTTTTCTTTATATAGCTAGGTATAGAGGGAGACTTTGGCAGGATCTTCCTAACTCTAATAGACTCATTGTCTTCTTCAATGTACAGGAATAACTAGTGCGTTGAGAACAACACCAACTGCTGGGCTGGAAACGCTTCTCAACCTGCTACCTATGGATCTATACATGCAAGAGTCGGCTACCAAAAGTGTCTTGAGAATAAGCCAGACAAAATGCTGGATCCCCAGTCTCTTTGGCCATGCGCGGACCCTCAAGAAATACGTAGGGAGTGCCATCAACTCTGACTACATGTCACCCTACCTAGGCTTCGATAAGCCATTCTCTTGTGGGTTTCCTTGCAGGGAAGAATGGGACAGGAACGAACTAACGGAAACGAAAACAATAGCCATCTACACTGACGGATCAAAAATGGAATGCGGAACTGACGCCGGATTATTCTCAGAGGAACTCAACATAGATCAATCAGGCTCCCTGATTACTGTAGTGTTTTCCAAGCCGAGATACTGGCGGTCGCGAAAGTGGCAAGCATGGTATCAATAATGGCAATACCACGGAATGATATTACCATATTTATTGACAGCCAGGCGGCTATCAAGGCAATTTCTTCTAATAAGATAAAATCCAAACTAATTCGCCGCTGTCGCGAAGAGCTCAAGGCTCTTGGTCGCAGCATAATACGGCTCCCTGGACACAGAGACATAACCGGCAACGAGAGGGCTGACGAACTGGCAAGTAAAGGCTCTGTAATGGACCTAGACCAAGCACTTCAGTCGATCAAACCACCAATCTGTAGTCTCAGAGAGCGAGTGGAATACAAGATCCGAATGAATGGTTAGGAAAACACTAACTAACATAGATATGTGACATATCACGGAAGATGTGGCCAGAGTACAACAAAAGCAGGACCAACAAACTTTTGCGATATGACAGAATATCGCTGTCTAAGTTGGTTGGCGCCCTCACTGGACACAACCTTCTAAGAAATCATACAATGAAACTAAATCTCAAGAATGACGACATTTGTAGAGGCTGCGGTGATGAAGAAGCCCACGAGGACACCCCTCACTTTCTCTGTCACTGCCCAAGTCTCTGTCACTTGAGGAACAGAACACTTGGAAGTTACTACCTCCGGGAAATCCAAGAACTCTATAATAGCCGTTTTTTATTATCAGCGTGATCTGATCCGGATCAGATCATGAAAATAAAACAAACTGGATCATTGATTGAGTTGTGGCAACACACATATAAAATCCAATACCAATTATGACAAATTTCGTATTGCCACCAGCCATCTTGCAGCCACACGGTACAATGTGACGTCACAATGCGATGATTTCTCCATTGCACTTGCTCATTATTTGAGTTTGACATTTCGCTTTTTGTGTAGGGGTGTTACCATATGGATACAAATCTGCATACATTTAGCATTGAATATTTTTTTTGGGGAAACTATGTTCAAATGTTATGTTCAAATATGCATCATAATTAACCGTATTGTACTGCTAATATTTCCATTTATATTTCTGTGCTATATAGCGAAACAAAACATGTCGAAAGTCGTAGTAACTTATTCGAATTTGAAAAAATGCTAATTGATTTTTTGTGTTGTTAATTGTGGTTCACATTTTGGTCTGGCAACATTACTGTGTGGCTATAATTTACAGGGACACCAACCTTTAGTGAATGAAATAAACAACGCCACGAAACAACAACGAGAAATAGTTGAATTAATTTTCAGATCATATTTCGTGATCTCGATAAAAAGCAGGATCACATGTTGTTGTTGTAAGTGCATGTAAATCGATGATCTATATGGATCATAGCTGATAATAAAAAACGGCTAATGTCTCAATATCTAATCTTTACAGGTTTCTGAAGTCAACGAGATGGCTGGACAAATTCGAGTAACCACGGGAAGGACGAAATAAAGCCAGGACAACGCGGCTAACCCCATCGAAGGGTATCACAATGGGTCCACAAGAACCTGAGTGGGGTGAAGAAGAGGCTACTCAGCTTCACCAACCCGTAAACCTTACCTAAACCTAAACTTTCTTCAATGTTGGAATTTTAACAAAAACCCTGCAAGCAGTTTCTTTGCGCGAGTTGGATTCCTTTTTTGTAGTCTTTAAGGCTTATCTTTTAATAGTCGCAATCTGTGTATGATCTTGTTCTTTTTTGCGTTGTTAAAGACTTTTCTACTTTCTCTTCTTAGTGAACTTAGATCTGTCCACGTGTACGTCTACTTACAGGGCACGACTTAGCAAAGGATTGTTATTTATAGTAAGACAAAACATCTTCAAGAAAATCTATCTAGCATCTTTGTAAGAAGAGGAATTATGTCCTCTAATACTATTTTTCGCTTCCTCCATCATAATGTATCTCGTATACAACATGAGCAAATCGAAAAACTTAAAATGTAAATTTGCGTAGAAAAAATGAAAATACCAAAACTCTGCGGACCACAACTTGTCCTGCCCGACTAAAGCTTAGGAAGAGATGCACAGCACAAGCCCATGCCAACGCCAATGCCCACCCAAACAGATAAAGAGAAAAGTGTATAAATCTGAAAACTAGGAAAATTTACTACGACTGTTAAAACAGTTATCTGCTGGCAACTACACTGTTACTTCTACAATGCTACTATACTATAGAGCTGACACAACTTACATTTTATAACCGAAGATAATACCCTTTTAAGCATAAGGATGAATGTAACGGTTGTATGGAGTTGGTATTCTTATTTCTCCGCCGTCGCAAAAAAAAAAAAGAAGCAGGAACAAAAACCTTTTCGATTATTCTTTTGTCCATGAGAATGAAAGTTTAAGAATGCAGGTGAACTGTTATGTTTCATATTTTGCTAGTCTTTCCTCTGGTTATATTATTGTGATAAAGGAGGAATGAAAAAAAGGGATACACCCAAAAAAGAATACAATTACCTTGTTGTCCATTCATATTCGAAGGATTAAGGTGCTTTTCTTCTTTCATTTTCTTACAACTGTTTATTGAAAATATAAAATGTTATGATTATCAGGGTATCAGGATATTGCTGGTTATGACTGCTTAACTTCGGATGCAGAATTATCTGTGTATAGGTACTGTGGCAATACAGAAGGAGTTTCAAGAGCATTGAGGGAATTCCAATTTGAAATGATGTGGGAAATAAACGTTCAACAAATTTGAAAACAAACTGATTAAAGTCAAGGATCTTTCAGTCGCACAGTGAAATACTTTTATTAATCTGAATTGACGAGAGTAGGAGTTGAATAGTGGATTGTTTTTACGGGCAGGAGTTTTGCATCCGTGAATGTTACTATTTGTCACATATTCAGTTCCTCAAGTCCCAATAAGAGAGGTTAAAAACGGGCTAGTGAACGAAGTATTCGGATACCTGGCGAGTTCCGGATTAGCTAGTCTTAAACGGCAATGGCGACCGCAGTCAGGTAGAATGAAGCGTTTACAATCTGAACGATGTCAGTCAAAATGTCCGCTCACCTAAACAAAATTAAGCAATGATATCAATATCTTAACTCAAGTCGAACAATGCTGGCCCAGACGTCCTGCCGGTCGAACGAACCATTTAAGACAGCGGGACGACTTGGTGGAGAGCATATTAATTGTAAAACTGCTGACATTATGTCTGTTTTTTTCCTCATTGATCTCAGTGAAGTAAAGTAAAGTAGGATTTTCAGCACGCAATTACAACAACTGCACCCAATTTGACACCACTGAGATTCACACAAGCTATTCATTTCCAGCAAGATCAACTTTGGAGCATTCTTCAATTCTGAACACTAGGGGAACACATTTGATGTTGTCATTTGGATGTGTTCACAGAGTGCCTCCATTTATGATACATAATATGTGTTGGCTGTGGTGGGTGTAAAAAGCATAAAGTGCATTTTAAACAAATTTCAAAATAGCAACTGAATATTACGGAAAGTAATAAAATACTAATACTAAATATTTTCTGTTTTTATTTAAGTTGTACTTTGGTAACAAAATATATAGGTATATATTATATACACCTAGACTTATAATAATTGAAAATAAGTATGTTATCTTTGATGTTATGTCATTATGGGATACATTTTTGGTAATAGTACATCCTCCCATTTTGTATTCCCTGTTGATTTTTTAACTGAAGTAGATTATGTAATGAAGGCATTATTTACATACTCTTTTTTTTAAATGAAAATCTTTCGATTTCAGCCAACTGACATTCCAACTTTTGATTTCGATGGAGACTTGATTTATTTGTTAATTCCTCCGCACATTCTCATATGTTTTTTCGACTGAAAATTTGTGGTCTAAATCTTTATTTAAAAAATGTTTACAGTCAAATTTACATAAAAAATATAAAATTGGAAGCAACATTTGTTCGTCTTATGGAAAAAAATTTCAAATGTAAATAATCGCATGTCGCAATCAAAATGAACAAACCAAGGACAATTTAAAATGTTAATTTATAATTTATTTAATTTTTATTGCGTTTTTCTGTTCAATTTGATTGTTTCTTTCTCAAAGAATATATATAAATAAGGCCATCTTTTCTCAAAATTAAAGTCAAAACCAACGGGCAATCTGACAGTTAAAATATTACAGCTGATTTCGAAATAAAATCATTTTTGGTAATGAACTTCTTTCCCCCAAAATTTAGATTGTGAGAACTTCTTTAGAGTGAAAGTTTTAAATTCGAGGAATACTCGATTCGATCGAATCTCAGAATTTGCGTGAATACTCTTTTGGACTCACCTAACAAACACACCCGCGTGTGTTTTTGCTTTTTTTCTTTGGCAATAATTCGCGATTTTATTTTGACCATACAAGAGAAAAAAAGTAAGCAGAAAAAGGAAATATTCTGTAGAAATTTATAATCATTATTTTTTTTGCTCTAAAAGGTTAATTATTCAGTTTTGTAGAAGGAATTTGATTTTGAAATTGAATTTTTCATTGATGGCCATTTTGACAGCAATGCCAGCTGTTTACTTTTCAGGGGTAAAACCGACTGTTCAGAAAAGTGGTTGGGGACCAGTTGGGGACTGTTTTTTTGCACATTTTCTTACTTTACTTTACTTCACTGAGATAGGTGAGGAAAAAACAGACCTATTGTTAAACTTAGTACTATAAAAGATTTATATCTTAATGTACCACAAAGTATTATTATAATAAAGTGAATTGAATTGAATACACCAACTCATCCTCAAGACTTTGTCGGAAGAAAGTATGCCTGATGAATGGACTCTCAGCTTAGTTGATTGAATGTCAAATCTTTACAGGAAGATGCTATAATTTTTGCAAATGGCGGTAAATAAGAGTTCTACTTTGACATTTGTGAAGTAAACAGATACAAAATATACGTCAACAAGGCATGAATCGCCATACTCCAAAATAACGCGGAATAATTGTTTAACAATTGGGCGCATATTTCTTGGTCGTCCGACACCAACTGGGCAAACACTACGAAGTTTATCCCGCTGGCCAAGAAAAATTTGAGACAACACAAGATGCTGCCGTTCTACTAAGAATATCGCATCTGTGGCTGAAGATGCAGCAGAAGACCCCGGAATATCGACTAGACGACGTGCTACGCAATTGGGCATCAATTGGCGGTCTTTATAGAGAATTTGGTGAAAGACTGCGTGACGATTCCTTACAAAGTGCAGACAATGCATCAGCTGTTAGCTTTTGACCGCCAAGCGTTTGTAACTTACTCACAAGTCAGTCTCTTGTTTTGGTAATTTGCACTGACCGCCACCAAAAGCAGAACCGAAGTTAGTCATAAAAAAATGACATCCAAATAACATCAGGCGATAACTTTTGCTCCACCTTGACTAAAAAAAAAAGAAAAACCGGGCTCGTACAGCTTATAGTATTCCATAAAATATCCCATCTGTCTTACTGTGAGAACGACTGAAATCATTTGCCATAGAACTGAGTGGCCCTCTCACTGTGGCTTTAGGCCAGTAAATGCCGTATTTTCCAGTAAATGCCGTGGGCGCAGTAGCGCAGTGGTTAGTCTGCTGGACTGCTGTGCGAGGGATCCCAGGATTGATCCCCGGAAAAACACAAATTACATCTTAGTGTTTTTTTTCTACTTCGCCACCTCTCGCGAACGTCTGACAAACATCCGAGAGTATAACTGTCCTGAAAAAGCTTCTCAATTCAGCCGTTCGGAATCGGCATAAAATTGTAGGTCCCTTCCATTCGTCCCAAAAATAGAAACTGACACAAACGAATGGTTGCGAGAAGCTAGGCCTAGGGTGTCTACCGCCTGTTGCGCCACCTATTTATTTATTTATTTATTTATTTAAATGCCGTATTTTCACACCACAGCAGATCCTGGAGAAACCCCAAGAGTTTTGAATGACATCAATTAATTGCCAATCGCTATTACTAAAGTCTAATAAGGCAATTGTATAAGAAGAGCTATTCACTTCAAACCCTTACAAGGGCCTCAACTACCTTGGAGTGCGCAACTGAAGGCACTCAGCTAAATCCACTGCTAATTGGAGAGGCGTATTTCTGAAGCCCACGTCTATAGCGGACTATGTTCTAGTTCGCTCTATATGTCCTAGTCATCTTAGTCAGTGATACGTACTTTTCTTAGAAGGTTGATGTCGCTGTACATCTCGGAGAGTTCGCTTTTAAATCTCCTCCTCCAAAGCCCGTCAAGGCAAACGGGGCCGAAAATCACTCGAAGAATTTTGGGTTCGTTTTGCCCTTATTCACCACTAAACTCATTTTTGCCGTCTCTGTACTGATACTTGCAAACGCACCAATGACAGCTCGCTGTGTTCTGCCAATGATGTCGATGTCGTCAGCGTATGCAAGTAGTTGCACAGACTTTTGGAAAATTGTGCCCCTGGTGTTGGCTTTCGAGTTTCGCACAATTTTCTGAAGAATGATATTGGAAAAAAGTCACATGACAGCGCATCACCTTGTGTAAATTCTTTTTTGACATCAAAGGTCTTGGTGAGGTTGTTTCCGAAATTTGTGGAGCAGCGAGCGTTCTCCATCGTCATTCTGCACAATCTGAAGATTTTGGCAGGGATGCCAAGACTAGACATGACTCTATATAACTCATCTCTATAAATGCTGTCATAAGCGGCCTTAAAGTCGATAAACAGGTGCGGTGGGTATCGATTTGAAGTTTTTGAGTTTTCTCCAGGATTCATGAATATTTGATCGGTTGTGGTCATGTGGACTTACCGGGCCTAAAACCGCACTGATAAGGTCCAATCAGTTCGTTGACAAATGGTTTCAGTCGTTTACACAGTAGGTACGGCTGACATCAGGAACTTGTCGGCGATGTTAAGGAGACTGATGCCTCTATATTGGCGCAGTTTAGAAGGTATCCTGTCTTGTGGATCGGGCAAAAAATCGCTTAGTTACTAATGATGTTCTACCAAAGTGTTTTCCACCATTATTTTTATTGCCAGTCCATACAGAAGCAACAGCTACACTAAAACGCAATCAAATGAATGCTTGTTGGAAGCACGGGATGAGGTTACATATATCGACTTGTTGCGCCCACTCTTTATTTATTCAAGCAGTCAATTAGCAGCCACAAATGAAGTCTACAAAAACCTGTAGTCATTCCACATTAATTTCAGCAGAGCTGCCAATTTTAATTTAGCTTTATCGACTAATTTTAACCGAAATAATTTAATACGAATAAAACCTGACCAACATATAGCCAAGTCATAGGCTCTCAAAAAGTGACAGCCTGTCAGTAACCTTTTTCTACCCTAAGTGCTAAACATTCGTATAATAACAAACGAGCTTTCATGTGTTCCGTTGCCAATTTCCACTTCACGCTTGCAAATAACGAAACGACCAGTGGCAACGACTCTCGAAAGGATTTCCAATCTCTTTCCTGGTACCGCTATCGACAATCCGTATTTCCATATGAAGTTGAAGTGGGCCTCTGTGTTTATATTGGATAGATGCATTAGTTCGTTTGTTGATTGGATTTTTTATTTTTATTTAAAATGGATAAACAAAACTCGTCATTGAGATGACACATGTGGGATTTTGATATTTCGCTGCATCAAATGCACACCAAGGGAATATCCGGTGCAAGGACCTTAAAAAAAAAACAAAATCCAAACGCGATATCCCGGTTTTTATTTAGATTTGTAGTTTTTGCTGTTATTAATCCCAAATGACAGAATGTCATCGGCATTTTGTGGCCCAACAACAACCCCCTCTGGCTCTGATGTGTCGCTTCTTCAACTGCTATACGACCTACAAGTACTCGTATGTATCTAGGCATTGATTTTATTGTCTTCGTGTTTCGATTTGATTGCTTGCACACACACACAAAGAAAAAAAAATCAAATATGAAATTATTACCCAATAAAATAATGTACACAAATAAAATTGTGAGTGAAGGACCAATGGCGCTGGCGTTATATGCGGCCAAAAAGAACTGTTAAAGCGTCCAGATGAATATTTATAGCGACAAAATGAATGCCAATTTAATATTTTATTGGCTTTTAATTACCGCGAATGTTGTTATATGGAAATATCCTTAAAAGTTTGCAAAGTGAACAATTTACCAATGCAAGAGCAAGACCGACGATGGCCCACGCAGTTGAAGTGCCATCCTGCGAATTGGCTAAAATTAAAAACAGAAAAAAAAAAAAAAAAATACAAAAAACCATCGATAAGTGACAGTAGAACTGTATACTTGCAGTGGCAATAAATTTGTGTAATGGGTTTTTAAACATCGTTACAAGTGAATTAACAACAGGATCTCTGCCCATCGCTCAATGTTGATGCGGTTGTAAAAAAGTCAAGCAGTTTTAAACTCGATTATGTTTAAATTAAATTTTCAATTCAGTGCGCTGGCTGTGCTCCTTTGGATCTTGATTTCGCTTCCGTTTTAAATTTAATTAGGGGAACGTACACAAGGACACAAGGAAATGGATTCTCTTATGAAAAATTGATAAGCTATAGTTCATAGTAGGTGTACGTATAGCAGGAAGTATTACATATTACTGTCTCCGGCAGCAGCGATACTTTATACAATTAGTTGGACATATTAAGAGTAAATATTTAAATAGCGACAGTTGAGAGTATAGGTACATTCTCTGCAAGTTCCAAGTCGCAAACAGAAAGAAAATAAGGAGTAAGTCATTACATGTTACCTTGAATACCAGTATAGAAAAATTGTTGATAGGAAAGGCAAATTGAAACCTATAAAGTTTCAAGACCGCCCCAAGATGCTTGCCGGGCGTTATGAATGACACATGTCATTGACATTAGCAAAATAACTCAGGCAGCTATCATCAGCGCGTTTGCAAGTATATCAAGGACAAATCGAGGTACACATGCTGTCATCGAGAAGCGACCCTCAACATCGGCGACATCGTCGAAATGTCGCAATGGACAGACATGACTTTGAAGTAGGGTCCGCCATCTAACGATTTTTTTTCAACTAGTGCTTATTTCGCGAATGGTAACACTTAGCTCCATGTCTGATTTGACAGATAATTAGTTTTATCCTTCCGCTGAACGAATATGGTTGTGTATGCGCTTGAACAACGCTGGGAAATATTGCGACATTACTTTGAAAATCATGGTAATGTTGCAGAATGTGTGCGAAAATTGCGTACGGATTTTGGAAGAAGAGAAGCACCGTCAGCTCCGTATGTTCGTTATCTTGTGAAAAAAGTGAAAGAAACTGGTATCCTCATCGATAAACCAAAACGTGAAAAGCCAAAAACAGTGCGTACACTCGAGAAAATTGCTGCTGTGGCAGAAAGTGTGCGTGAAGCGCCATCAACATCAATTCACCGTCGTTCTCAACAATTGAACATTTCGGAGACATCATTGAGACGAATTTTGCATAAAGACCTTGGTATGACGCCATACAAAGTCCAATTGGTTCAGGAGTTGAAGCCAACTGACCATCCAATGCGTTTTCGCTTCGCTAAGTGGGTCTGCGATCGACTTAGAGAAGATGCCGAATTTGCCAAAAAAATCATCTTTTCAGATGAAGCTCATTTTGATCTTGGCGGGTATGTAAACAAGCAAAATTGTTGCATTTGGGGCACATAAAACCCGCACGCATACATTGAAAAGCCGATATACCCAAAACGAGTCACTGTTTGGTGCGGATTTTGGTCCAGAGGCATAATTGGGCCATTTTTCTTCGAAAATGAGCAAGGAGTGGCCGTTACAGTCAATGGCGATCGTTATCGGGCCATGTTGAACGAATTTTTGTTCACAAACAGGACGGCGCTACGTGCCACACAGCCGAAGCTACACTCGATGTTTTGCGCCCTGTTTTTGAAGATCGCATTATCAGCCGCAGAGCTGTTGTCGTTTGGCCACCGCGGAGCTGCGATTTGACACCGTTGGACTATTTGTGGGGTGACGTAAAAGATAAGTGTTACGCCGACATGCCAGAGACAATTGACGCTTTAAAGGGCAATATTCGTGAAGCCATTGGTGAAATACAGCTGCACACAATCGATAATGTGCTTAAAAAATGGACCGATCGTGTAGGCTACTGCATGGCCAGCCGAGGCAGCCATTTGAATGAAATTATTTTACATTATTAACCGGAAGGATTGTACTTTCAAATAAAAAAAGAAATTTGAGAAAATATTCAGTAGTTTTTTTTTATAGCATTTTCAAAAAAAAAAAGTAATTTGGCGGACCCTTTAGTTTGAGACTTTGTTTACCTAGGCTCTATAATTACTTACTATACTTATTTATCGGGCACCCGAGCCGTGAAGAGCCTTTGCCTCCTCTCTCCATCCTCTAAGATCCCGGGGACGCTGCTTCTAGTTGTCCTGACCAAGTGCGATTTCTTGGTCTTTGAAACGGAGGTTTGGCCTTTCCTTGCCTTCTCGAATCTGGGGGCTGGGATTCGAAGACCCTCTTAGCTGGAGCATTATTGTCCATTCGCTCGATGAACAGATTCTTGTTTTTTTGTTGGTAGCTTGTACTTCTTATAGTCTTGTGATTGTCCTCATAAAGCTCCTGACTATGTATGCTATCATACGCAGCTTCGAAGTCGATGAATAGTGGTGAGTTTCGACTTGAAATTCTTTTCCAGGATTTGCCTTGGTGTGAAAATTTAGTCTATAGTTGATCTATCGGGCCGGAAGCCACACTGGTACGTGCCGATTAGTGTGTTGCAGAACGGTTCACACATAGTACGTTGGATAGGATCTTGTATGGGACATTAAGCAGGGATGTTTCTCGATAGTTCTTGCAAGACATAGGATCGTCTTTTTTATAGATGGGTCATATGGAGCTGGTGCCTGGTAGTCAAGTCATCCGGCCGTATTTAAAGAGCTCCGCTGGTAAACCATCAAAGCATGCGGCCTTGTTGTTCTTAAGCTTTTTTATATCTAGACCAAAGTCTTTTATACTAGGTGGTGGAACTGGTTCTTTTCTTGCCCTGCTTAAACACATCTACTATTCCCTGCGCTATCAGCCAGTTGCTTGGCTCTTTTATAGAACCTCCGGATGTTATTAGGATCGCAGCCGAGAATCAGTCTTGCCAATCGCTGTTTCTTCGGGCTTCGGGCTTTTCTCGTCTCTTCTGTTGCAACCAATGTACATATTTTTAAAAATATTTTTTTACCTATTTCGCAAATAAATTTTTGAAATTAAAATTCTTTTCGACACATCTATAAATAATAGGCTTCAATTTGGTAAATAAATAAATCGAATTGGTTAACGCTAAATAGTGTAAATATGTACCACAAGAAATAGAGTCGGCGATTAATAAATCATATTCACTCCTTTTCTGCAACGCTCCACCCCTGCGTTTGCTTTGCATTCGATTATCGCATGCATAGTCGTACACAGACACACTCGGTTACACATTAAAGTAATTGAAATTAATTTTTAATTCAAATTGCACAAGTTCTTCTCTATTTCACTCACTCAACGACGGATGACTACGACATACATCCGCCTTGATAGTAAAACACAACACGTATCTACTGCTGTTACTGCTCTACTGCAACCCTCCCTCTAAAATCGGTGCGGTGGTCGTTGACAGCAAGTCAATACCCTTAACCCAGTTTGGACCTTTTTGCTTTTTATACCATGTTGGCCCAGAAAAGTTATCATGTTATCACATATTCGCATTCGCACTAAACAACGAGGAGCGAATAATCCGTCAGCAGTCTGCAGGACGAAGTAAAGTCACATGCAAACGCTCAATCAATATATCATATATATGAGTTGGCGTCTGGGGGAGATAAATGATACGACAGGGATGCTGTACTACTGAAACTGATGCTCAAGCTGGAATCTATATATTATGCTCACTAACCCCTTTTGGGGGCCACCCTCTGTTTTAACTTCCACAATCCAATAAAAGTGGCGAAATTAGTCACATAAAAATTTAATTATTCCACCGGAAATTGCGCAATAAAAATTCCACTTAAACTTTATGTTTACGATGTGAAGTTTTTTAGGGCATATGACTGTCATAACGGTAAAAGCAACGACTGTGTGAATACACCAAAGGTGCGAGGAGGTGCATGAAGTAAATTTAGAATTTACGCATTCAGAATTTATATGGGATAATCCACCACCAGCAGACTCCTTCCATGTATAGCTGAATCAGAATCTCTATTCCTGTTTGGAGTGTGCGAACTGCGAAGCCCTCATCAGAAATCGTTGAAAGGACGATGGCAAAATGTTTTTGTTACCGCATCACAAAAGGCGTGTTGAATTCTCAACATTTTGTAGAGTAAATTGTTTTACAAAAGACAACAGGTTATGGGTAAAACTATTTTATTAGGGATACGTTTGACCTTATAATGTGCGCGCCGGGAGGCAACCAACATTCTACATGCCATGCATCAGGGTATCTATATTATTTCTGGCTCTGGGATTGAGCTTAATTTGTAAACAGGTTTATACGATTAGCGATTGTTATAAATGGGTGTACCGATACCGATATAGAAAGTCGAGAGGGGTAGGAAAACACTTTAAATAGAGGCGATTTGGAAGATGCAAGTATGAGCTTGGAAAATGTATTGTACTATAAGACAAATGATTACATTCAGTGGGCAACTCGATAAATAGTGTTCCGCTCAGGTATTTGGGTCGGGTTCTAAAACGTGTCGGTTAAGCAAAAAATATCAAAGCAAGGGTATAAAGACTGGGCTTATAAAAGAAGCTTAATTTGAACATAAAAATGTTACGTATACGCCCGAGGGTGTTTTGCTTTGAAATGTTAAAACTTTTTTTAAGTGGAAAAACCGGTGGTAGTGAATTGAGATTCATTTTATTAAAAGGGCGTAGCCAATTAGAAATTGTTGGTCACAGTTACGTCACCGTGACTACAATTCGGACCGACACAGTTGTGAAGAAGCCAATATGTGACTGGCAATTTTTTTTGTATCTATATGACCCTTCTTGCATAATACTAATACCATGTTTGAGTTTGTTTCAAACATGGGATTATATTTCGAGCAAGGTCTTATACATCATAATACTCTTTAACGAAGTGCACTCTGTCGGTCAAATTATAGTCGACTCTTTCGAACATTTGGGGCTTTATATGAAGATGCTCATTAGTACTAACTCCGGGTAATGCGAAAGTGGAAAAATTAGCGACACAAGGTTCGAAAACTGTTTCAGAACAAGCTCTATGAATATCCTGCCTTGCACACTCAAGCTTGAAGCAGAGAAAAAAGCCACAAGAAGGTCGAACATTAGGTGGACCGCTCTAGAAACTTGTTGTAGTACAAGAACACTACGGCCGTCTTTCAACGTAACCCACAATCGAGATACGCTGGAAGCTCGTCTATGTCGTGGAGAAGTGACTCCTTAGGAATTTATACCTGGTGTCTTGGAGACATAGCCACTGGCCAGTGACACCTTGAGCTCTGCGCTACAGCATTTCACAAGCTTTTATTTCTGGTGCAGTTATTGCTTTTATTGCTGTCTGGCTATCGATAAAGAAGGTAATACCTCCAGGTGGTATTGCCCTTAGCACATACTCACGGGCTGCTGTTGTCACTGCCAGGACCCCTGCTTGGAAGACACTTCTATATTCTGGGAGTCGTACCGATTTTGATATACCCAGCGATTTGGAAAAGACACCTGACCCTACATCAGTGTCCATTTTAGATCCGTCTGTAAATACGGCTACGGATTGCATGCTAGGTACGAGTCCATCTCTCATTTCTTTCCTGCTGATATAGGTGCTCGAAAAAGGTCTTTTAAACTGTATATGTAAGGCGTGATGTAGTCCGTGACAGGTACACGGCCAAAATATTTCTATAGGATCATCGAATGACCCGAATTATAATGGAAAAGTTTTTCAATTTGATGTTGTTCAAATCAAATTTTAACATGCATTGATCCAAATGTGGGCGCAGTAGCGCAGTGGTTAGTGTGCTGGACTAGCTACTGTGCGAGGGATCCCAGGTTCGATTCCCGGAAAAACACTAATTACATCTTAAGGTTTTTTCTCGCGAACGTCTGACAAACATCCGAGAGTATGACTGTCCTGAAAAAGCTTCTCAATTCAGCCGTTCGGACTCGGCGTAAAATTGTAGGTCCCTTGCATTCGTCCCAAAAATAGAAACTCACACAAAAGGAATAGTTGTGAGAAGCTAGGCCTAGGATGTCTACCCGCCTGTTGCGTCACCTATTTATTTAATTTTTTGATCCAATAGTTAAATAGAAACTTAAAATATTTGTCTTTTTGTTTGAATTTGTTTGTAATGTACTTTTCAACTTTGCTTCAGACAAAAACTTCCTCAGTTGGCAAATAATAATTATTACTGTCCTTATAATTAATTTCTTGAAGACAAGTGTTTCTTAAATTAAGACGTTATTAAATTACTCAAAACTTATTTTTATAATTTAATAATTTTTATTTTTATATTTATGTTTATAATTTTTAAAATTATATAATAGCAACAAAAACTAAACTTTCGTGTCGGGACTATCTATTAAGTTGGCCAATTCGTTTGTAGGAATTTAATTTATTTCTAAAAAACGAGAAATCAAATACAATGTGAGGGGGTCCAATTGCTTGATGATGTGGTTTATTGTTTATATAACGCTTTTCAGCCACCTAGTTAGAGGAATTCCTAGTATCTTAGGAGGGTTGACGGTACAATAATCTTGAAACTTCTTAAATTCGTTAATTCTCTTGGTAAAGTATTTCGATATCTACCGGAAGTTTTTTGCAATCGTAAAATGAACACATGCACACTTCATAAAAAATGTCAACTTGTTTTTTGAATATAGCTTAGGTTACGTATGAAGTTATGTTGTATAGAAAGTGAGTTCATCACAGTGGACTAAGCACTATATCGGGCCCATCGCCATACCTTCCAAGGTGTTTCCTCCTGTAACGAGCAATAGCTTGACATTCACAGAGAAGATGAGTAATATCTTCTGCGACATGTTTCAAAGTCTTGGCAATACCTGCACGTGTCCGTATTTATTAAACCTAATCTCCTAACGTGCTTCCTTAGAAGACCGGGGAGTATCCCTATTGCCCCTCATTGCTTTGATCTGCTGATTTTTTCCAATCTAACCGAATTTGTGGAAGGTCTGCTCCGTTTTTGGCCAGAACGTCAACCATTTCGTTACCCTCAATGTTACAGTCTCCGATTGCCCAACACAATCTGACTTGGTTCTGCGCGCATAATGCACTGAGTATTGTGCGTCAGCTCCTGACTAGTTCAGATTTGATGATGAAGGACTCTAGCGCCTTTAGTGCAGCCTGAAAGCTCCGCTCCACTAATTTTGGGTAGTTTGAAGAATTGTGTCTTGTATTTTGTACTAAAAAGTATTAGTTGTGTCTTTTTCGGGTTGACACGAAGTCTACGCCCTTCAGCCAACTTTCTGAGCTTGTTAAGGGCTGATTCCATGGTTTCACTCAATATGTTCAGGAATTTACCCTGAACTACAGTGGGTGATCAAATTATTACGGCCACCTTAAAAAGAAACTAATTTTCATTCAGGTCTTATCAACGAAAATGCTGCCACGAGTGCAGGAATGATTCCCCAACGGCAATTTTTTATTCATGCATGACTCTGTGCCTTGTCACAAGGCAAAAAGAGTGACTGCCTTTTTGCAGGAAAAAAATGTCGAGGTCCTGGAATGCCCGGGAAACTCTCCAGACCTTAACCCGATAGAAAATCTTTGGGAACTTATGAAGAGAGAAGTTGGGAAAAAAAAATTACAAACAAGCGAGCATTGATAGAGTGTGGCATAGGAGCCAAAAAGTTTTAATTAATTGCTTAAAATGCATTCCAAGTATGCCAAAAAGGATTGCGTCTGTTAGCTGCAAAAGGCAATGTTACAAAATGTTAATTTTTTTTCATTTTAACTGTTCTCTTTTCAATTAAACTACATTATTTTATTAGTTAATAAGTCGCTTCTAATATCAAAAAATAAATAAAGCTTAAACATTTTTTATTGTAATGCTCCTGGTACACAACATTTCTGGATTTTCCAGGAATCGTATTGCCTACGCCTATAGATAATATTCTTGTCTATCAGGACAATTCATATGAATGTATAATGTTACATGAGTTTGCAATGTTTTTTTGTGTATGGGAGGTGCTACGTACCTTTGCCCAATACCTAAGATTACCCGAAAATTTTAAATCAATCGATTTGGTTGTTTATTTGGATTGGATAGGCAGTGCCACGCATTTATAATTCATAAACCAATGCACATACAAAGACCGTATATACATACAAACCTTGGTATTGACGTCACCTCTCACGGAAATTTTTCAGAAACAAAAGCGGTCCACTCATTACAGAGAACATCAATTACAAACACAATACAACTTCATTTCCTTGGCTCTATTCTCTTTCCCATAGACTACGGCCAGTTCAGTCGCTTTTGTTTCTGTAACACTTTATGGACTTTGCTATTAAACAAAAAAAAAAAAATAAATAGGTGGCGCAACAGGCGGTAGACACCCTAGGCCTAGCATCTCGCAACCATTCGTTTGTGTGAGTTTCTATTTTTGGGACGAATGGAAGGGACTTACAATTTTATGCCGATTCCGAACGGCTTTATTGAGAAGCTTTTTCAGGACAGATATACTCTCGGATGTTTGTCAGACGTTCGCGAGAGGTGGCGCAGTAGAAAAAAACACTAAGATGTAATTTGTGTTTTTCCGGGGATCGAACCTGGGATCCCTCGCACAGCAGTCCAGCACACTAACCACTGCGCTACTGCGCTATTGGTTTGTTAAAATTGGTAAGTTGTTGTTAATTATACTGAACACAAGAGTAAGCTCAGCTAGGCGGACTAGATCCTGGAACTGCCGCTTTTCTTCGTTTCGTTGCCTGGGGAAAGTTTATGCAATTGTTATTCTTTGACTAGAAAAATGAATTATTTTAAATCGGTTAGATACTTGTTTGAAGTTTGAATTCTATAGAATTTACCGGCTTCTTAAAGGTACTTTTGCCATCATTTCTGATATACAGTGAGCGTCAAAAGTGAGTGAACATCAATGCTAATTTCAGTTTTCTTTAAGTCTTGACAAAGACACAGGTCTAAAAAAACAACAAACTGCAAAAATGTTTGATAAAGAAATACCTAACAATAACAAAACGTATTTCATTTCGACAGCATAAAATACTTTAAAGATAATTAAAAAAAATATAGGTTCAAGCTGCAAACACAAATGAAAACAGCATATATAGGTGTTCATGTTCATTCACTTTTGACGCTCACTGTACCTACTGGTCTTACCCAGACGCACCCTCGATATCGGCATCAGTTTTAGCCTTTTTTTGTATTACAAATCGTTTGAAGGAATTTAATTTGACGTTCTTTGTCACAAATACAATTACATATTTTAATAAAATACTTGCCTATCCTAAGAAAACAATAATATTCATATAGAGTAAACGAATTTAATTTGGTCTGTAAGTGTCAAGAAGTGTCAATCTCAAATCGAGAAATGAAAATGATTGAATTCAGACAATCAAAGTAAAGATAACGCGTGTGAACGCATTCTATTAGTCTACGTTTACATGACGTGTATACCTACTTTTATTTGACACAAATATTTTTGAGTTGATTGGATATGTTTTTATGTCAATTGTGAAAAAATGTTTATTTCATAGGCTTTAGAGTTGTAGAAAAAACCTGCCAAATTGAATAAAAGCCTATCATCCTTCCAAAACTAAAAAATACCTACCATATTTAGTAGGATTCTGAGTATTTCCACTCCCACCGAAGCAGATATTGCAGGTAGGTACTACTTCTGAAATTAAGAGCTTGAACTTATCCACAGGTTCCATTATTTTAAACTCGTTTTTCTTTACCTCCACAAAAAGTGTAAGTTCCATTCCTATATGAGCAAAGAGATGCTCCATATGCCTATCCTAGGTCGATTTTGCTACAGAGAAACCGTGATTCCAATCATGTCCTTACTAATGCACAGCTCGTACACTCTTTGACTTTAACCCTTATAATGGTTTGCGTGGAACAGTGATGTAAGCGACGCTTACAAACTGTCATATTTATTACATACATAGTTTTGAATGTACTTGCCACGTCGCTGCTTCAAAGGCATTTGCATATGTTTGACTTTAAAGTTTAAGGGAGATAATTAGATCGAAAGTCTAAAATTGTTTAAATAATTTGATATATTTCTGTATTCCCGACTCACATGAATGAATTCATATATTTATAGGTACCCACTTTCAATTTAAAAAAATTTAAATACGTACTTATCCTTTAAAAACAATAAAACAACAACTTTAAGACCTACATATACTACTCCCAACTAAAGTTCCCCTTTTATTATTCAAGGATACAGCTCACAAAACCGTTTTACTACCTTTCTTCATGGTCGAGCAAGAAAACACTTTTACTTCATATCAAAGGACATTTTTTCCGGCTCTCTAAAAGTGCCTTTAACAAAAGTGCAGAAAATGTCAATTGTACTTCGCACAGCTCAACACTATTATCCACTTTGGAGCAGACTTTGAAACGCTGAAATTACCATACTCATTTCCCAAATAGAATTTTCAAGGATAACATACCGTGAGAAAGAAAAAGCTGAAGCACCATTCCACATCGGTTAATTACCATCCGCAATTGTCTAGAAGAATCCGTGTTGTCTCTTCCCACTTAGCGCCAGCGAATTTGAGCTCATCATCACACATCTCCTCCTCCACTCATACATAGTACAAGTATGATATTCAAGGATACAAAACGCTGCTCAAGAGATGAGTTTGTCGGCGCGTATGTACAAAAAAAAAACAAAAATTCGAAATAGACACGATGATGATTTATTCAGTGGAGAAAAGAAGCGAAAACCATAAACCACACAAACACACACACACACTCATTCTCTACTGTATGTAGAATTTTAATTATGAAATTGCATAAAATTAACTTTGACAGACCTGAAAACGGTTTTTCGTTCGCGGCGAGGATACGTCCTACACACAAGATATTGTTTTCACAATTCGCTGAGAAAGTATGTACGAGTATCTCATGGTTGGAGTGGAGAATGATGGGCGAGATATCACTTTTCTATATTGTATCTACGTTGCTGTTGTTTGTTATGGTGGTGGTGGTGTTGCAGCAATTTTAACGATTCATTAAATCCTATTGCCAAAAGGACGAAACGAGTTCAAGGTTCAACAAAGGAGGATGCAGCATGTTTGTCTCTGCATTGAGCAAGCTTAAGCTATAATCACTGCTGCAGCATTCGACTACTCTGTTGTCACAGTAGGTATAGCCAAGGCATCGCATAGGCCATAGTGTAGTACATCTTTAAGATGGAGTGCAGCAGTTATAAAAGAAAATTACGAAGGGGTACTTTTGCTGTGACGATACAATTCGAAGGACATGTTTTATTTGAACGAGAAATAAATAAATACATCCCCAAATTTTTTCGGTAGAAATGAGTGAAATATCAGTGCCGCTGCAGTAGATGTCGAGTTCAACTTGTAATTAAAATAATAGCGACTAAATGACAAAGTTTGAGAATAGACTTAGCTGACATCTGCTCTTTGGGCCAGTGTTTATCTGAACACAATTGCAAACAAAATTGGTTGACATATTCAAGCGGAAGAAACTAGCGAGTCCTGATGAAGGAATCTGCTACCGCAGTGAGATCTGCACTGCACCATAAAGAGTTTGCCAATATGGACGGGTATATTTTGACAGTTCATGTCGGCCATGTTGTTTTCAGATAGTAAAGACCATTGACATACTATACATGGACTGCTAGTGAAATGTCAGTTTCATACAAACCTGCGAGGAAAAACGAAGCAAACATATCTAAGCACTAGCCCTTTTGGTTCAGTGCGGCGAAAGTAGGAAAGAGGTTTCAACTTCTGCGCGCCTTTGCTTTGCTAACACAGTGCTATCCATTGTAGAAACATTGCAACTGCGCAAAAATAACGTGTTATTCAAATTATTTCGAACGTTCTATAACAGATGGCAGTATGGCACACTCAGCACACAAACCTCGACATAAACCAAATCGTTCGAATTGCTCGATGACATTTGAGTGTTTTCGTTTCATATCCTCCCGCCGCCGTGAAGGGCTAGTGCTTATGTTTGCTTCAACGAAAAATTAGCTGCTAGAAGACCATGTATAGTATGTCAATGGTAAAGACAAATCACGATGGCAAATTGTACATCAAACACCATTACTATCAAAATGGGTGTTGCTTCTATTTTACGGTTTACATGCGGTCGTCTTTCCCAGCCGGTTCAGTGAACAATCAGAAGACGTTTCCTTCTTGCTGGAAGACCACTCGCATTCAACCTATTCCAAAGAAAGGGAGGAAATGTCTGCCACAAAACTATCGTCCAATAGCGTTACTTTTCAAAAGTAATGAAAAAGGCAATAAATGTCGAAATAATCAAATATCTAGAAGTCCACCGAGTAATAAGCGACAGGCATAATATGGATTTCGGAGCCGTCGCGTCGTTCCACTGGAGACCTGTTAAGCTACGTAACGCACTTATGGACGCAAGCAATTGAACAACACGGCGAATCCAGAGCCGTAGCCTTGGACATGTCATCATTTGACCGAGTATGGCATAGAGCCCTATTAGGCAAGTTAGCGTCTTATGGATTACCACAACAACTCCGCGGATGGATGCAAAATTTTCTTCTGGGAAGATCGATCCAAGTTGTTGTAGATGGTGTATCATCTAATTCATTTGCTATAAGTGCAGGAGTGCCCCAAGGATCTATTCTTTCTCCAACTCAATTTCTTCTCCACATCAACGATTTGCTTGGATCGACAAAAATAATAATATCTACAGCTTTGCTGATGACAGCACTCTTATATCCTCCATCTCGAACAGTGGGCCTGTGAATGAGGCTACGTCACACAGTCAGAGATGTGAACAAATTAGTTCTCTAAATGATGATCTGGACAAAATCTTGCAGTGGGGAAAAGACAACTTGGATGTATTTAATGCAAACAAGACACAGCTCACAACATTTTCTAGGAAAAGTGCATCAACAGTTCCTTAGATCCAAATGGATGACCATCCAATTCATCCCAATGACTCAATGCACCTTCTAGGAGTCACAGTCAATTCAGGAATCACATGACAGGACCACGTTTCCTATATCGCAAGATCGGCGTCCGCTAAGTTGAGCTACCTTAGAGCAAAGAGGTACTTTAGCCCCAAGCAACTTCTCCTTCTCTACAAAGCTCAGGTTAGACCAGACCTGGAATATTGTTCTCATATATGGAGCTCGGCCCCAAAACATTCACTTAACCTACTTGACAGCATACAGAGACGAGCAGTTCGACTTATTGGAGACCTTACACTCACATCAAATCTTCAACCGTTGGTGCACAGAAGACAAGTCGCTGACCTATTCTTTTTCTATAGGTATACTTCCATGGTAGATGTTCCGAGGAACTCAAAGACATTATCCCTCGAAATGCAACTTTTGGGCGCCCCACAAGACAGGCTGCTAATGCTCATGACCATACAGTACACTTGACAACCGCGAGGTACATCAATTTTCCAAAACTCCTTCTGTCACAGGACAAGCAAACTCTGGAACTAGCTTCCTGGGGATATATTTCCTGAAGACTACAATTTGTAGCAATTTAAGTGCAGAACTAACATACATCTGCAAGCATCTCGGGGCGCTGTTGAAGCGTTATAGGTTCGCCTTTCCCGAGAGAAGTACTATTTGAAAAAAAAATCCGAGTTTGAAATCGATCAAATGAAAAATAAGAACTTTCCCATATAAAATTTGACTCCTTTTTCACCCTTTTTGGAGTTCGAATTATACCTCTGCTTCTTATGCTTCTTATCTAGTCAAATGTCAACTTCCTAACTCTTGGGCCCAGTGCACACTTGCGCACATGAAAAAAACGCATGTGTGCACCGGCACTTATTGTTTGGGCTTGTCGTTGATTACCAATGGCCAATCAATCAGGACAAACTGTTTTATATTAGATGAGAGGAAAACAAAAAGAAGTTGTTATTTACAAAATTATCAATATTTGTCTCTATATGTACTGTCAAAATTAAGCGAGCATTTAATAACCTCGGGTAGAGTTCGAACCAGTTCCCTCTTCGATACAAAAGCGAAATCTAAGATAACACTTTCAATCTGTATCACAACGACGATGCCTACTGTCGTGGCCTCAAAGTTGCTATCGATAAGTGTTACCATCTTTCTGACTATGTATTTCATTAGAATATACGCACAAATCGTAAAATCCAACCCAGACAACGGACAGTAGAAAGCAATAATTTCAAATATCTAATTTATTTTCTAGACAGCTAATAAATTGCAGCCAAATCATCATTCATTTGCCTGAATTCGATTGCCACTTACAAGGTAATCAAAAATATTACCACATTGTGCGTTTTATGGTTCATTTTAATGGATTGCCATGCTCCGTTGGTTACCTTTCCCTCAGACGCACAGTACAAATGTCATTCTCTTCGATACGATAAGAGTTCATTATCAATGTGACGTCGCCAATGTCATTTAGCAGAAATGACCTTGCCAGTATAATTTATTTGCATCTTCTTTTTGCCGTTCTTGTATAGATTGGAATTTGTGTTGCTTCACATGCAATGGCATCCTTAAATTTCCCAAAGTGTTACGCAAAAAAAGCTCCAGAGAAACTGAACGAAAATACATTGTAGTAGAATAAAACGCTGAATCTGTTTTGCAAGGGGAAATCTATTGCATGGGGATTGGGGATTGGGGAAGTTTCGAAAGTAAATTCGTTCGGTCGCACCCTCTTGTGCGATAGAGAGCTGGCAGAGATGATTTACTGAAATTGTCTCTTCTCCTGAAATTTGGTATCTCTAAGAAGGTTGAAGGTTATTTCGATAAATATATATCTCATTGGGGTAGGCATGGGATAAGAACGCACGTAGACCTGTATGCTTTCATTACCCAGAGGCAAGAATCGGATCGGAAGTCAGAGAAATTGCGAAAATATTTGGTTAAATCTATTTCAAGGAATTCAAAATATTTAAGGATAACATTTAAGTTGCAAATAATGTTTTTTCCTGATGGGATTATGTAGAGAATGATGTATAGCGTTGTTCTTGTGTATAGCTTGTGTGTGTTCAAGGCGAAAGGTGGCGAGTCCTGAATAGGTCAACTGACTGGTTGTAATAACGCTTTTGGCGTTAGTATGAAATAGAGTAAAGGCCAACTTTTTAGTTAAAATTCCTTTGTGAATATTATATGAATAAAAGTCACAATATAGCTCTAAGCCTAACCTTATCTTCTTCTACGAGTGTTATATAAAATTATGATGCAATACTTTTGTCTTTTATTCGTTTCCAAAATCCTTATCAGATTTGATATCCATGGACCGACAAACATTTCTCCAGCTTTTAAGGATATTTCCAGCACTAAACTAGGCGGCGTGGTACCTCCCATACAACGAACACATTCATCTCGCTAATTGTTAGTAGGTAAAAAATGTTTGCATCTATGGTAGACATACATACGTAGGTATTATGTAGTCATAAAATTTGGTACATAAGAATATTATTGTACCAAATTGTGTCTGTGTAAGACAACTTGCAAAATGTGGTCCGATTGAACAACGGGGTGTGGCACCCTGTACGTACACATATGTATGTATACCATCTCTGCTGAAAAGGTACCTAAACTATCTTAAGTCAATTTTCATAGTTTTTCAGGAGAGCAAAAAAACATCAAAAAACGTAATTTGAAAAAAGCCTCCAACTTTTAACTCTAATGCAAGGGCTTTTTAGAAGGGAAATTTTATCCTCTTTTTTCCTAGCCACGTTTTAAAACAATATTTTTAAAAAATCAGTGAGATATAAGATAAAATGCAATTTAAGATGATATACCTTTCGCGTGTTTGCTCATTAAGAAATCTTAAGTTGAGATAAGATACTTTAGCTAATTTTGTAGAGCATCGATTTCAGTTCTTAAATCGACTTAAGATGAAGTGCGCATTACAGTGCATTGTTTAATGAAATATAAACACAACATAAGATGTTTTGTACTTCTTTTATTTAAACTTTAGGTCATAAAATAAAATGTTTTCGTTTAAAAACTTAGGAAAGAAAATAAATAAATGGTATATAATTCATTACAATACACTTTTCTAATGAATACGTATGTAGATTATGACCCTTAAATGTTTATTATTTGACACTCTAGTACCACAAACACTCTTTTCGGAACTATGAGTATAAAAACTACTTTTATTTTGTATTATTTATGATAATTTACTAACAAAAATTACCATTATAAATACTTGCTAAATTCGATGCTCTCTTATTACAATTACTTGACCACTATAAACCACTCTGACTGCTATTTGCAATGCACTGAAATAACATCTTAAGTTGACTGTCATTTTTGGTAACGGTACATCTGGTAGCACCTGGCAAAATATCTTATGTCGACATAAATCTGAGAAATATCTTTTTTTTTTAATTAAATATCATCTTAAGTAGACTTAAGATAGTTTACTTGTTCACACATTTGATTATATTTCACATGCTGTTACGTGTAGAGTTAAAAATAATCGAACTTAGAAACCTTTTTTTTGAATAAAACTCGATTTTTGTATTTCGTTATAAAATTTTAATTTTTTCGAGGTTAGCTGTCGTTGCGAACACAGTTTGCGAATTGAATTGCATTTTAGTTAAGCTCTCTTCTTATATATAAAAACAAAATATGACAGTTTACTAATAACATTTCGATAAATTTGACATGATTGATAGTAATGTGCATTTAACAATTTGACGGCGTTTACATGTTACATTAAACAAATATACTCATAATTTTTAACATTAATAACATTCATAAGTAGGTAGGTAATTATAGCTGAACACATGCATTTTATCTTATGTCGAGTTAGGTACACAATTTTTAGTAACTTACACAGAGCAAACAATCTTATATCGACATAAGATGTTTTAGCTTTTCAGGAAATGCCAATTATATTTTGACCAAAACATCTTAAATGAAATAAGAGGTTTTTTTACAAGTAGTATATCATCTTATGTGGATTTAAGATAATTTATTAAATGTTAATACGCATTTTTATCGACTTAAGATGATTCTGAGCGTCTCAGAGATGTTATTGTTCGCGGTATTCCACAAAAACCGGAAGAAAACCCCATCGAGCTAGTGAAAAACATTGCTGAAAAACTCCATCACAGCATCACCTCTCACTTTGATGCATTTCGACTGAGAAATAAACCAAACAATGGTCACAACCCACTGCTGATTAGACTCTCGTCTCAGACTGAGCAAAATTCACTTCTCGCTGCTTTTCGTGCAAACAATGGTCTTACTCTCGCCCAGCTGGAAAATGAATCATCTGCTTCTGATAACAGCAACAACAACAGCACAACATCCGCGCACAGCACCACCCGTATTTACATAAACGAGAGTTTAACCAAAGAGAATAGCTCCTTCCTTCGCCATGCCCTCCAACTTCGTTTATGTGAAGAAGAGCAAGAATGACGCCGAGATAAGAATTTCTTCAACTACGAAATTTCCGTAATAGTTTAGTTTTTAATTTGTTAATATAAATTTAATGTTTTAATTGGAGCTATTAATGCGTTAATTTTATCTGAATTTCGAACTTTTGATTGAATAATTGCTTTATTGCTTTAGGTATTTATTGTTTTTTAGTATTTATTTTTTTTTCTCATTGTTTTCAAATTATATTACTATTCAATGTTGTACTTATATTATTTCCTCCCTCCTTTTTCCTCCCTTTGTTACCATTCTATATTACTTCTTCTCTGCTTCTTTCTCTTTATAGATTTTCTTCCTAATAGATTACAATCTTTACATAATTTAGTAAATCCGTATGAATGTGCTAGTGCTCATATTTCTTGTTTGTGGTGTTTTGGATAAATATGTCTCGTGGTGGTTCTGTGTCTGGGGCGGTGAATGAAGTTGAGTTTCGGACGCTAGTCAAAATTTTATCAAATGCTTACGCTGGATTTAAGGTTTGCCACTTCAATGCTCGTAGTCTTAGTTTGTCAAAACTTGATTACGCCAGGCACATTTTCAATGATTCGGGGATAGACGTTATTTGTGTTAGCGAAACGTGGTTCAAAACTCTTGATGACGAAAAAGATTATAACAAAATGTATGGTATTCCTGGGTATTTAGTAGTCCCGCATAACAGAGTTACTGACACTACTGGTGGTGGGATAGCAATTTACCATAAAGCAGGTTTAACTTGCAAAATTTTGGAAAAATCGTTGGGCAACGACACTGAATTTATTGTTGTCGAAATCTCCAATGGAAATGTAAAATGCATTCTTGGCTTAGTTTATAGCCCGAATCGTAGTTGTTCTTTTGAATCATTGTTTTTGACAATACAACAATTCTCGGCATCCTGTGAGCATATCATACTTTGTGGCGATTTTAACGCGGATTTGTTAAAAAATGACAGTAGATCTGGTGTGCTCCTTGATGCTATTTCATCGTGTGGTCTTGTAGTTGTTAATTCCCTTGCGACTCGCTTTGGTCCTGACTCCCCTCCAAGTCTCCTTGACTTGGTGGTTGTCTCAGACGACACAAACGTGTTACTTCAAGATCAATTGTCGCTTGAAGGAGTATCAGACCATGATCTTCTGTTCTGTACATATGACATTGATTTCTCGTCCGATCCCCAACAGAACTCTTTTCAATTTCGAGATTTTGCATCAATTAACTATAACATTCTTCACCATCAAGCGAGCCTCCTACCATGGCAGTCCTGCTATTATTCCTCGGACGTTAATGAAAAGGTAGAAATTATTCAGACCCTAATTAATCATCTTTTTTGTTTACATGTACCCCTTAAGACTGTTACACTGCGCAACAGTAAATGTCCATGGTTTACCACCGAGGTACATAATGCTATTAAAGCACGGCGAAAACTGTATGCTAATTTTAAAAAATTGTCTACCCGTCACAACTGGGAGGTATTTTGCAGAGCAAGGAATTACTCTTCTTTTGTCACCAGACGAGCTAAAGAAAGATACTTTCTTTCCAAACTTAGCCTTGATCAACCGTCAAAGAAACTTTGGGCTAATTTGCGTTCCATTGGAATTGGAAAAAGTCGATTAGTAACGAAAATGCCTGATGCTGATGAGTTGATTGAAGACTTTTCCCCCAACCCTAGTAGCAATTCGTCGTTTTCCCCAAAAAATCAGCTATTCTTTTGTGAATCAACCTCTATGGAATTTGAAGTTGTATCCGAAGAGGATGTAATACTGCAGGTTCGTGCCCTTAAATCTAATGCGGTAGGTGAGGACGGAATCAATTTACGTTTTATAAAAATAATACTTCCCCATTTAATTAGTTCACTAACACATGTGTTTAATTTCTGCATCACCTCTTCAACTTTTCCAGATTGTTGGAAAAAGGCAAAGGTCATACCTGTGCCCAAAAAGAATAACCCCATATTAGTAACAGATTTTCGTCCAATAAGTATCTTACCTTGTTTATCAAAAATCTTTGAAAAAATTCTTGCGAAACAGATTTCTAACCATCTCGACCGTTTTAATTTATTATCGCCAGTACAATCAGGTTTCCGTCCTAGCCATAGCTGTTCTACAGCTATGATCAAAGTGCTTGACGATATTAGAATACAATATGATAAGGAATATCTTTCACTGCTTTGTTTATTGGACTTCTCGAAGGCCTTCGATATGGTCAGTCATGAGGTTCTTTGCACAAAATTAAAACTTTACTTTGGTTTGAGTGATTCCTCGGTGTGTCTGATTAGGAACTACCTTACTAATCGCGTTCAAAGAGTAATTGCTAATCTAAAATACTCCCAACCTAAAAATATACTCTGTGGAGTTCCCCAAGGTTCAGTTCTGGGTCCAATCCTTTTCTGTCTTTTTATTAATGATTTACCACAAGTGTGTCGAAATACATCTGTAAATTTGTATGCTGATGATGCGCAGATATACCTCTCTCGACCGTCTGGGTTGGTGGAAGACCTTGTGGCCAGATTTAATTCGGACTTGTCATTCATTGCAAAATGGTCTGTAGATAATGGACTGATTTTAAATCCAAAAAAGAGTCAATTAATTTTGATTTCAAAAAAACTATACAATGCTGAAGAATTACCGCCCATTTTCCTCAATTCCACGAGGCTTACATTATCTGACACCGTTGTAAGTCTTGGATATAAATTAAATCGGTCTCTTTCCGCCACTGATCATGTCAACTGTATTATAGCTCGTGTTTATGGAGGATTGCGAAAGCTGTGGCTGTTATCCAGTTTTACACCTTATAACACCAAACTGAGGTTGATAAAATCCCTTCTTTTGCCGATCTTTGATTACGCTATAGTTATCTATTGTAAACTAGATTCCGTTTCCCAGCACAAATTACGTGTAGCTTTTAACGATATGGTTCGATATGTCTTTGGAGTTAGAAGATATGGCCATATATCTCATTACCATATGCATGTCCTTGGATGTTCATTTGAAATTTTTTGGGAAATTAGATGCTGCGTATTTTTACATAAATTAATACATGATCGATCACCTCAGTATTTATTTGAAAAATTAAAATTTGTTCAGTCGCCAAGAACTTTTAATCTTATTACGCCTAGCTCTAAATATTTGAATTCGTCTCGCCTCTTTTTTGTTCATGTGTCCAGACTGTGGAATTCACTACCTATAACCATCAAACAAGTAATAGGAGCCAAGCAATTTAAAAGTGCTTTATTTGCACACTTCTCGTCATTGTAATCTACTCTTATAGTTTTCTTTCTATTTCATCTTTCAGTTTCAGCTTTTCTCTTTTCTCCCTTCATTTCCCACTTTTCCATCTATTTGATTTCCTTCCTTTGTATCACTCATATCTTTTAATTTAATTTTAGATTTAATTTAAACTATAAATTTTAATTTAAACATTCATTTAATAGTGCTCCTTATTTCCCAAAATTAATTCAATGTGCATATTCTAGTGAGCTTTTTAGTACTATAAAAGACTTTTGTTCTTATTTGTACCTTGCCAAATAAAATTGAAATTGAATTGAATTGATGATTTTGATTTTCTATAACTCGGGATACAATTCAGATACAACGACGAGGGTTTGGTACAACTACGCGTATTGAATAAGGGAATCTTTTGCACTAAACTGTTCAAAATTCACTTAAATCGACTTAAGATAGTTTACCTTTTCAGCAGAGCCATATTTGAGTGTTACAAAGAGAGCTAGTACACGGCATGCAGCCATTGGGACCATATGCTAACGTAAAAATGTCGTCAGTGCCACATATACCTATGTGGGCCCTACGAACTAAGTCCCAACTGGAACTAACTCCCAATAGCCAAAACGAGCTAAGTCCCAGAAAATTTGGGATTTAGTTTACCTTAAGTCTCGCAAAAACTCGAGAACTGCTGGACCGATTTGGATGATTCTTCTTTTGTTTTGTTCGTATTGAATCAGGGGTTGTTTGGATATTTGGAAACCCTTAAAAGAAAAGTCAAAAATCTAAATTTCCATTTGTATGGAAATATTCACCACCAATAATCGCAACATTCGAAAACCACCAAACTGATTGAACTCAAACCTTTGTTATTCGCCCGTAGAAACTTCTGTTTTCCAAACACCTCCCATACAAAAAAAATTAAAAATCGTTGATACATCTCGAAAAGCACCGAAACCAGTGGCGGATTTACACATTTGGCGCCAGTAAGCTATTCAATTGGGTTGGTGATGATATCTCCTTTTCCAAAATCCCCTTTCTGGATAAACGTTGTGCAAATTCTGTTTTCGCAGGAACGAAGATAGACTTTTCAATAGTCCAGAATATTTTTTTCAAATTTCTTTCAGCACAAAGGTAGCATTGAAAATCAATGGATCCTTTAACTGAGTCAGTCCCTAAATCATAAGAATATTTTTCTTCCAAGAAAATTACTTTTTCCGTAGGGGTTGATGATGACAATATTCACTCATTCTGGTTAGTAATGAAAACTGAACTGCAAACTGAAAGGGTCAAAGTATCACCCGCAGATATTTCCATATGCTCATCGGTGTTTCAACTTCATCATAAATTTATTTCATTTTTGGTTGTCTTTTCCCCATGTCTTTTTTATACTATTCGTATTTTATTGAACATCTATTTCAGCAAAGTAAAATAGGTAAAGACGAATCTTTAGCACGTTATAATGTCCTCGTTCAGCTACGAAAAACTTGCGATCCAATCCACAAAACGCTTTAAAAAATTACAGCAGAGACCTAGAAAAATGTTCCAGAGAAATATTAATATTAGAAAATGTAGGACGCAATCAACCGAGGTGACGTTTGTTTTGTTTTTGAAGTAAATAGGGATGGGGTTTCCTCGATTGTGTCACCGTCACAGCGTTCCCACTTTCACTACGATCGTAATGTTTCACTACGATTTTGCCTTAGTTCGACAAAATCATTACGTCACTACGAAAAATTTGGAAACACTACGATTTTTCGTTCGACTTCGTATCCATATATTTCTTGCATAAAATTCCTTCAGTAAGTAATAATATTGATTTCTAAAATGTTTTCCCTTGGAAAAGTTGTCTTAACACATTCACAATAGGTCGATTAATTTAACTAATTCACTTCTCAGCGCAATAATGGTGGTTACAAGGGGTCGATATCCGTTCTGTGACTGTGAAGTGATAAATAATTTAATTTAATTTGTAATTTTCGAACTTTTCAAGATAGAATAGTTTTCATTGGCCAAATCGGGGCTATTCTCCAGATATCTACTATTCGATTAAATATGTAGATATTGGGTTTCTGAATCCCTTTGTCCGCGCTTATTTTTCGTTTCCATTGTGAGTCATAGAGCCTTGTCTATGTTTTTCACACTGCTTCACAAATGTGTGATAAAAAAATTATCATATGAAAAAAATCTGACATTTTTTTTTTCATTTTTTCATAGACCGAGAATCTAATTCGATTCTTGTGAGAACACTTTTCACTTCACAGTATCATAGAATGAGAATCGACCCCCCAGTTAAGTTGTACTTGGCTTAAAACTAAAACATTATGGAGATTGCAATAATTTTTCATATTTCACTACGATTTAGCTCGAAACACTACGTTTTCTTTATCTCGGCACTACGCTTTCGTAAATTTGAAGTGGGAACGCTCTCACCGATCTATAACACTCTCTCTTGAACTTAATGCCATCGTGATTCGTGAGGCATATGCCTATAACAGCACGATCCCGTCCAGACACACTTAACGAACTGGCAATCAAACCCGATTAAGCAAATTGTAGAAAAATTTATCTAAGTCGTGAAACATATTAGGTACATTTTGAATTGTTTGTGCGGACCTAATAACATTAAGGTAAATAAATAAATAAAATAAAATAAGACATAACAAAACATGGTGGGCCCCAAATTTGCGCCCTAGGCTCCGGCCTACTGAACCTGCTGATAAATCCGCCACTGACCGAAACGATAGAACTGAAATTTTCAGGTATTTTTAGCTATTGGCCAGGGAGTGTTCCTGTGAAGTTTATACTTAAAATTGATACATTGCCGATCTCAATGAACTGGAGTTTGAAAGTTGATTGGGGTTTGTAATCGCTTGTGAAGAGTAATAAACAAATCAATTTTAGGTGATAAGAAGTTCACCGGGTTCTACAAAATAAATAAAAAAATTCACATGCTTTTACACATTTTCAGTCCTCCTAATAATAGAATGACTAAGCTATCTCATTCCCAGAAAAATAAAAAAAAACAGGCAATCGACTTACCCCTCTTGGTGGAACAATAAACTAGCCAAACTTCGAACACAGACAAGAAAGCTCTTTATTCCACAACTGCTAACTGTTTTAATTAACCTATTCAGGGCTAGCTACGCATAGGGGTGCATACTAAAAAGGTAACACAATCTCGAAACGCCTCCAGAGGTCTCTAAACCTTAGTTGCTGAATGGTGCACAAAAGTCAAAGTTAAAGTCAAAGTTAGAAATGCTATACTCTTCGGCGGAAAAATGGAGTTCTCAACGGAAGTCAAATATCTCGGAATCATACTGAAAAACTTGCATGGAACTCTCACCTTACCAAGTCAATTGACAAGGCCAGGATATCCCTATGGACCAGCAAAAGTCAACCCGAAAATGACACTGTGAATGAACACGACAATACCGAGACCTATCATCACGTATGCAGCCGCTGTTTGGTGGTAAAGCAACGCAGAGGTCAGCAAAGGCTAAACGCAACAAAATACAGAGACCAACTTTTGTCTGTGCAGTTGGTGCAATGAAAACTCCACCAACAGCTGCACTTAAACATGGTGTGGATACGAGCAGTTCCGTATTTTAGGCCGAAATAGAGCTTTGCATATAACAAACAAGAACATTTACATTTTCTCTGATTGCAGAGCAGCCCTACTTGCAACCAATGCCTTTGGAATAACATGAAAATTGGTCTGGGACTGTCTTCAAATCCTACAAATACTGGCCACCACAAACAAAGTCCACCTGATATAGCGGATATGAAGGCAATGAAAAAGCAGATGAATTAGCCAGAAAAGGATCCGCATCTCGATTCATGACATCAAGACCATTCTGCGGGCTACAAAAAAAAAATCTTTATTTCTGGAGGGATACCGAAGGAAACAGCCAACCCAAAAACCTTATGCCATTTGTAGGGTAAGGCGAGGAGGTTTCGACATGTAGGAGGTTCCATCAAACTCAAATTTTTCACTTCCTTTAAATATGACAGATATGATAATTTCTTATGTCCACAGCCTAAATGTATACCTTTACTTTTTACCTTACTGAGTTCAGTTTCTGATCAGGGTTGTCAGCTTTTAAAAACCGGAATCGCCAAACGTAAAATACAAAACGCCAAAAAATCGCCAAATTCCAAAATTTTACAGTCTCCAAATCCAAAAACCATAAAAATCAAATGAACTCGTAATTTTTACGTAAAAAAACTTAATGCAAATGCTTAATGCTCCTGGAACTCTAGCCGTCCTAAGGCATTTCTCATTTTGTACACCTTGTTCCAAAACTTCAAAACGGCTTCTTCGGGTACTCTTTCTAGATAAAATTCATTTGACCAATTGACAGAAATTAATTTTTCCCACTGAGCCTCCGTAAGTTGTAAGATTTTGGGTGGAATCAAGCTTACAACCAGATTTTTAAAACAGGGTCGCAGTTGGCTTAAACAGACACCTGGTGAAAAATATCCCAAAGAAACAAAAGGTGTGTTGCAGTCAGACAATCTTTTTCGAATTGCTCTTAGTAAAACAAGAATTAAATCGTTAACTTGCTTCTTAACTTCATTCACATGCTCTGTGCTATCACAGTTTTCTATCGCGATTCTTTCAAAATCCGACCCTAAATCAATATCTTTCCAAGTTTTAAAGTTGTCTTCATTCGTTACAAATTTTAATATTTCGTCACAGTCATCGCAGATGTAAGTTTTGAATGAAAATTATAAAAAAAGAAAAAATATGAGGATCTTGGTTAAAAAAATTTATATCGCCAAAATCTAAAAATATCGCCTTTTTTGGGGTATGTCGCCAAACCGATTTTCGTGTCGCCAAATAAAATTTCAAATCGCCCGTTTGGCGATAAATCGCCACATCTGACAACCCTGTTTCTGATCAGCGCACAGCGCGTAACAAGTTCAGTCGTGTTTTGATTTTTGGTAAGTGCGCATGTACATTTTTTCAGTGAATTCTTAAGCTATAACTTTTTTTGTTTTAAGTTTTTGAAAGTGATAATACAAAAATTAAACAAACAGATTAATAGTGTTTTTATTAGTTGAGGCCCTTTTACGTAAGTATAAAATAATAAACTTTTTTAAAGCGTAAATATAATGCATGCATTGAAGGAGGTTTCGACACGTTTCTTAGTTTTAGTTTTTTTATACTGAAATTTTATAGGTTTCAATCAAAATGCCTAACATTTATAAAAGAAAGTATCCTGAAAATGCATTTGACGAATAAAAAGTTAAATAGTGATTTAAAAAAACCTAAAATGAATTGCAACTACATTTTATTTAAGTTTATTTATTTTAATTAAAAAAAGACTGAAGTCCTTATTTTTTTTTGTTTATTACTATTTTTATTAAATAAAATGCAACAAAAAAGCTTAGGTATCTGTTTTTTTTAATTGTAGTCTTGAAAATTTTTTGATTGACGTAACCTCCTATAGTATGTTGATACCTCCTTCTTAAAAGTTGGAACCTCCTACAAACTAGGAGGTTCTGTCACTTTTTCCTTATTTAGAAATTCATCAAAAACTCTGAGATGGATAATAATTTAGCGCTTAAAGTTGTTTTTGTAATAGACTAAACATTAATAAACTAAAATTTACATATATGTGGGAACTGAACACACCCCGTAGTCAGGGCCACCAACACAACACAAGAAGAAGAAAAACACTTAACGAAGACGAAACGACGAAGGAGAACAACGAGGCGGGAAAAAAAGAAAGAAGCAGCAGAAGAGACGACGACGACGACGACGAAGAGATTTTTCCCTAAATTGTTAATTCTTAAGCTGTATTAATATAAAGTTAAATAATAAAAACCCTACAATTGGTGTCAGAAGTGGGATTTCCAAGAGAAAAAATTATTAATCCCCGTAATGAGCTTTTAAAAGAAAAAAAAATTTTCGTGAAGTGATGTAGCCAGAAAGTGTGAAAGCGATCAGACATATTTGCCTTGTGGTGAAAAGTGAAATTTAGACAAAAGAATCGTCGCTTCAAGGACAAAGTAAAGAAAAAACATTCATCAAAGTGTTTAGCAATACATAGAGCAACATTAATTGCGTTGACGGCAAATTCCAAATTGGTGAGGTTTCATCTTTAATATAGGTATGTACCCCAATGCCTATATACATTGTACATATTAACAATTACCGATTGAAAAAAGTATATCTAATACACGAACACACACTAACCGATAAGCAGATACACAAACACACAATCATTTCCGATTAACAATTACCGATTGAAAAAATATATCCAATACACGAACACACGATAACCGATTAGCAGATACACGAACACACAATTATTTCCTATTAGCACAAACACGAACACAACCAAATTCGATTAATTCTCATAGAGGGCGCTGGTCATCTTAAAAGATAACCCATCTAAGACACAAATCACCGATAATATACTGAAAAAAAAGTTTCCAGATTCTTATGAAAATAAATTTTTTTTCGCTAATATTTTTTTCTATCATTTTCTCACTTTTATTCGTATAATCTTCAAACATGGTGAAGGGGAAAAAGGGAAAAGCCTTCAATAGCACGGGGTTATTAGACAGCGCAGACAATTTCTCAGATATCATGAGGGAGTTTTTGAATAGAGAAGCGGATTTAGCACGCAGAGAAGCAGAGATAACACAAAGGGAATTTGATTTGGAGCGGCAAAAGGAAGCGGACGGGGAGAAAGAAACAGATCTGATACAGAACTCAGAACAACACGGAGAGGACGAAATAGCAAAGGACGAAGGATTGGGCGCAGAAGGAAATCGCAGAACAGTGGAAGAAAACCTTGAACTTACACTGCTGAAAACAGAAGTCGAACAATTAAAATGTAGGGGCTCCACGAGCTTTGAAGATGCGCTGAATGCGGTTCCAGCATTTACGGGTAAGGAAGATTACTATGTGGAGGTTTGGATCAAGGACTTTGAAGCGGCAGCGGATATCTTTTCATGGGGGGACATGCAGAAACTACTGTATGCAAAGCGTCTCTTGTCCGGTTCAGCAAAGATGGCGTTGAGATCCAATCCGGGCTTAGTAAAATGGGTCGACCTGAAACAGTTTTTACTGGACGAGTTTGGTGACGGGATTTCAACTGCAGACATCCATAGACGAATGATTGATCGCAAACAAAGGAAAGAAGAAACGCTACAAGAATACCTGCTCGCGATGCGCGAGTTGGGCGCAAAGGGTAAACTGGACGAAAAAACTATTATACAGTATGTCACCGAGGGGATAGAGGACCACCCCAGTAACAAAGTCATTCTCTACGGAGCGAACACAATAAAAGATTTCAAGGAGAAACTCAGCGACTATAGACGTTACAGGGAGAGCCTACCTAAGGATAAGAAAACTGAATCCAACCAGAGCAGCCAGATGCGGAACACTCCGCGATGTTTTAACTGCGGAAAAACGAACCACAGAAGCCGCGATTGCAGAGAACAGCGCCCAAAATGTTTCGCGTGTAACGAATTCGGGCATAAATCAAACAACTGTCCAAAAAGGAACGAGGGTAACAACCATAGAGTAAACTTTGCGGGTCACCGAGAAACAACAAGAGATTGGAAGAAGATCATGGTAGAAGGTCAGGAAATCTTCGCCGACATCGACACAGGCAGTTCAATTACAGCAATTCGATACGATGAGTACATCGAGATGAAACTTCCAGAGATGGTGGAATGTCAATCGAAGTTTGACGCCGTAGCTAAGGATCCTGCACAATCTCCTGGATACTTCGAGGGGATCGTAAGGATTGATGGTAGAGACTACAGAACGCGCATTTTCATTATGTCCAGGATCTATATGAAACAACCAATGATAATTGGAAAGGATATCTTGAAGGGAACAACTATTAGGATGTTAGGAGATGAGGTTGTAGTATCAAAGGACGACATCGCGTCACCTCAATGCTTTAACTTGTCAACTGCATCAGATTCCAGGTTCGGCTCCGTAAATCCTAGATACGAAAGCGACATCAATCGACTGGTAGACAGCTACGATCCAAAAATCGTTAAACATACAAATGTGGAAATGAAGATCGTTTTACAAAAGGATACTCCGATTTTTCAACGACCAAGAAGACTGGCACCGCTGGAGAAAAACATAGTAGATCAACAGGTGGAAAAGTGGTTAGAGGAGGGTGTGGTAAGACCAAGCAGTTCCGAATTTGCAAGTCCGATCGTCCTAGCCAATAAAAAGGATGGTACTAAACGTCTGTGCGTGGACTATCGGAAGATAAACAGACAGATTGTACGAGATCGATACCCGATGCCACTGATAGACGATCAAATCGACGCCTTGAGTGAAGCCAGAGTATTCTCGACGTTGGACCTAGAAAATGGATTCTTTCACGTAGCGATTGCAGAAGAGAGTAAGAAATACACGTCCTTCGTCACGCCTTCAGGCCAATATGAATTCAATAAGGTTCCCTTCGGATTATGCACATCGCCAGCTGTATTCCAACGGCACGTTAACTCCGTTTTTAGGCCGTTGCTGCAACAGAAGAAGGTGATGTTGTATATGGATGACTTGGTGGTGCTGTCGAAGAATGAAGAGGAGGCGCTAAATAATCTAAAAGAAGTATTGCAGGTGGGAAGCGAATATGGTATTCAATTCAAATGGAAGAAGTGTCAACTGCTCTGCCGAAGGATTGATTTTCTGGGACTGACGATCGAAGAAGGATGTGTGATGCCGGCGGAGGAGAAAACGAAAGCGGTCACGAAATTTCCAGAACCAAAAACAAGACAACAGGTGCAAAGTTTTCTAGGCCTCAGTGGATACTTCAGAAAATTTGTAGCAGGATATTCCATCGTGGCGAAACCATTAACAGAACTGCTGAGGAAAGAGTCTAAGTTTGAGTGGGGTGCGAAGCAGAAGGCAGCCTTTCAAGAACTAAAAAATATTCTGGCGACAAAGCCGGTTCTGCGCCTTTTTAGGCAGACCTTAGAGACGGAGCTTCATACCGACGCATCAAAGTGTGGTTATGGAGCCGTGCTGCTGCAAAAACACCTAACTGGATTCCATCCCGTGTATTACTACAGCAAGCAGACATCAACAGCAGAGCAGAATTATAGCAGCTACGAACTGGAGGTATTAGCCATTGTGTCTGCGTTAAAGAAGCTTCGTCACTACTTGTTGGGAACTAAAGTTAAGATCGTTACGGACTGTGCGGCTTTCAAGGGAACAATGGAGCGACAAGAGCTGTCTTCTAGAATCGCAGGATGGGCTCTAACACTACAGGAGTACGATTACCAATTGGAGCACAGAGCCGGGACGAAAATGAAACACGCTGACGCTCTTAGCCGTAATCCAGACTGTTTCCACATTTCGGTTGAGTTCCTCGTAAGAATCGAGCAAGCTCAAGAAAAGGACGATCTTTTGAAGCCCATAAAGAAAATCCTGTTGGCAGAGGGAAGCTATGAGGACTTCATTATGGAACATAACATCATTTACAAAGCCGATAAGGAAGGGCGGAAACTACTATGTATACCCAAACGAATGCAAGACGAGATTATCAAAGAGGTACACAATGAAGGTCACTTCGGGGTAGAAAAGATGCAAGAAATTATAAGCAGGGAGTACTTTATTCCCAAACTACGAGAAAAACTGACAAACTTTCGAAGGAATTGCATTGCCTGCATACTCTCCGAAAGGAAGGCCGGACGTCAAGAGGGATATCTAAACCCCATCGATAAGGAGGACTCACCACTTAGGACTTATCACATCGATCACTTAGGCCCACTCTCCCCGACGGGAAAGAAGTATGCGTATATATTTTGTGTGGTAGACGCTTTTTCTAAGTTCACTTGGATCTACCCCGTAAAGACAACAACAACAGCAGAAGCGATCCAGAAGCTAGATTTCCAAAAGTCAACATTTGGGAACCCGGAACGGATCATAGCGGACAAAGGACCGGCGTTCACATCCAACACGTTCAAGGACTACTGCGAGACGGAGAAGATACAACTGCTTACAATCACAACTGGGATACCAAGAGGGAACGGTCAGGTCGAACGTATTAATCGCGTGATTATTTCGATACTTACCAAACTGAGCGCGGACGATGCAACCAAGTGGTACCAACATACGACCAAGCTACAGCAATGCTTAAACTCAACATGGCATAGAAGCATAAAGATGACTCCATTCCAATTATTAATAGGTACACGAATGCGTATTAGTAGCGACCCTCAGCTGGCGGAAGCGGTCAAAGAAGAATTGCTAAATGTATTCATGGCAGAGAGGGAAATGTTAAGAGAGACTGCAAGGGAAAATATTCGAGTGATACAAGAAGAAAACCGTTCGACGTATGACAAACGACGTAAACCATCAAAAAAATACAACATTGGAGATCTGGTCGCCATCAAACGCACGCAATTTGGCCCCATGCTCAAACTATACCCGAAGTTTTTGGGTCCGTATAAAGTGACAAAGGTAACGACAAAAGATCGTTATAATGTGCGTAAAATAGGGAACCAAGAAGGACCCCGCACAACATCTACGAGTGCGGACTACATGAAGCCGTGGCGATGCTCAGAATCAGCTAATGAAGAAAGCGAAGTCGAAGAAGATGAGAAACCTGATACCAGTGACCTCGAGACAAGTGCTGAAATATGTTAAAACAAAAAAAAAAAAAAAAAAAAAAAAAAAAGAAGAAGATTAAAAAAAAAAAAAAAAAAAATTACAAAAAAAAAAAAAAAAAATTACAAAAAAAAAAAAAAAAAAAAAAATTTAATAAAAATAAAAAAAAAAAAAAATAAAAAAGATGAAAAAAAAATGTATAAAAAAAAAAAAAAAAAAAAAAAAAAAAAAAAAAAAAAAAAAAATAATTGAGAAAAAAAAAATAATAATGATGAAAAAAATTATTATAATCAAATGCGAAGACGTTATACAATTTTAACGGCGATTCGAGGACGAACCATTTCGCAGGATGGCCGATTGTGGGAACTGAACACACCCCGTAGTCAGGGCCACCAACACAACACAAGAAGAAGAAAAACACTTAACGAAGACGAAACGACGAAGGAGAACAACGAGGCGGGAAAAAAAGAAAGAAGCAGCAGAAGAGACGACGACGACGACGACGAAGAGATTTTTCCCTAAATTGTTAATTCTTAAGCTGTATTAATATAAAGTTAAATAATAAAAACCCTACATATATGTATATAGTTTTGTATGTAAACGGATGTACCTAATTTTTGACAATATCTGTTAACGTGTCAGAACCTCCTCGCCCTACCCTATAGTTCCCAAAAAAAAAACGAAACAACTGCTACAATTAATTGGAAGTCATATTCGACTGGTCACAGGCTTCCAAACGGGGCACTCTCGTGTCAAAAAAGAGGCTTTAAATATCCTATCTGTTGGATTGAAGGTTAAACTCTAGAAATGCATACTTCATACATAAATTAAATTTTACGCCCTTCGACATGTATTGGCATACATAAGTTCTGGACAATTGCTTTAAAATATGTTGGATTTTTATTTCGTGTTAATAATTTACAAAGAACTGAAAATGCTTCTTTAAAGAAATACAAAGTTTTCCAAGTTCAATGTCAACACTTTTGTAAATTGGAGGTATAGTATTAACATCTGCATATAGCATCCGGAAAAATTTGGCCGAAACTAAACGCCAAAAGAACCAAGAAACTTCTTTCTACATATAAATAAAATTAGAATAAAATCAAAGCATAAAGGGAACCCTTTCTGATAGGCAGGTAGCCCGAAGATGTCCACGGAGGCTCTATAGCTGTATAAATTTAACCCATTGCGTTGACTACTTCAGTCACTCTTAGGGGTATAGTATCCATATCCATAGATCTTTCTCAAAGGCATTTCGCATATAGAAACAGGGTTCCCACTTTCCTCTCTCCTGCACACTCGTTTGGTATCGATATGGAGCTATAAATATGGTTTAAGTGTGTCTTCGGACACCTAAACTAAATAATTAAAAAAAAAATCTACTTCATATCTGAAAATAAAAAATACATTTTAAGCTTCATTCCACAGCGCCACCTCTTGGACAAAAATCCGAGAGTATATAGTCGTCCTGACAAAGGGTCTCAATTCAGCCGTTCGGACTCGCCATAAAATTGTAGGTCACTTCCATTCCTCCCAAAAAATAAAAAAACTCACGCAAACAAATGGCTAGGCATAGGCTGCCTATATAACTGTCTTTTTGTATGATGCACTAGCTGCACCAGCCCAGCTATGCCATGTCCAAGAACTATGTATATTGCTTAGAAATGTTCTCCTCAAACAGGACAATGTACCTACATTAATGTTCCAAATTTTACAGCTTTAGCTCCCATAATTGTGTATTTTCAAATTTCTTTTGTTGAAACAATTTCTTTTTACCTTCTTCATTGAGAAAAAGGTAAGAGACTTCGTTTCAAATAAAGGTCAGCCAATTCCCCATCTAATACTCTACAAAAACTTGGTTTATGGAGGAATGATTTGAAAGACAGCTCCGCCATGTACAACAATGAATGGAAACAAAATCTGTGTAATCTTGATTGAACTTTATAGAATATCTACAGATATTCCTACTCTGATCTCTGAATTCATAGAGGTAAAAGAAATCCAAAATAATTCGCCTGTGTTTGGTATCCACGAACAAGTAACCTTCTCAGTTACAGTTATGGATAAGGGCGAAAATATGACAGACAAAAGACAGGTTTCATTCAACCGTCTGTGTTTCCATGAAAATTGTATTTGTACTTGCAGGTACATGTCTGCCCTTTGAATGTAGAAAGTAAATGAAAATGTCCGAATTTATTGTAAATTGACCCAAAAACTTCAACACAACATAATATGACATCCCTGCATCCAGTGCAATGTGGAAAGAGACTTGTTCTTCTTTCCAAGAAAGAAACATGTTGTGACTTCTCTAAAGTAGATACCGTGCAATGAGATAAAATTACAAACTTCTGAAGGATATCTCGAGAACATTAAAACCTTTCTGTGTATGTACACACATATTTTTCCCTCAAATCTTTGTACTTGTGTGTCCTTCCATTTTCATCCCCCCCCCCGATTAGAAATTACATTTTTACCAAAACTCAGAGACGCGTGTAAACTTGTGGCAACTATATCACTAAGCAAATCGAATAATATGCTGCCGTAAACTTTTTCCCTCTATCCCCATATACGCATCGGTAGGACGGGGAAAAAAGGAAACGAAAACTTTTACCCCCGCTGTTCAAAAGATGTTGTGACCCTATTTACGTTTTTGGTCGCAGATGTATGCCACAGCTTCATTAGACACTTTCACACCCACTAGATACATGCAGCTGACTGTGAGCCCAACCCCAGAGTGTGTACGAACGTGATACCAAAACAGTTTGAATGCGAATTGGTAAACTTCTGTGTTATGCGTTGCGTCCGGGAAATGAAAATCCTTTCTTACTCACATATACCTCCAAAGAAACTTTCACCACGAATATAAGTAGTGGCAAAACTCCTCAGTTTAATTTAAACGTTTTCTCAGTTGGAAATCTTCATATAATCCCTACGCCACAGTCAGAAGAACTATCTCCGCAGTCCTTCATATCCTCCACTTTCTTAGCAATAGAAAAAAAATCCAAAATCTCCTCTCAAACTAATGCCGCACTGGACACTATGGCGCTGGCGAGATTCATCCCCCATCTACATCATCTTATAGTTTTTCCATACGCATTTGTACTTAACCATCACCAAGTGGTATAATAATCAATTCAGTCACGTTCTCCAAGTCTTTTCATATCCGGAATTAAATGCGGTTCTTGATAATATTAACATTTACTCCTTTGCGGTTCGTTCGCCTTTGATAGGGGGGCGGGGGTGGGGGCGATGCTTTGCCTTTATCACACATGTTGCCATAGTTAAATGAACTGTGTCTGTCGGCGGCGAAGCGAATGCCACCCTTCATTCACATCCACAACACATCTTCACATACATACGGTTAGTATGTCATCACTGGGTGAAATCACACAGTATTCTAACGAAGTTATGAGATTCTCAACAAAAATACCCTGTTAGCCAAAAATGTCATTTATTATTAAAAGAATTGAGAAGCTTCGGCAGAAGGTACACCCCAAAAAAAAAGGGTAATTGCAATGAGGATTATAATGTATCTTTTGGGCCGGTATACGAGTAGGTATATATACTCGTATGCGGTCAAAAGAAGAAAACTCATTTTATTAACTGGCAGAGTAGATTTTTGGTAGAAGTATCTACCTAGAAGTGGGTGTCCATGTCCAGACAGGACTACAGCATAGAGATAACCTCTGAAAAATATGAAATAAGAAAATCTATTGCAAACCGACTTTAAAATCCCATCCGCAAATATACACGAGTATGTGTCTATAGATATGTGTAGGTATGTACTTATAGGTAATAATATTTTTGAGTCTCGGTACAAATTGGTTTTGTAGTATTCTGCACAAAAACGTGAAATCCCTGTACTGGAAAGTCAAATTCATTTATTTTTTCGGGCGTATAGTATTACGGAGAAGAAAGGATACCTTTCTAAGTTCCACCTATAGTATGGAAATTGGGGTGTTAGATACGTTTTCGAATTTAAATATGTAATAGTAATTGATTTTTAGGACTCTTCATAACTCTTTTCAGGGACAATTTTAATGCTAATTTTGGCTTATCATTTCAAGATTTATAAAATGATGCCGTCCAGAATGTTACCGTCAATTAAGAGTGCTGTAAATCCTTCGTTTCCCAAGTGAATGACCATAACTTTGTGGGCTTCGTAGATTACTAACTTAATTACTTACTTGAGGTGGCGCTACAGTCCGGGGTGGACCTGTGCCTCTTCCAACAAGCGTCTCCCTCTCCAGCCAGCACGATCTTTGGCCAGCTGTCTCCAGTTTCGCATCCTAAGTTGATTAAGGTCTCCTTTCATTTGCCACCTGAGTCGCGATCTTTCTCTACTGCGCCGTCCGTCGGGTGTGGATTCGAAAATCTTCCGGGCCGGAGCATTCACGTAAATTCGGTCTATATGACCCAGCAGTACACAAGTCGTTGGTCCTTCACTCTTCTGGCTAGGTCGATGTCGCTGTACACCCCATACAATTCGTCCTTGCATCTCCTCCTCCGTTCACCGTCTATGCAGACGGTACCAAAAATTACTCGAAGAATTTTCCTCTTAAAAAACCAAGTGTGACCTCATCTGCTTTTGATAGAGTCCATGCCTCTGCACCATAGAGTAGGACTTTATAAGAAGGGTCTTATAAAGGATCACTTTAGTTGTTGTTTATTTGTGGGCTTTGTTACTCAATTGCTTTCTTAGCCCAAAGAAACAGCATAATCTCAGCGCTGGTTTCATTGCCTGAGTTCATAGCGGAGCATAGGTAGACAAAGTCCTTAATCACTTCAAAGACATATCTGTCTATAGTGACATTCTGTAAAAGACGTCATTGCTTGGTGTCCTTTCTTGATGACAGCATTACTTTGTCTTTCCCTCATTGACTGCCAAACCCATCTTCTCAATACTCACTAACGCGCCAGTGACATCCCGCAGCGTTCTGCCGATTATGTCGATGTCGTCACCGTAGGCGAGTAGGTGGACGGTCTTTTGAAAGATAGTGCCTTTGATGGTAGTGTTTGAGCTTTGCACTATTCTTTCAAGAACGATGTTCAAAAAGTCGAATGACAGCGCATCGCCTTGTATAAATCCATTTTAGTCATCGAAGGTGTCGGTGAGTTCTTTACCGACCTTGGTGGAGCATTCTCCATTGTCATCCTGCACAAACGGACGAGTTTGAAAATATTTCCAAAACTAGACACTGCTCTATATAGCTCGTCTCTATAAATGCTGTCGTAGGCGGCCTTAAAATCGATGAAACGATGAAACGGTATCGATTCGGACTTCCTGGGTTTTTTCCAAGGGCTCCCTGAAATTACGCCAAAAAGTGTTTTGGAAAAAAGACCAAAATAATTGCGGCGTAATATTTTTGGCAAAAACGCCAAAAAATAAAAAAATAAATTCACCAGAATGCCAGGAAATTACGCCATACTGTATAGACCCTCTTGAGAGATTGAGAGAGACTCGATCGGAGAAGGATCTGGTGTTCTCTTGCCATTTTAGCCGTCCGACGTCAAACTTCCTCACAGTATTTACTTGTCTTGGCGGTGTTCGGGATATCCGAAGGCGTACCTTGGCTACAACAAGGTAGTGGTCCGAGTCAATGTTGGCCCCTCGAATCGTTCGGACATTCATTATACTGGACGAGTGCCCTGCGTCGAACGCAATATGGTCAATCTGGTTTACGGTTGATTGATCGGGAGATCTCCATGTGCCTCTGAATATCGAGATGCGGGAACCGCGTACTTGCTATGACACCATTTCGCCCCGCCGCGAAGTCGATCAGCCTAAATCCGTTATCGGAGGTGGTGTTGTGTAGGCTTCCGAAAGATGTTGAAGCTGTTGAAGCGTTATAGGTTCGTCTTTCCCGAGAGAAGTATTTAAAAAAAAATATGTTAGGCTATATATTGTTGGCGAACTTGATACGGATTGTCGTGAGGCGCTCGTTCACAAAGCTGAAACTTAAGGCTTCTTGATTCTTGCCTAAGTCTGCCGCCAACCACGAATCCACATCCAAATAACCGCTGTTTTTGTTCCCGATAGCAGTCGCCATAATATAATATGTCACAGTTCTTCATCCTCTTTTTTCCCGGTCCATCCCATCGCAATTCTTGGACGGCGGTTAGGTCTGCTTTATAGCAGGGCCTCCGCGAGTTGTTCGGCTGCACGCGGTCTGTTAAGGGACCTAACATTCCACGTGCAGATCCGAAATTCGTTGTCCTTTTTTTCGTTTGCCAGGTTCGTCAACAGTAAAATCATCCGTATCCGAGGCTTGTTGTTGTTTCGGAACTGGATTGGTTTTCCGCAGTCGGGCAGTTACCCCGGCCAGGCCCTTTGTTGGACCCCTTAGACGAAAGGGGCCGGATACCTCCGGTATTAGTAACCCACTTCGGGGATCTTAGAGCTACCGTTAGCCCATAAAGGGTTCATCCGCCACCATCTCTGTTTCATGACCCTGACTAGTCCTCACTATGACTTCAGCTCCAAGTATGTCGAAGTAGTTCAAGTAAGGTAACTGTCATCTTGACTGTTGACGAAACCGTTGGTTCAGTCTAATGAATTCATCCGCCGTATGTCCTTTTTCTGATGAGCTTATGTAAGACTTCTGAGACTCGTTCAGTCAGTCATTCCGACAGAATATTAAAGCTATTTCATTCGTGTTCAACACTCCCGCTTATAAGTTCAGCCCGGGTGAGCGAGACCAGTACCCGGTGGTTACCACGGGGAGGTAATATAAGCACAATTGATGGCCGCCAAAAATTCAGCAGGTCAGTAACCGTCTGACAAAATTTAAGAAAAAATGTGAACATTTTGAAACTTCGTCATATAGAACTCCTTTTAGAGTAAAAGAAGAAAGCCAGCGCATAGGTTTAAATCTAAACCAAGCACACTTGTATTCAAGGAAAGCAAAGATCAGAGTTGTCTGCTTGCCGGTTGACACAAAATGTATTTTCGCTTTGCATCTAGTGTTTAAACATGGAATCACCTATGAGTAGGTTATGGCATCGACAAAACTGTCATTGTTGTCTAGATATATTTTCCTCACTACATGAGTGTTGGTGCTCGCATTCGCTATCACCACGGCAAAGACTCTATTTTGGACTGTATTAATATCGACTAAAGCTGCTTACAATGAGTCAACTTTTCCTCCCTAGAGTCCTACTTCTTTGCAAGAATCCCAAATACCGAAAGATCCTAAATTGTCTTGTAAAACAGCCTGTTTTCCCTTCCAAAGAATTAATTTTGCCAAATCTCTGATATTTGTTCGGCTCCTCGTTTTGGATGGGTCAAATGAAGGCCAACTATAGCTAGAGATCTCCTCGGGGGAAGGACAAAAAAAATGCCAGTTGAGAAACCCTAATATAAAACTATGTTAGAACATTAAATGTATGTGTGTGCAGAGAAAAGGCATATATCCCCCGAATACATGAGACACATTTGGGAATTTGCGAATTTGGCACGTCTTCCCAACAGACAATGGCGGGCAGGGGTTCTGATATAGCAGCCTTATGAACACAGATTTTAAGGAAATTTATTGCGAGATTTATTTTTTAGTTTTGTATTCCTCGTTTGGTCTTTTGGATATCGGTTAAGTTGTGGCTGCAAGATTATCCTTTTGCGACTAGACAAATTGGCAAACAAAAACTTGAGTAAATCATAATTATGAACGTGATTATTTTGTAAGTAAGGTAAAGCTTGTGGGTATAATGGCACCCAAGATAATAGCAATGAAATTATGTCGCTATTTGGTGCCAGTAAGTCTTTAAGGGATAAATGACTACAGTCAGAGCCAAATTCTGCTACAGCATGGATGTGAAATGTTGGCTTTCACGATATGGGTAAAACAATGAAGGATTACAAATTTGAAAAGAGTGTGGAAAGGAGTTTACTTATAGCTCATGGTGTACAAGCTTATGCAAAGGATTGGTGTGATAATAGTTCTCTTTGGTCATACTTTGCTTGATGGATTAGTATCGACGTGCGTAGGCACATTGGTGGTGAAAATTCTGCAACTTTTAGCTAAGTTGTGGATTTTGGCAGCCCACTTGTGTCTGGAAACTTTTAATCGCATCTTTTGAATTTTAAGCACGTTTGCGGAGGCTCCTCATTGGTGCTGAAGGAATGAGAACATTTTAAGGCCGACGCTGTTTTAATCCATATTGAATAATGGATATATGTGATCATGCCCTAGTGGTGGGAGGTATTCCTGTGAAAGCAATTTCTGGAGGGTGCCGATCAGATGATGTAAATACATTCACAATGTTGGCCAAGCTTCTGACAACCATTCTTGTGTGAGTTTTTATTTTTTTGGGACGAATGTTGGCCAAGTATAGTTTGGGAGAGTGGCCAACTATGGTAGCCTTGGTGGTGTTGATTACCGCGACGATTAGAAATTTGCTCATACGTCGAACGACTTTGTATGGGTCTTCGTAAGGTGACGTGAGGCCGATTTTGACTTTGTCCACTCTGAAAAAAACATTTTTGCAGTTATGTAGATTTATAGGTACAAAAATCTTGATTTTTCATAACGTTGCATAATTTTTCGCTGAGGACATCCGGTGAAGTGACTGGTGTTGTCTCATCCACAAAAATCTCTCCTGCAAACTTGAGGTTTTGCCAATAAATCAACTTTGCCACGGAGCAGTTAAGGTCTTCTTTGATCGCACATCGAATGCCCAAGAGGATGATCGAGAGTTCTGAACTATTGAACTGATGGTGAAACCGTTCTAACAAGCGGTTAGTTTGTGGATGATAAGATGTCTTGTGAATAGGTACTGTGCACTACAAGTAACTTCGAAAGTTCGTTAAACAATTTGGATGCGAATTGACTACCTTGGTCGGTTGTGATCTTGAAAGGTGTTCGAAATCTTGAAACAAAATTTTCAACAAATGACTTTGCAATTGTGTTCGCTGTAATGTCCCTAAAAGGATATAGGCTTCTGGCCAACGAGTGAATCTATCAACGGTGCAGGGAAATAAGTCCCCGGGAACTAAGTCCACCTAGTGGGAAATAAAATTTCGTGAAGTGGACTTAGTTCCCATGTAAGGTGGGAAATAAATTCCGAAAACTCTGAGTGGTTTTATTTCCCTTTCCCTTTCAAGCAGGGGGTTGCAGGGGGCAACATGCCCCCCATACGTATTTAACTGTTGAATGTGTACTAAGTTCCCATAAGAAAACGCACCCCATCCCATACATACCTACATTTATACAACTGACCACTTCGAAAACAAATAGTGTTGTTTTGTTTGTCCTGTCGCATCGCACGATCGTAAAAGTACAAACATCCATTTGTAGCAAGGTATATGTGTATGTATATATTTTCACTTCAAAAAATACATACGTCATATCAGAATGAAATTCCTACTGCGTTGCGTGGCGATATGCGATAATGGATGTAATGTATTGGATACATAATGTGCACCCTCTGCATCGCCCTCCCTCTCCTTGATCTTGCTACTTGTTTATAATACTGCATTTCCTTTCCTTTGTTTCCCTCTTCCTATGGAATCCAAACAACTACCTACCCCAACCCCACACTTATCAAATGAAATTCTGAAATGAAACCTGTTTTGTATTATACGTCTCTCGATCATAATAACATATCTACATATCTACATATATAACTGACCATAGCACTCACTGCAAAAACAAATCAACCCTTTTCGAATGTATAGTATACCGTATATGTATTGCTTTTGTTTGACGATCGCAAAAGTATAAACGTCCATTTGTAGCAAGGTATGTATATGTGTATGTATATATTTTCACTTCAGAATATACATTTTGGCTAAAAACTGTTCCTAAGGACGTGGCTATAAACGACATAGCCTATAGCAGTCTTACAGTCTTAAGGAACATTTTAAAAAAAGTTTCATGGAAATCTGTCCAGTAGTTTTTGAGTTTTTAGCTGACAAAGAAAAGTCTTACAGTTTTATTATATGTATATAGACTAGGTGGGAACTGAGTCCCTCAGTGGACTTATTTCCCTGCACCTCTATCAACACCTGTCAGGATGTACGAAAATCCATCAGCTGGAGGAAGTGGCCCCACTAAATCGAGGACGATGTGAATGTTATCAAAACGCCTCGTTGGCACTTCGAAAACTCCATGACTTCCGATTTGCGACATCATACGCTACGCATGCCTTTGCCCATTCGTTGACTTGTTTGTACATATTCGGCCAGAAGTACCGATCAGAGACAGGTTTGCGAGTAACTTTTTTTAAAGAAACCTTTGAAGTTCTTTACGTATCCCCTTCTGAAAGGAATTTCTGTAACTCCTGTAACTCCTTGGCCTGTAATATCTATTGTTTCAAGGTATACTTTCGACGTTTTCCGTGACCGCAATATCGTTTTCTCATGTGCGTGACAGGGCTTCAGCGACCAAGTTATCTTTGCCGTTTATGTGTTAAATATCACTGGTGAATTGAGAGATAAAGTCTAAGTGATGTGTTTGTCTCAGACTTTTGTCGATTTTTGTAGCGTCTTGTGCTTAAAGCCTCCTTCCACGAAATACCTCTAGTGCTCTATTGCCAGGTAGATTTCGTTTATCTTATAAACATAAACATGAGATCATTTTAAAATACGAAATTCTCTTTACGAGAGAAGAAATAACAAAAATAGACTTCAAATTCATACTTTAGTAAAAAAACTTCAAAATTCTTGAAAATAAAAAGTTTTTTAGTTTTAGAAAGACAGTTGTGACACACATCACTCTTTGTGCAAGCTTCATGGGCCCAACCCTTATATACCTACATGACATTGGACCAATTTGTCACCTCCATAACTTCTACTAAACCACTCTAAGCAAATCTAAGCATAAACAATCGTTTTGATCGAAAATTGAAGAAGTGTCGCTCTCTGAAGTCTTCCTAGATATTTTTTCCCCTTCTTTTTGGTCTGCCCACTCGGTCTTTTCATAGCAAGAACAGTTTTCTTAGCTTTGTTTCGATTTTGGAATTCAAGCGCTCGATTTCTAATTTTTCTGGGGTATCTGTGAGGATAGCCGTTTTGCGCTTCTTTCTTCCACGCATTGTGTTGGTCTGCTGAAACGTATCGTTGAGATTTTGCGACCATGAGAAAGTCTTCTTTGTTTTTGTTTTTTAAGTTTTACTAATGAATCCAGGTGCTCATGAAGAGGTGCTAGTATTTAATAGTTTATCATTCCAATGAATCTCTGGACTTGTTTAATTGAAGTGAGTGTTGGATAACTTAAAATGGATTAGAAACTACCTTTCTGGCCGTTCAATTCAAGTTGTTTTGGATGGTTTCAAGTCTGAAACTCACCATATAAATGCTGGTGTCCCCCAAGGCTCCGTTTTGTCTCCGACTCTTTTTCTCATTTTTATAAATGATCTCTTGTCTGCAACATCTAATCCAATTCATTCCTTCGCTGATGACAGCACTCCTAGCTTCTCATATTCTTTCCAGGACTCACGTCCCTGCTCTTCGGCCGTAGAACTGGAACGGCAACGTATGTTAAGCTCATTAAATTCCGACCTTGACAGCATTTTAAAATGGGGTTCAGCCAATAGAGTGGAATTTAATGCTTCGAAAACACAATGCTGTCTGCTGTCTCTAAAGCGAAACCAGAACCTACAGCCATTATCCATGAATGGCACTTGCCATTCACCGAAACCGAAAGACTTTCCATTCTCGGTATGTGCGTTCATGACAACCTTCGTTGGAATGACCACATACACGAAGTCGCCAAGAATGCTGCGAAATGTCTAGGTTTTCTCAAACGGTGCAAGAAATATTTTACCCCTTCTGATCTGGATACAATATATGAAGCTTTCATTCGCCCCAAACTAGAGTACAATTCCCATATCTGGTCTGGTGCGCCGAAAACCATATTGCATCTACTGGATAGGATCCAAAATCGTGCGTTGAAACTAATCGGAGATACAAATATCGCGAATTCTATTCATTCGCTTGAACATCGAAGAAACGTTACGTGTCTCACACTGTTTTATCGCTTTTTTAACAAACAGTAAATAAATAAATAAATAGGCGGCGCAACAGGCGGTAGACACCCAAGGCCTAGCTTCTCGCAACCATTCGTTTTGTGTGAGTTTCTATTTTTGGAACGAATGGAAGGGACCTACAATTTTATGCCGAGTCCGAACGGCTGAATTGAGAAGCTTTTTCAGGACAGTCATACTCTCGGATGTTTGTCAGACGTTCGCGAGAGGTGGCGCAGTAGAAAAAAACACTAAGATGTAATTTGTGTTTTTCCGGAGATCGAACCTGGGATCCCTCGCACAGCAGTCCAGCACACTAACCACTGCGCTACTGCGCCCACAAACAAACAGTGCTCAAATGAAATTGCCGGCTGCATTCCGCCCCTTCAGCAATTCATCCGCAATACTCGCCTTGCTAGGAATGCCCATCAGTTTACCTTTCAGCCTATCTTCGGGCGTACTATGAAATATAGAGACTCTTTCATAAGCCGTACAACACGAATGTGGAATGCCTTGCCCGGCTCTGTCTTTCCTCCTCAATACAATTTACAGACATTTAAAACCAATGTGCATCGGAATCTCCTATCTTCTCTATCCCAATTTCCTTAATGCCCGCGCTGTGTAAATCACATTGCACTATAAGAGTAGTCATATCCTCTTTAGCGCGTGTTAATTATAAAAAAAAAACTCTATATTTGCATGGAACGATGCATCTTTATATATGGTATGGATCAAACAATTAAGGGGTGTAACACCGACAACGCATTTGAAAAAGTTAATTTTAGCTCCATACTCTTTAAGTCGCTTGAAAATTATTGCTAGGTCTTCTCTATGCCAGGTGCCTGTACCACAAAACAACAAGTTTAGTTAAACAGGCAAATTATAACAATTAACAATATTTTCTGTACCACCAAAACATAAGTTAACTATCGTCTTAACACTTGTTAACACAATTTCTAACAAGTGGGAAATTTGATGAATTCTCGGTTTCTATACCACAAAACAACAATTGTTAAAATTGTCTGTTAAATTGTTGCAAAATTCTAACTGATGAATACAAAATTTTTAGCTCGTGACAAGTTATATTTCTTGATTTGGTTTTCGAGATTTTTAAGTGTTTTTTTTATTTTCTATTAAATTCTAATCATGATTATAAACTGTTTAATGTTTGCTTTGCTCTTATAAGACAAGAATCACAAAGCCAAAGTTTCCAAACTGTAATTTCCAGCAGCAAAAACTCCAAGGCTGATCAAGTAGTGAAACAGGCGACTATAGTAATTATTTTATTAAACAGTAGGTACCTATTTTTTTATTTTTTATTTTTTTTTAAATTTCCCTCCCCATATGGCTGACACTGCGACCTGACAAGATCTATTGTATCGTAAGGGATAAGGTTATTCTAAGAGACGTGTGACCTCCCTAGTGAAGGCCACAATATCCTTAGTAGCGGAGTTCCTAAGCTCTGCTGGTAAAAGTATTTCCTTGTTGAAGATACGTTTTTTTAACCAATGAAGTGCCGGGCAATCACAGAGAATGTGTTCGGAGGATTCCTCATCCTCAAGACAGAATCTACATTCTATCTCCGGGCACAGATTCATTTTGTTAAGATGATATCGCAAGCCCCAATGGCCTGTGAGAAAGCCCACCAGCCTTCTGATAGTATCCTTGTTTAGGTTGAGGATTTCCTTGTAGGAGTAAGGTTTAATTAAACTTTTGGATTGTCTTAATCCCGGAACATTTTCCCAGTGGTACAGACGAAGTTGATGTTCCCAATCGTTAATTATACCTAAGGCAGTAGTCCAATTGACTCTGCAATAAGGTTCTGGTCCACAGAACGCGGATTCAGATCCGGCCCTAGCTAGTTGGTCCGCCGATTCGTTGCCTGCAATACCCTGATGTCCAGGTACCCAACCAAGTTTGACCTTGTTGTGTTTGGATAGGAATTGCAAGGCATCGTAGCAGCACTTTACTGTTTTTGAGTCCATCGTATTGGATGATAGGGCTTGTAAGGCCGTTTGACTATCTGAAAAGATTTGTATTTTGGCGCCTTTAATTCCCTTATTTGAGTTTAGGACGGCGCAGATCTCAATGGCATGGACTTCAGCCTGAAAAACAGTGGAACACATTCCCATGGGTATTGAGACTTTGGTATTGGGTCCAAAGACACCAGCACCAACTCCAGATTCCATTTTCGATCCGTCAGTGTACCAGACCAAACTTTTAGGGTCCAGTATTGGAGCACCATTGGCCCATTTCGTGCGGTCCAGTATTTCTACCTCAAATAGTTTCCCAAAACAATATTCCCTAACCATAATGTCGGGGATGGAGCAGAACATATCCATGTTTGGGATTGAGTTAAGTATTTCCAGGTGTCCCACATGGTCAGCTGGTTTAAACTTGTATTCTAGCTGCAGCTTAATAGCACATCTAGCTGCCACTTTCCTAATAAATATGTCTAAGGGTGAGAGCCCTATAATAGCTTCTAATGCTGTAGTAGGGCAGGTGCGCATAGCACCCGTGATGCCTAGACAGGCAATACGCTGTAGCTTTTGTAGACTATTTGCCGTTGTCCGTTCAAGAACTTTCGGCCACCAGACAATTGCCGCGTATGTGATAATGGGCCTTACCATCATGATATACAGCCAGTGTATCATTTTGGGGTTTAGACCCCAAGTTCTGCCATACAGTTGCCTACTGGCCCACATGGCTCTAGTGGCACGTTCTGTGGCAGACTTGATTTGTGAGTTCCAGTTGAGCTTCTTATCAAGGACAATTCCGAGATATTTGACTTCATTGGAGTAACTCAAGGTAGTGCCGTTTACGGTTATAGTGTTAAGATTAATCAATCTCTTCCTTGTAAAAGGCACTAGAATGGTTTTACTAGGATTTATAGAAAGACCTTCGAAATTGCACCATTCTGAGACATGTAGAAGTGCGTTCTGCATCCTACAGGTAATGGTAGCGCTGAGCTTTCCACTGATGATGATCGCTAGGTCGTCAGCGTAGCCGATGGCACTAAAGCCTAGGCTGTGCAGACTGACTAACAGACTGTCGACGACTAGTGACCACAAGAGAGGAGAGAGTACTCCCCCTTGAGGGCAGCCTTTTGCTGCTGTCACAGACACCGACACACCTCCGGAGGAGGATGTAATTATCCGACTTTCCAAAATGGCTCTGATCCACTGGTTGGTCGGGTCGGCATGTCGCAGGTCCTGCTCATAAAACTTCGTTGCTCCCCTCGGGTTATCTATGTGCTTTTCGTCCGGCAGGCGTATTTGACAACAGTTTTTTTTATATTTTTTTTCTTTAGGTTGTCGTTTGCTTTAATTTTCAGACTACCTACTATTTATGAATATTTTACTATTCTAGAGAATTCCTCATTCTAATCGTGCATATAATCTCTATTCTGATTTGAACTATATGTACATTATAGTTCTCTAAACTAAACTACTCTCCCAACGCGCACACTCTTTGGATCACCATTTAGTTTTGCAAAATTCTACAACAAGTGTTAAGGGCAATTTTCCTTGTTAACTATCATACCGAATAATTTGGTGGTACAGAAAATAACTTCGCCTGTTAAATTTATATGTTAAGAAGTTACTTGTTGAAAAGTTAAATTGTTGTTTTGTGGTACAGGTCAGGCCCCAGGTCATCTCTTCTCTATGCCAGGTCATCGATATAGCCGAATGTAAAGTCGAGACCAAAACAAACTTCGGTTCCATTTGAACATTCCGAAAGAAGTCAGTATTGGGGGTTTGTAAATGTCTCCCGGAGCTACCGGAATCAAGTGATACGCTCTGACTATATCGTTTTTTGAAAATCGTGTCGAATTGGGTGACGGTCAGGCATTGTAATGCGGTTGAGCCAGCTATAATCACGACAGAACAGAATTTGTAATAATTCTAATTTAACCGTGAAACCCATTGTAACTAATGCCTTTGTAAATCATTTATGTCAATAAAAATCCTTCGCAGACTCTTTTGCCCATCATCAAAACCATTATCACATTTTGCTTTCTTCATTTTCCAAATCCTCAGGCCGTTGATTGACTTTATTAACAGATCGTCCGAAAATGCAATTATCCACCTTTTTCGTCGCAAGTGTGCGACGAGTACTAATAAAATTTTCACTGGAAAAACGGATTTTCGGTTAAAGGCATAATCAAGCCCACTCAACCCTGTGGGCTTCCATTTCAATACAATAATTAAACGACCAGACCGAGTTCTCTTCGATGGGGTTTCCCCGCACTGAGCCTCCTTACAGGCTCTGTGTGTACTATACTTAACAGACTTTTAACGTCGTCGCATGTTTCACCTCAGCGCACCAACAAAAAGAAAAACTTTTACAGGCGCAAAGTAAAAAAAAACCCAACCGTCCATAAATCTGAAGTAATTATGCATTTCCCCATGATAACCACTATTCCAAAGGGTAAAGACCAGCCCATCTCCACCCATTCCAGGCATATATCTCCCACAGACACAATGAGCCAAAACTGAAAACAGTACTCAACGCAAGGTGAGAACTCACTTAACCTGGCAAACATAGCCGTGCAGGTAAACCATACCCCCAGCCCTATAATGTACAAAATGTATATTCATCTCTTGGTTAGCTACCGGTTTTTGCGTCGTCGTTGGTCGTCGCAGTAATTCACTCTTCGGTATGGAAGGTTGCACGAATGAATGAGGCCATCAGTAACCCTTCGCCACCCTCTGCTTGTCCGACAGGATGAAATTGCATAAAAGCCTCGTGTTATTATGTGCAATTCATACACCCCAGTAGCAGCTCATCATCTCTCTCGCCGATCCTTCGACTATACTGTGGCATTAAATTCTATGAAAGCAACGCGTTTAATGTGGGTGCTGGGCCGCTGCGCCACGCCATGAATATCCTTAATTCTCGTTAGGAAGCTCCAAAGTAGCCATATTATAATTCTACAGGCAAACTCCTTCGTCTTTGCCTGTTTTTTTTCCTCGGTCTTTCGTGTTGTTGGTTTTCTTTTTCATTCAATTTTTTTTGCGCGCGTAAGTTGTGCTTTCCGCTTCATTGCTTTTGCTCCTTCACCTTTGTTACTCCCTTTCTTATTTTCTAGTTGAATAAATGAACTTAGACTGAAGGATAATAACGGCAATTTATTTTGCATAATTGTTTAATATTGAAGGACACCTCGGGGGAGGCCGATTGAGGTGGTCTAAAATGATCAAAAATCCACTCCTGGTGGTGTTGATAATGGGACGCGCAACTGTGTATGCACATTTATTTTCCGCGTCTAAGTGGCTCAAATTATTGTGTGCATTGGGTCAATCAACTGTGCGAGGAATTACCATCATCAAGAGGATTAATAAATTCGACACAGATATGCCCATGCCCACAGGGTGGTGGCAAAAACCAACGGACAATCGATAGAAAATGTTTAACAAAAAATGTTGCGTATACGCCCGAGGGTGTTTTGCTTTGAAATGTTAAAACTTTACTATTTACTTTTTCGAAGTAAAGGAAAATGAACTTTTAAACTATTAAATTGGAAAAGTGGGTAGTAATGAATTGAGATTCATTTTATTAAAAGGGCGTAGCCAAGTAGAAACTGTTGGTCACAGTTACATCACTACGAATTGTACCATTTTGCTACCTAGTTCTGCTTTATGGCGCCGAGTACTGGACGATAAGCAAAAAGGGATAGCTGATACTGAGCACTTTCGAAAGAAAACTACTTCCGCCGATTTTTGGTCCTGTAAAGAACTAACGATGATTCTCAATCGCGCTATGTCTATCTCCTAATCCTAAGGGCAATCCTAGACCACCTTGCTGGGGTCAGGAGATTATATCTCTACGGAAAACATGCAGGCAGCTCTTTAGTCTGGCCAAACGATCTCGCGAATCCACCGACTGGATCTCGTACAAAGAGGCCCTCAAACCAAAGGACTCGGCAGTGCCCCAGCCAAGTTCTCTAGCATAGGCACTTACCCTTTTTACAGGAACAAACTCAGGCTGTTTTCGACTACCCCTCTAACTTCAGAAACAATTGAGCCAGAAACTTCGTAACTAGTCAGTCACAAAAAGTAATAAGATCTAAATGTACGCCAAGTTCTTAGCTTAAGAAGGTTAAATGTTCAAAAAAGAAAGTTAAAAATTGGTAGGTTCACTGGTCAAGTTTTCAAATTCTAGTATATTGTAACGGGTGTCCCATAATTCACGCACAATTTTGCGCCATTTAATAGTGATGCCAACGGAAAAAAAATGGAGTTATTCGGAGTTAGAAAAATGGAGCGCTATACGGAAGACCAACGCATTTTCATTGTTGAGCAATATTTTAAAAATAATGAAGGTTTGTCAGCTACAGTCCTCAATTTTCGAACAAAATCATCTTCAGTAATGAAACTCAGTTCCATATTGATGTCTTCGTTAATCGTCAAAATTGTCACATTTCAGGTTCAAAAATCCATGAGTAATTGTTGAGAAACAAATGCATCCACAACTAGTTACGCACATAATTTTTGTTGTTAGGAAAGCCCCACGAAATTCTTGGAGGCACTTCTGTGGAAATATAGACGATATCTCTGAGGCTTCTAGGCTCACAAAGATCCTTGCGGTGACTCCTAGGTTACCGAGCTATCTTAAGAGAGCTCGTCGTCTATCTCTAGTTCAGAATCTCTATAGATCTTCTAGTGCAAGAGTTCCCAATCTTTTCCATCCAGCGACTCCCTACAAAGGAACTAAGCACAGATATGTGAATAGAAGCTAAGCTTACTGAAGATCCACTAAAGGTATTTTCAATAAGGATGGATCTACTTTGCAATGGAATAAAACAAGCACAGACACAGGCTGTGGGCGAGGTATTAACAAAATCCTTTTTTTATCTGAAAGGCCCATTATGTCATTATTGTATGGAATATAACACCATGTCCAAATGTCCACCGCAGCTTCTCATGGTAACACGAATCCGAGTGGTCCAATCTGCCGCATAGACCCGCTGAATTTGAACGATGACATTGGTTATGTTGGGCTTAAGAGCATATGTCGATTGCGGTTTATTCGCATAGAGCCGCGATTTTAGGCAACCCTACAGCCACAAGAATTAGTCTAGCGGGGTTAAATCACACGATCTTAGAGTTAGCCATACCCTCAAATCGTTCATGCAGAATGTACATCGTGGCGTTTGCCAAGTTGATGTCTGCAAAAAGCCGACTTCTTGTGCATGGCAAGGAATTGACTACCTTGGTTTCTCCTGTACACTTTCACGGAATGCGGCAATGTTCTCAACCGATCTGGCGTTCATTTGTAGTACGGGTTGATTGCTTAATGCTTACCGAACCGGTTGTCTCGAATTCGGCCACCAAACGTTGAAGAGCCACCACTGCGTCTGCCGTAAAATGGGCGCAACGCGCGCATCTTTTCCACTTACTTGCCATAGTGGTTTGGCATCAGTGACTGAAGAGTAAACCATGAGATTAGACAGACGCTACCAAAACACAATGGCCGCCACAAACTGCTAACATCCGACTTGGCATTTTTTGTTCAAATCGAGCTCAAAGCTGATGGAGCTCCGTGTGCGTACCGTCTTGCGACGCCCCTAGGATAACCCTGTTCTAGTGGATACCCCCTTCCCAAATATCTGCAATGCCATCAGGAGTCCTACTGGGACTTCGGCTAGGTATATTTTAAGAACAAAATTCTCTGGACTATAAGCGGCTTTAAGCCATTCAAGTCTCCTGGACCTGATGGCATAATACCAGCCGAACTTTATCAGAATGTGGAGCTAATCCTTCCATGGGTAACAGTAATATTCAAAAGTTGTCTGGATTTGTCTCACATTTCTAAGTCATGGACGGAAGTAAATGTTGTTTTCATACCCAAGGCTGGTAAAATCTCGCATGTTAACCCCAAGGATCTCAGATCCATAACTTTGTCATCATTTCTACTGCAAGCTCTAGGGAAATCGATAGACTCGCATATACGCTGCAGCGTTAATGAAAATCTTCTGTCCGCCTTGGAATTGATACGTTGATTGCCGATTTGGTGAAGCAATTGCTCATCAATTCAAAGCTGGGCGAACCATCGATCGGTTCGGAGGTTCGTCAGTAGGGGTACGCAACAAGGTGGTGTGATCTCACCTCTTCTTTGGAATCTAGCGGTGTGAATGAACTACTTCTAATACTGGAAGGGGAAGGGTGCAAGAGGTAATTGCCTATGCAGATGCCGTTGTCAGGAAAACATATCATCAGAATGCCCTCTCTAGGCTTTCTAATTGGACCAACAAATGCGGGGTTAGCGTCAATCCTCAGAAAACTGAACTGGTTCTCTTTACAAGGAAGTACAAAATTCCCGTCTTTGTTCCCCCAAACCAAAATGGTACCCTGCTCTCTAACACGGCCAATTATTTAGGCCTCATTCTAGATAGCAAGTAGTCAAGCCGCGATTAAATCTAAAACCGCCTTCAATTGCCGCTTATCTCTATGGGTGCCGGGCCATAGAGACATTCCAGGGAATTGCAAGGGCCGACGAATTCGCTAGGCATGGCACAACTTTGTCGATTCTACCGGAAAAGGAGAATCTCTATATGCCTCTCGCTACGTGTAAACTTTTAATTAAACAAAATGCGATAAGCATCACTTCTCGACGGTGGTCAAACTGCATCACGTGCTCCATCACGAAATAGATCTGGCCCATGCTGGATCTCAAGCGCTCCAACAATCTTGTAACATTAAAAAGATCCAAAATGAGCACATTAGTATGTGTCATCACGGGACACTGTATTATTGGGAAACATGCTCTCAAGCTGAGCCTCCCATCCAACGATTTCTGTAGAAGCTGCATGGACGAGGAGAATGAAGATTGAAGAGACTACTTTTCACCTCCTATGAACGTTCCCAGCCCTCTCAGCTTGCAGAAAACTACATCTTGGAGAATACTTCTTCGACAATCTCGGCGAACTCGCTACTGCAAACATGGTTCAACGGGTAGTTGTGAGATCGTTTGATCCTGTCTTATCACAATAGGCCTTCTCTGGCCTGAGGCTGCATTTGTTGCGGCCTGCCACCCTAACCTTGGTCCAGTGTGCGAGAAGGGCGAATGAAGGAAAAGCCTTCAATGGGAATACTTTGTTATAAGATCCCAAGTAGTCTCAGAATTTTATTTGTAGCAAAAGCTACTGTTGGCTGACGTTCCCCTAAATCTGCCTCTACATCAAAATTAATGCCAAGCGATCTGCTATGATTCCAGTCGAGCTGTAGCCAACTACATGTCTTAGAATGTTAGCAATAAATCCCCTCAAACTGCGAAGCCTAATGTGACATAGAATGCGCATTGATGTTGTGTTAATAAAATAGTAGTATAAGGAGATTGCGAGGAAACAAAAACACTCGTCTAGTTACTTGTCTGCAGATTATAGTATGGTCGAGTCCCACCATGGCATATACATACTATTTTAAAGTCGTTGTAATGTAACTCTAGTCCAGCAATTTGTTTAGGAAGATATTTGCCATTTATTACGTTCATATAAATCGAATAACTATTTCTCAAACCCAATCTCCATAAAATATATTTCCAACTGAATATCTATCCCGTCAAGTTACCTTGCCAACTTTCATATGTGCATACTCACTACTACAAAGTTGCTTAACTTTTCGAAAACAATTCCAACAAAGTAAGACATTCACTGCATAAGTCATCGTACTCTCAAATTCAAACAAAACTACCCCCGCAACACATAATGGCTCAGCACTTAGGAAAACTACAAAGCTAACGCCCTATGCATAGACATTGACAATAGTGGCGTAACAATCTTTTCATTGCCCAATTTGCCTCCAACACTTAAAGACAATTTCGAAAAATAGTCTCCGAAAAGTTTCTCTCCTCTTACCTGGCCTCATTCTTTAATTGTTGTAAAGAAAATTGCAAGAGCAACGACAACAAATGAGTCTGGTTGGCAAGGACAATGCAGAAGAACACATTTCAGACAGACAGGACAATTGCAATTATCTTCCGCAGTAGTCCATTAGAGAATGAAGGATTTGGGCAATGAAATCTACCATCATTTTTCAATGCACTTAAGTATAGAGTGTGCAGTGAATATCAATTCGATATATAGATTCGTAGCAAGGATGATGCATAATTTTGTCCTTTTTATGAAGGTGATGCTGATGGTAGAGAAAAACTTTTTTTTTTACGAAAATAATCTAATTCGCTTCATTGACCTCACTAACGAGGCTCCATTGTCAACCCACTTGTAAAGCTAAAGTCTTATTGCCAATAAAAGTTTCACACCCCCTCTCGACCATATCTCGTCTATCGTTCGTCAATATTGAGCCACCAAAAAAAAAAAAAAAAAACAGCAAACCAACTTTCTATCTACCCGCCATACCACATCCGATATCTGGTATCCATGAAAACACTATTTGGTCACACATATTTTATGTGTTTACTTGGGTAATGTATAAGAGCTCTATAGCCAAAGACCAGCCAGTACTACCGTGAACCGAGACCGAATTCAAAACCAAATTAAAAGTAAAGCTCAGCAATAAATCTGAATCTGGAAAATCTCTGTGGTAATCCGTTTCCGATCGTAAATTTAATAATGTTTGCCAAAAAAGAAAACGGATCGATGCCAAAGAACAGACACACAAAGCATAGGTACCTATGTAGTTGGACATACTAGTTCGCTATCAGCCCTTCGTTCACTGTGGTGTTTCCAAAGGAAGAATAAATTGCGAAAATCACTATTGATTTGACCGTGTCCGTCGTGTCGCATGTAATGAAAGTGTATATCTATCTGCCAGGGTGCGGTTGTTCTCAGATACTGATGACACGATGGCGTGGTAATAAAACTCCTATTGCAGAGAGAGAGAAAAAAACTACGTTTCGTGCAATTTTTCTTTTGGAACTCTTCCATCATTACAACTATGTGTAGCATCTCGGATGCCATAAGCTGTGGACTATCAACACCAACGATGTCCTCAATTTTGCAGACGACCCACAAAACTCATACACAAGTTTCGCTTTGAAGCGGGCGGCGGCGGTCGGCGGCGGTCGGCGTCCATAAAGAACGATTTCTGTTCATTATTAATATTGAGCTTTTATGGCTTATCGTCGGGTGGTGGTGGCCAAGCGAGGCCTAGTCATCGGTCATGTGATGGCCGAAAGGACATAAAAACACAACAACACCAATAAAAGTTACTTTTTAATCATATCTAAAAAGCATACTAAAAACGGAACAATGTGGAAAGTTTAAGCACGTGTTATTGCTTAGCCGGGCTAGAAGTATAGAGGATGGCCACAAGCCCATTGAGCCGTTTTCTTGGACAAATATTTCATAAGGTAAACGGGTAAAGTTTAAATTAAATTGCTCACATACCGAACGGCTTTGTGTTATGGCTTTTATTATGTCCTTGCGGACGAGTGTGCATTGGGCCATTTAATGCGTCCCATTTAAGAGTGTGTTGGTATAGTGAATAGGGTACAATGCGATAAATGTGGGTATGCCACAGGTTTAATTAATCATTTTTGAATCAAGTTCTGTTAATAGCTCCTCTAGCGATAGGTACATACTACATGTATAAGTATAACTCATGTGCACATGCAATTGCGTCGAAAACAAGGTTCTTGGGAATAAGTCGTCTCCTGGGTGACAAGTCGGCGAAAACTGTACATGAGTGCGGCCTTTACTATTATAATGAAATTCGTTTTTCTAGGCTCTGAATGGATTGGAGCGGTGGTTAAATTCGGGCGGTATCAATCGTATGCTGACTGCAATTAGTGATACGGATAGGGTTGCTTTTGAAGGCTTTGGTGGTCAATAGTGAGGAGGGAGTTAAATGGCTCTCTAGTGTCATTAAAGTGGCCTGGGAATGCGGCGAAACTCCCAGCGCTTGGCAGAATGGGTGATTGTGCACCTTTTCAAGAAAGGGGATAGAATGAAAGGATTGCTCCAATTACACAGGTATAAAAGGCTTTGCCAAGGTGCTGGAAACGCGCCGCTGCAGAGCTGTGGTCGAGGCAGAACTAGGAGCTGAGCAGTACGGTTTTTGTCAGAAACACAACCGACCAGTTATTCACTATCAGAATGGTACTTGAGAAGGCTCGGGAGTATGTTACACCTGTTTACGCATAAAAATAAAATAAATAGGTGGCGCAACAGGCGGGTAGACACCGTAGGCCTAGCTTCTCGCAACCATTCGTTTTGTGTGAGTTTCTATTTTTGGGTCGAATGGAAGAGATGGTTGACAATTCTTAGTACCAAACATTATGAAAAAAGTTGTAAGATTAATAATCTCAGTTGTCAATATGATGTACGCACTTTCATTGTAATCACATTGAAGAATGCGTTTGTTGAATTGAAAATCGGGGTTGTCAATATCAATACACAAGAAAACACGTTTAGGTTTATAATTCACTCACAGTCACTTTTGACTGTGAATCACATGACAGTCTTGGTAAACGTCGAGTAAACTTTGCGTCTAGGCAGATGTGGTGGTTTGTCTACTAATGAGCCCGATGTGGTGGGTCATCGGGGCGAAACGCATTCTGGGGCCTGTACCACAAAACTACAAGTATTGTACAACAGGCGACAACAACAGGTTTTCTGGTACAAAAACCATTGTTAATTGTTAAAATTCGCCTGTTGTACAATACTTGTAGTTTTGTGGTACAGGCCCCAGAATGCGTTTCGCCCCGATGACCCACCACATCGGGCCCCTGGAGTGTGTATATGTGTATTATTAATATAATATGTTGAATTGTTGACACTCCACTGTAAGTATAAATTCCTTAATCTTGGTAGCAGGTGTTTTATATCATGACGATATTATTTTGAAAATCGAATTCTTTAATTCAATTACTTCGTTCATTAGATTGAAAATTGCGATTTTCATTATGAAAATCGAGTTCTTCAGTTTAACAACTATGATTTTCATTATGAAAATCAATTCCTAAAATTTAACGACTGCGTTCATCAAATCATCAACGGCGGTTGTCAATATGAAAATCGAGTTCTTCAATTTAACTTCTGCGATGTTCAGATTGACTACTGCGATTTTCATTATGAAAACCGAATTCTTCAATTTTGCTTCGCCGGTCTTCAGATTGACGATTGCGATTTTCATTATGAATATCGAGTTCTTCACTTGAACAATTGCGATTTTCATTATGAAAATAAATTCCTCCAATTTGACTACTGCGTTCATCAAATCAACAACGGCGATTGTCAATATGAACATTTAATTGATTCAATTTTAATTGACAACCCAAGTTCATCATATTGACAACTGCGGTTGTTGGTTCAAAAATAGCAACTTTTTCTTCAATATGACGAACTTTGTTGTTAATATGACGTACCTTTTTGGTTCAGCGTAGGAGGTCCGTCAGTTCCCTTTTTTATCTAAACCTACTTAATGATTTTCTGAGTTTTTCTGAGGGGAGTACATAACACGATACCAAAACGTTTTTTTTTTCGTGAATAATTCCCCTCGGCGGATTCCACGATAGGGGTATTAGGTACATATATTTTTCATATTTGTCAAAAAACATAGATACCTTTATAAGGTTTCAAATGAAGTTGTGCCTATATTATATATTTTAAACAAAAAGAATCACCATCAAATTTGTACACACTTAAGCCGTGTGACAATTGGGCTAAATAGTTATCCTCGGATAATTTTCTGACACTATTGTGGTAGAAAACGATTTTTCAGTTGTCAAAAAATGATCCTATAGGCTAATTTTTTGACGTTTTATTTTTGCCTAAATTTTGATAGACTGTTAAAGGAGAATTTCACTGAATTTCAATTAATTAATAGCGTAAAATTCGATAAGGCTCTGTTTTAAGACTGGAGTTTGGTGAACTACTCTTTCAACACTTTCATAAGTGTCAGAAAATTATCCTAGGATAAATATGTATTTAGCCCAATTGACATACGGCCTTACAAATAATAGAAAAAATTAAAATAAGCAATTTAAGCATAAAAATGACCTAATGCGGCTGCTTCCAGGCGACGCGACGATGAAAGGATATCCGAAAGTCGTTGACGACTAAAGAAGACGATATTACCAAGTTTAAATTTTGGTTAATATGTATTTTTAAATATTTTTAAAATGTTGTATTATTAGCAATATTCAAATGGGTCTCAAAGGTGTCCCAGTCTCCCCTATTCATTTTGGTTGTCAAATTAATGTCATTTAGGACACAATCGATAGCACTTTCGATAACATTTAGCAATCGTAGATTGGTAGCACAGTTTTTATCTGGGCTTAAGGCATAAGCCCCGATTACTATCCGGACTAACTAATCCTATTCCTATATAGGATTGCGTATTTGTATGGAAAACTTGCTAACACTCATCAATAATACACACATTCATTATTTCTTAAATCTTTCTAATCTTTTAAAAAACCATTACCTATTGATAAATTCATTTGTTCATGTAATATTTTTTTTTTCCTTTCATTATTATTTTAAACTTTACTGAATTCAATATTTACTTAAAAATTGTAAAAATGCAATACACCATAAAGTGACCGTTACTATTTTGGGTATAAAAGACGAATTAGTCTAGTTACAGTCTGAAGAATAAAGCTAAAGTGAACACTTTATCTTTGAATGGAAGGGACCTTTATTTGTATTTGTTTTGGAACTGTTCTCAAGCAATAGCAGTAGACAGGCTGAATGATCACTTGGTCGCCTGGCTCTGATCATCGTCATCATCATCGTCGCTCGCTGCTGATACCTGGGAAGATTTTTTGAGTTTATAGAGCAGTAGACAGGCTGAACAAATTATTTGGTCGCCTGGCTCTCGTTCTCTTCGTCGCCTATCATCGCCACGAGGATTTGGAGTTTTGGACAGCTCTACGTCTACATACACACACACCCACCCACCCGCAAGCTAATCGCTCGCTTCAGCGCCTAATATTTTTGTTTCTTCGTAGATTCCTGCAAACAGTGCATGTTAACAAACGTTGCTGGCGGAATCATTTTTAATCGTTGAGCTATAAAATAAAGATCGATAAAATATATGAATGAATGAATGAATACGGACTATGTATTTATCGCATTTAAATGTTCTGGACTCAGTTCTAAGCTCAGAACATTTAAATTCCGAGCTCCCTTAGGGCTCAGTGCATAGCTCATGTTGTTAAGGATGTGTTATTGTAACAGCTAGGGCGTGTAATACATATAGGTACACTTCGTTTCAACTATGCTATGAGCTCAAGCATGCATCAAATGTAAGAACAAACACCAAATATGACAGTTTATATCACTTTGTCACAAATGCTTGCTGACTTTCAGACTGATTTGTAAAAAGTTACTATTGATGGTTTTATTGTTTTGCATTTGTCTACCTATATTACTTTACTTACTTGTGACAGATATTCCTTAAAACAATCCCAGTATGGTGCTACATACCATTGCAAATGGCGCCATTAAAACAGCGACCTAAGAATACAAAAACGCCCATTATAACATAAGCTCAATTTTATTTTCCATAAAAATACAGGAAGTTTAGTAACATATCAGTCCGCATTGCAATTTCTTATTTTCCACAAACTGTTGGTATCTTTTTGTGGTCGAGAGTACGCAAATTTATTTTTATCGAAAAACAAATACTCTTTGTAGTACAAATTCTTTAGATAGCAATAATCACCGGCCAGCTCTATATTCCATAATTTGTTATCCACAGATGCACGGTGTCCAATGTACACAATATGCCAAGTCTCATTATCGTTAGTAAAATTTCCATATGTATAAAGATAATTATTCCCGCCAATAGTTCCTTCAAATACGAATGGATCGTTTTTTCTACTTACTCTGAATGGTATAACCACATTACCAAGATCAAGCTGTTTAGCATGCATGAAACTTTTCGTTTGCACGTGCCATAGACAAATTTTCGGCTCGGAGAAAAGATTTTTAGCACAAGCAGGAAGGCTGTCCACAATATTGTTGAAGGTATTCTTTTCACTCGGATGTAGGTTGGCAAACTCGGTCCGATTTTGAATTTCACTTAGATTTGATGCCAGACTCAGTACAACGCTGTTGTTGAGGTCTCCGGCAGCTTTGATTTTTTCAAAAAGCCCTTTGATGCCCGAAACAGCCTGTGAAATGTTTTTATTTCTGACAATAAGTGCAAGAAGTCGCTCATGATGTGGTCGGCTGTAGGTCTTCTCAATTGCTCCACTATAGATTTCAGTGGCTACTTTATTGAGTTCCGCAAATAATGAACTGACTACCGAGATCCCCTTATCGTAGCTGCCCTCCAAAGTATTGATAACAAATTCCGTAGCGAACGCTTTCAATGCTTCTAACTGATGAGTACAATTATTGCTCTTTTCCTCCTTGTGGCTCGCAGTCGATGGTAGTGGTGTTGTGCTCGTCAATTTGGTGTGATCTACCAAAGCATCCTTCAAAGGAATACCAGTTGCCCCTTTTCTTAAATTCTCTTCAAGTTCGGTGATGCGCTGCTGGAGATTTGCCAAATTTTCTAAGTTTATTACGCCGGTGAGTACGCCAACGAGAGCGTTGTTTCCGACGTTTATTATAACAACATGGGGATTGACCATATCGACACTCAAAAACAGCGATAAGCAACCGAGAAGCAAATGTGAACGCATTCTACAAAATGCACTGTGAACTACGAGATAAGAAGCGACTCACTGAGTGCGATTTACTGACAACATTTCGGATGATCACTGAAGCTGTGAGAAGTTGCCTCATTATTCAGGATTGCCGTTGTAGTTCGATTTATACTTTTAATCTATTTTACATTATATGGAATAATTTTGTTTCTAGTGACAGCCTCTTGTTCTATTGCTCTAAACTAAAGTATACCTAAGGCAAGGTTTTAAACCGAATGCATTTATCTGTTCTTCCTTGAGGGCAAAGCGAAAGTGAACTGTTAAAACAAACCAAGCTCATTAAAAAGGTCAATCTCTCCAAAGTTCATCTCTATAGGATTAGTGGTTCTCAACATACAGGCCTTCAAAAATCGCAAAAACCGTAACTAACTCACTCACTCACTCACTTAGATGATTGTTGGAGCAAACTCACCTCCAATTCAAATGCTCATCACCAATTCAACTATTCACCACTAATTCAAACCTCGCGCCTTATTTTATACCAGTTTCCATATTTTTCAAGTACCGATTTTCATTAAAGCTTTCAAATGTACAACAATAAAAAATATATCGTTAGTTTTAAGCTACATACGTATGTTATAAAAACCCCCAAAAATAAAAAGCTTGACTTAGTCGTTGGAAACCCACATTGGTGGTCAAAACCGATCTTTTTTCTTTCGTTGTCGCTTTCGCTAATTGTCGCTGTTCTATATTCGCTAACTACTTTCTGTATAATCATTATCCGCGAAGTAACATAGATTCACAACCAGAATCTCACTATTGCGAATCATCAAAATAAAGATTCACGGTTGGCGATTGGAAAACGCTTCAATCGTACAATGATGATCATCAAAATTATGAAGCACTTCCGGCCATCCTAGAATCGTGAAATTTGGCAGAATAATGCAAGATCCTATGGTGCATACACTGGAAAAAGTCCAAAACTTGAGATTTTCCATTCATGGGGCGTGGTATCCGCCCACTTTTGAAAATCGGTTATTATTTATTTGGGCCACTTCTCATTGCCGTAGCATGTTTAAATTTGGTAGAGCGGTAGTACCTGCATTGTACGAAAGGACAAATTTCAAAAATTCAAAATTGTCCATTGAAGGGGCGTGGAATCCGGCCACTTAAAATATGAATAGAAGTCAAATCTACCTGCTAAATATAATTTTAATGAATACTTTATAAGAAAGAAATCCAAAGTGATGGTATAGTCAGTGTCTATTAACATATTAAAAAGAGAAGTCGTTTCAACGTTGTTTGTGAATTCTCATAGAAAAAGAGCTTCGCAAAAAGTAGTGAAATCACACCAAAAACATAAGTGTAAAAAAAGAGCCAAGTTCTCTTATATAGAACAACAAAAATTAGGTGCGTAACTAGTCAGCCATTTCGCCAAATGTCTGCTTCGTGTTTTGTAAATCTACTTCGTTTTTTCGGGCAATTTGCTACTTTTTTTGGGTTCAGCATTATCATCCCTGAGATTTGTCGAGGGTCTAGGCTGATATTGGTCCAGCTCATTGTGATCGTCAGATCGGTTTTACACATGGTAGTGTTCGGACCTGGCAGTGGATAATTTTTTTTATTTTAATTCCGTGGTTTACACTGGTGGCGGTAGAAACGGGAAACACAACGAATCCAAGTAGTTATTGTACCCTAAAAATCTTTTTAAACAATAAAACTTTATTTAACAAGTGCCTGGTGAAAAACGCATAGAGCGCTTCTACGTCCTAAAGTTAGTGGCATATAAAAGTACATTTATATGTACTGAAGATGCAATCGTTGTAAATTTAATAGCTAATCCTAGGCGGAGTCTATAAATAAATGGATTTATTGTTAAAATTTGAGAATTTGAGAAGATGTGTGGGATCGATTAGGAAAACATACGTAAAGGGGTATCCTAGACTCCAGTGGAGGCTAGATACTCACTTTTTCGGTTAGAGCGTATCGTTGGCCGTGGATGCTGAACTCTAGTTTAGTTAGGGGTGGGCCAGATCTTGGAGAGTATTAACATCTACATCTCTCCTTCTCTCTCTCCCGCTGAGTAAGAACATGGTGAATTAGGCAAAACTCGGGCCTCGCAATAAGGGTAGTGGGAGGTTTCGGCTGCACACAGTTATGTTCTACCATCTAGGTCTAGGTTTTCACCGGTAGCAGACTAGATAGACCAAGTTCTACCCACACAAATGATTTTTCGGTCATTGGAGCATTTCTGTTTGCGTATGTGTGCTTACGCCAATTTACTTATCCGTAAAAGCATAGGGCATAGGCATTTGCCCAGCCGTTCGTTACAAGCCATAGCCATAACAATGTAGCGTGAGAGCGAGACGAGAGCGAGATCGAGTCTGTGCTCGAGGTTGCCACTTAGGTTTTTTCAAGCAAACATATAATTTTTTTGGTACTAGTATTTTGAAACAGTTTTATTATTTTGAGAAATATTTAAATCAACTCGCGATAATGGTAGAACTCGTTTAACCACAATAATTAATGGTGGTGAAAAAGGCAATTTAATTTTTGGAAAAAAACGGCAGACATTTTTTTTGAGCAGTTGAACACCGCAGTTAACTAATACATACATAACTTTCAAAATATGTATGCCAATTGAGAAAAAAAAAATACTATCTCAATGAAAAGGGGTTCATGTATACAATTTGTTCTACCGGCAGAAACCATCCCGCGTGAATTAAATAAAAAACGTCAAGTAAATATTTCCGTCGGTGGTCTGTTTACGACTGACTTTATTTTTGATTCATTCAATTCTTTGACAATTTAGTTTTAGTATAAAAGTGCATTTCCTGCAATATAGAAATGCTATTGCTGTAAACGGAAATGCTACACATATTGGCATCCGTTTATAAACTGCTGATTTGAATGGGGCAACGACTTAAGGTTGTTGCCCGCCATGTATGTAAAAGGTATAAACAATGCTTTGTTAATCAAATTTATAGCTATGCAAACAATTATAATTATTACTACTATTAATATTGCAAACATTGTTATGTTACTAGCATAATTAATGGTTCTATGGTATTTTAATTCTTTAATGTATTTTACATTTTCAATTTGTTCTATTGATTCAATTTCTTTCTTCTGTTATGTTTAGTTTTTCTTCATCTTCATAATGAAATTTTTGAATAAATTCTAATTGGTAATTAACAATAGTTAAATTTAGTATTTTAATAGAGCAATTGTTTAAATTTATTATAAAGTTTCCAGTAAGGTTTAATTGTCTATCGTCACATTGATTGATTACAGATTCTTTTTCTAAGTTTATGCATATAATGGTATTATCATCAATTTTAATTATTTTTGTTACTGCATTATAGCGATAAGTACATGCATTTTGTGTTATACATGAATGGCTTAAATTTAGTTCTTTCAAATAAATGTTATTAATATTGTATTCATATTGTAGGTTATTTATTTCTATAAGTTGTAGAGCTTCGATATCTATTTATTTTTTTCTTATCATTCGGAATGGGTATAATCATTTTAAGTTGGGTCGTAATGTAGTCTTTCGGTAATTTAACAGCTATAATAACTCTATCTTGGTCGAATTTCAAAAGTCCTATTCTAGCATATTCAAGTTTGTAAAAGTCTATCTGTGATATTTTTATTTCCATTCCGGTTAATATACTTGGATGGAGTATGCCTTGCTTAGCAGATGCTATATTGTCTAGTATGCTATCTATTTTGCTTTCTAATATTTGCAGCTTTAGTCATGATCGTCAGCCAATAGATTACCTGCAAATTGATTTGGTCTTTTAGTATTTGTGGCGTGTACATTTTTTAAATTATGTTTTCTGTAATATGTTTCATTCTTATGTCTTAGGTGTTTGTAATTTCTTATATAACCTTCATTGCGTCTTTCTTCATAATTTTCCCGTGAAGTATTTCTTTTATTTATATTTCTTTTCTTTTTCTCTTCTATTTTGTTCTTTAAAATTTCCGGCTTTGCATTCTCGGCCTGATTTGGAGTCATACCTAATGTGGAATGATACCTATTGTTGTATATTTGAATAGCCTTATATATTTTTCTATTGGTTGAAATGTCTGTGTCCTTTATGGTTAGTACAATTTCAAGTAAAGTCGAGTGAAATCTCTCTATATCTGAGTTACCTGTATGAGAGTTGGCCTTTGTCATATGCATTTCTATTCCCTCTTTTCTGAAGTGTTCTTTGATGTTTTCTGAATTAAATTCATTGTCACAAACTATTTTTCTTGGCTTTCCGAATTTTGTCAATTGTTCATCTATGCATTCTAACTTACTTGTGAAATTTTTGCTAGTCAAACTATATCCGTAAGCTTTTTTAGTAAATTTGTCTATAAATGTCAAATATATTAACTTATTAAAATGATAGATATCCATGTGTAATATTTCATTTCCTTTGTTCGGAGTTTCGGTCAGCTTGAATTTGGGTCTGATTGGTTTTCTATCATATTTCCCTTCCTGACAAGTCTGACAATTTCCTATTACTCTTGAAATTTCTGTTATCAGTTTTGGAAAATATATTTTGTATTTTAATTGATAGTATGTTTCTATTACTCCTGAGTGGTTGCTTTCTTCGGTGTGATAAAGAGATATTTGTCGATGAACATCTTCAGCTTTTTCTAAATCTCTTGCTCTCAGTGTAAGCTTATAAAATTTAACTTCTTTATTATGACCATACATTTCGATTAATACTTTCTGTACTTTATTATATTCCCTATCTTCTACTTCAGAATAAATACCTATCGTTCCTGCCATAATTGTTCTATTAAACAGATCCCTCCAGTATTTGTCATCTTTCGTCATGTCAACCTGAATAATTCTTTTACCATGCAGTGTCTGTATTTCATTTTGAACTGAGTAAGTTAGTATTAACTGGGTCTGGTATGTATTTATAAGTCCCTCTTTGATTGGTATATGATCTAACAATTGTTCATCCACTGAGTGTGCAGTTTCTGATGTTTCGTTTATTTAGTTTGGAATTCTGCTTAGGAAATCTGCAATTTTATTCTCCTTGCCTTTTATATACTCAATGTCAAACTCAAATTCTTGTAATTTAAGAAGTCCTCTTTGAACTCGTTGACTGAATTCTTTTCCATTATATTTTTTAGTTAAATATTTTATGGGCATATGATCAGTGATTATTTTGAATTTCTGTCCCCAAAGATATGGTCTAAAATATGAGGTGGCCCAAACCACTGCTAAGAATTCTTTATCGGTTACTGAGTAATCTTTCTCATGGTCATTTAGTGTTCGAGAAGCATAGCATACTGGCTGTCCTTCTTGTGTAAGTACAGCTCACAAAGCAAAATTACTTGCATCAGTGAAAAGTGAAAATTGTTTATTAAAGTCTGGGGCCCTTAGTAATAGAAATTCGTAAAGTCGCTCCTAAAGTCGAATTTTGTTAGGTGTAGCTAGGGTACTTTTAAGTTTTCGTAGTAATAAATCAGTTTTAACAAAACTCGAGTTTAACGTAATCATTGTGACTCAAATTTACCCATTCGCTATTGTGAGCAGAGCAGAGCTGGTTTTGACAGAACAACAAACTGCAAGTTGAGGAAAAATAATTTCTCAAAGATATCATTGCTTCAAAAACCAACAGCACAATGATAACAAGAAAAAAAATTCGTGGAAAATAAGCCGAAGAAATGACTAGTATTGGTGTCAATTTACCAATTCCGAAATTAAAGGCACAGTGGATGAGGATGAAAACTTTAGCATGCTCCAATATCTACATAACATCTAGTTATCGAAGGGAAACGCATTCAAATCGCTGCGGGGGCGCGCGGTAAAAAAAAACGCAAATGTGCACCGGCACTAAGGAACCAGATTGCCTCGACTATCAAAGAATTGTTGCCACAATATTTCCATATATCGTCCATATTGTAGTTTTCGACAGCGATGCTCATTTTAAGAAACAGCAAATTCCGTCAGTTGATTTGACGCCGAAACAGACTTCAATAGCATCAAAGAAAAATTTAACAAGAACTGGACAAGATGTTTTGCAGAAAAGGTTTGAGCAAATCAATGCATGCAAAAGGAGTTCGAAATGCAAAAACAAATTAATTTTAAACAAATTTGCAGATTGAGAATGAAACAAACCGTGTTAAATATATATACATATTTCTCGTGTTAAATTATTGTCTGTATCATCAATAATATCCCAATCTTGTAAAATTCGTTCGAAACTCATTTTGAAACGTTTGACTGTCTCTTTTAAATTCGACTTAGATACGACTCGACCACAACTAAGTATTTGTCGATTTTAGAAGTAGATCGAGCGTTTATTACTACGGATTTCGTGTTAAATTCGAGTTTACGTAAAACTCGAGTTTAAATTCGTTTATTACTAAGGGCCTGGGAATTTAAGTATGGGATGCTTAACCAGAGTTTCTTTTAATCTTTCAAAGGCTTGAATATATTCAGGGTCATTGCTATTGATTTTCATATTCTTTTTTAAGTATTTTACCATCGGGTATGCTATTCTAGCGTAGTCCTTAATAAATTTCCTATAATAACCAGTGCTACCTAGGAATCCTTTCAATTGAGTTGTCGTCAAGGGTAAAGAATACTTCTGAATTACTTCTACTTTATTCGGGTTTGGTTTCATTCCTTCCGAAGTGAGTATATGACCTAGGTATTCTGTGTTGTTCTTAAGAAAAGAGCATTTACTTAGTTGTATTTTTAGATTATGATCTGCTAATCTTTGGAATATTTTATTTAAAGATGATATATGCTCTTCTAAGGAAGTAGAAAAGATTAGTATATCGTCAAGATATACTGTACAAATTTGTCCTATGTACTCTCTGAGAATATCGTTCATTAGACGTTGAAACGTCGCTGGGGCATTTTTCAGCCCGAAAGGCATTCTGGTATATTCATATAGACCATTTGGCGTAACAAATGCAGTCTTATGTATATCTTCAGGATATACCTTTATTTGATGATATCCCTTGGCTAAATCAAGGGTGGAGAAATACTGTGACCTTCCTAACTTATCAAGAATACTCTCGATATTTGGTAGTGGGTACTTATCATCCACCGTTATATCATTAAGTGCTCGATAATCAACACATACTCTATATTTAGTTTTCCCTTCACTATCAGGTTTCTTGGCCACAACTACGATTGGTGAGGCATATCGACTATTCGATTTTCGAACTATGCCCTGCCTTTCCATATCGTTAATTTGTTTCCTGACTTCTTCCTCATGTTTTTGAGGGAGACGGTACAGTCTGGCGTTTATTTGTTGATCGGTGGTTAATGTTATTTTATGCACTATGCTTTCGGAATTTGTAAGTTGATCTCCATCTTTGTATAGGAGGCTTTTATATTTTTGCAGCAGCTCATGAATTTCTTGTTTTTCAAAAGTTTTTAAATGATCTAACTTCACTTCATCGCTTCCCCCTAATTCGTAACATTCTATATAAGGTTCAACTTCAAAAATAATTGGAATTATGGTTTTATTTTGTAACAACACTTCTCTTTTTTTTATATTTATGTTTTCTACCATATTACCTATGACATCCATACCTAATAAAAGACTGTATGATTTTTCCCCCAATGACTTGCCATATGCTTGGATAAATACATTGGATCTATATCCAAATTCCATAGGAACTGGGACTTGATAAATTTTTAATTTTTCGGCAGTCTGATTATTTACTGTGGAAAGTTTTATTGTTACCTCGTTAAGAATATTGTATGCATTACAATCTATTTTACTGGTATTAACTATAGTCATTGTGGACCCTGTATCTATTAGACATATATGTTTTTCATTTCCTATAGAAAGCTTCTATTGAATGGGCTTCTTCTGGAATGTTATTCTGTTCCTCGTTATTATTTTGATATTGAACTGAATTTAAATGAGCTATGTTATCAATATCCATTGGTTCGTTGTTTTGCCTATAATGTGTTTGCCTGGAGTTACTATAGTTGTTAGTACCTCGTTGCTGCTGGTTGGTCTGTCCAGAGTTATTGTAATTATTTTGTTGTCTTTCTGGATTGAATTGTCCAGAGTTATTGCCATTAGCATTTCGTCGCTGTCCAGGGTTATTGTAATAATTATTATTTTGTCTGTGTTGGTAGGTTTGTTCAGAAATATTAAAGTTCGAATTTCTTCGTGTTTGGTTTGTCTGTCGTGGATTATTGTAGTTAGTGTATTGTCTTTCTTCATGAACCTGTTCCGAATTATTGAAATTAGCATTCTGTCGTAATTGGTTATTAGGTATATTATTTTTTTCTTTATCTCTGTAATTTTTATATGCCCGATTACTACTTCTGTCAGTGCTTATGTTCCCTTCATCAAACCCTACATATGAATACAATATCATTATACCCTCCACAGGAAGGTATATTCACTTTGTCATTACATTTGTAACGCCAAGAAGGATTCACCGGAGACCCTATAAAGTATATATATTCTGAATCAGGATCACATTCTAAATCGATTTAGCCATGTCCGTCTGTCTGTCTGTCTGTCTGTCTGTTGAAAGCACGATAGCGTCCAAACGAATTGACCTAGGGGAATGAAATTTTGTGGGAGGACTTATTTTTACCGTCGTCAGGTTGGTATTGAAAATGGGCTATGTCGGTCAAGTAGTTCTGGTACCTCCCATACAAAACCACTATTAGACCCATGTGTATCTACGTCTGTTGAAATCACGATAGCGTCCAAACGAATCGACTTAGTCAACTGAAATTTTGTGAGAGATCTTATTTTTACGGTCCTCAGGTTGGAATTGAAAATGGGATATGTCGGTCAGGTAGTTCTGGTACCTCCCATACAAAACCACTATTAGACCCATGTGTATCTACGTCTGTTGAAATCATGATAGCGTCCAAACGAATCGACTTAGTCAACTGAAATTTTGTGAGAGATCTTATTTTTACGGTCCTCAGGTTGGTATTGAAAATGGGCTATGTCGGTCAGGTAGTTCTGGTACCTCATATACCAAACCTATATGGCATGGCAAACATTTTGCATGACTTTTATGCAGTGGAGGGTATCAAAGCATCGGCCAAGCCGATGATAACACTTTTACTTGTTTTTATTTTATGTAGATCATATTCATCCCTAATTTCTCTAGCTAAGTTCCCTGTTGCTAATTCCCTAATCTTATTCACTACTAAATTATACAACAGAGACTTAAGACTATCCTTTTTATTTTCATACATTATTATTGTATGAATATCTGTCATTAAGAACTCTATTTTATTATTTAGATCTAAAATTGAGCTTACCCTCAAATTATTTATTCTCCTAGTTATTTCTCCTTGGTCGATGATCGGTCGAAAGGTCAGTCCTAGCAGATTCTTCGCTTCATCCCACGTTGTTGTTCCGTTGGTTAGTAGTAGCTCCTTTGCTCTTCCAATCACCTTACATTGTGCTATGGCGGTCCATGTAGCGGCTCTTCTGTCCTCCGGTGTTAAGTTTATGTGGTTGTCCACCACATTTAAAAACTGCGTCAGTTCTTCTCTGTTTCCGGAAAATTCCTTTATATAGGCAATCTCTCTCATTAGAACTAGGGCTCGGCTATCAGCTTGTTGTGTATTGGCCTCTAGTCTAGCGAGAATTTGCGCCATCGTAGCCAATATGGTATTTGGATCGGCTGCCATTTCTTCCTCTTCTGCTGGTAAATTCCTTCTGGAGTCGTGGAGTACTTGTCGCGAAATTTTGGTGTTTTCGTACAGCACTTCTAACAGACACTTCTTTTTATTTTATATATTATGTTGCGACTGATTTTTAGTCTGCAACTATCACTTGAACACTATTTTTATTTTGTCTCTTTGCTACAACTGATTTATAGTTCGTAACAATCACTGAATTCTTATTTAGTTTACGTTTACACTAACGACTGATTTTTAGTTCATCAATGTACACTTTGGTTCGTTTTCTTCTTTTTCTTTTCTTTCTATCAGAAACAAAAAAAAATTCCGTTCGACTGCGCCAATTAAATAAAAAACGTCAAGTAAATATTTCCGTCGGTGGTCTGTTTACGACTGACTTTATTTTTGATTCATTCAATTCTTTGACAATTTAGTTTTAGTATAAAAGTGCATTTCCTGCAATATAGAAATGCTATTGCTGTAAACGGAAATGCTACACATATTGGCATCCGTTTATAAACTGCTGATTTGAATGGGGCAACGACTTAAGGTTGTTGCCCGCCATGTATGTAAAAGGTATAAACAATGCTTTGTTAATCAAATTTATAGCAACGACTTAAGGTTGTTACTATAGATACATATTTATTCATGGAGGTCACCATACAAATATGTAACTCGTGCGCTCCGAATACTCGGAATATGGTGTTAAACCTCTTGTGTGCGGTGGGCCGATTAAAAAGTAATACGGTAATATTCTAAACGATATTTTTCAAGATGTGACATTATCACTATTTTTATTTTCAAATAAAAATGTCACTACCTATTTTTAATTATAACTTTGTTAGATTAAGAATTTATATAACAATTGTTAAATTAAAAATATTGAAATAAATAATAATAATATTGTAATATGTTTATCGGAAATCTTGTCTTATTAGGTATTCACACCGTTGATTTCCATCATAATGTCACTATGCCAACAAAATTACCAACTACCCCGCCAAAGTTGTTTTTCTGTCCGACTTCCATCTAGGGAATTCGTTCGCTGCGGCATGATAGCACAAACCATATAGAATAGAGAATAGACCGTCGTCGGTCGACTCCTCCCACATAACAGATTTTGCCTACAAGCTGCCTGCGCTCCCAGGATTTTTAATGTATTGGTGCTGTAGAAAATCAAAGGAGCGCCATTAACGCACGCATACATGATTAATCCTACGCCCATGGTATATCATGAAATAACCATTGCCGCCATTGATTTTGACATTTCACACGTATTCACAGACAGGGGAATTAATTCCGGGGAGATTCGGGTAGGCAGTCTAGTTCTATCTCTATGTGGTTTGTGCCTGAAAGTAAGTGCCTTAGTGAGAGGACACTCCTCCCCTCTCTTTTGTCTGCTGCCACCAACCAACGATCTTCCACAGGGGTTGGCTACCCCACCTCCAGTCGAGTTACTAGGCAGTAGGCCTAGGCCTAGGCACCCATACCAGTCACCAACGTGGAGGTGAGAGTAGGAGTTGATAGTGAGAGGCTAGAATGAGAACGCTTGTGTTCTCATATAATCGCAAGCACTACCTACCCTTAAACCAGCTATTTATGGGACAACGCTTATGTTAAAACTTTCTCAGGGCGGTTGTTCACTCGGGTCTTTGTCGGACATTCGCGAGCTGTGGGGCTGTGAAAAATAAGTGCCATACTGAGCCACTTCATATCATTGCGCAGCTCTATAACATCAGTGGCACAATTTGCATAACCTGTAATCTACCCAAAAGTGAATTCCAAAAGCGAGTGTTGGTCCTTGTGGTCTTGTAATTAGATTTACTAAACTAAACGAGAGATAGAGACTGATGGCTACTCCGCTTAGCACTTTACTAGGAAAATTATTAAACCTGAGAACAGGATTTCGCATAAAGTCCTTCCTCTGTCGTTTCCCTTTAATGGATCATGCATTGATACCCAAGTGTGTCGAATATCCTTATATAATATCATCGTAGGATTGTGTTTATTTGATTTTAATTATCGGCCAACACACAGGTCCATTCCACATTCAACTGCAGTGTCCGTATAGGTGTGCAGTACACGCCTTCATCGAGGGGCAAAATGTTGCAAACAACACAGCACTAGATATATCAAAATAAACAACCACTTCAAGAGGGTTCTGTTTCAGATTGGTATCATCCGCAACGCATCCCTTAGCCAAAGTAAAAGTATCTATTCCCTTTTCTCCCATGAAGCAATTATTATCCATTTTACATATTAAATCGATCGAATCCGCATGCAAAGGGGCAAGCTAAGCAATACCAAAAAGGACATACATATACAATACACTCTCACACGCATTATTGAATTATAAGCGTTATCCTGTTTGCAAACATATAATACAATTATTTATTGTTATAGTTTTCGAACTCAATTTACATTTGTTTAATACAATTGAATGATAATTCAACTGAGCAGCAAACACGTACCTACCTCCGATATAGAAAGATATAAACACAATACATGCAAATGGCAATTTGATCCTTCTTCAGCAGTGTCTGAGCGGAAGGAGGCATCGCCCGAAAGCCTTTTAAATTGATTTAATACGGACGGTATTCCGGTCGTGATTTTCTATGCAAATCATTACAAAGCAGTAAAACATTACAAAGCAGTAAAACATATATTGGAGTCGTTGTGCCGTAATTTACTGTCGTTCACACATATACTACCTATTGCAGGACTAAAAGGAAATGCATCGACATAGTCGTGTATTTGCTCAAATAATGCCAGGGATTTAGCTGTAATTGTATGGATTTTCAATTCTTAAGTAGCTTTGCAGCTTACTCTCTTATGAATGTCCTTTGAATCAGTTTTTGTGTTTAAAAATATACAAGAAAAAGGCCCAACGGCTCTTCGGAATCCAGACTCCGTAGCAGCCCCGGGACACAAATTAATCGTCGGACTTGTCGACCATGCAACATTCAGAAGGCAGTACAGCGACAGCAGTGGTGCGGTAAACATGGAAAGGCCTATCAAGATTGCAAGGATATTAAAATCTATATGTGCAACCATCAGCCGTCCGTTCAACAATTGTACCCTTGTAGCTGTGGAGCACCATAATGAAGCGTGGTGCGAACGGTAGTAAACAGTCTTTCATCGTTCTCCTCGTCGTCGTTAAACTCTTTGGCCAGTATGATGAACTGAACATTTCGTTCTAAGGCAAAGTGATGGGAACATCAGAGGAATGACAAATCCTTAGCCGGCGTTTGCCTTGTGCTTCCAAAATTAAATTCCCTTAATCGACAGATACGGCTGTCCGACGAACGGATGGTGTGGTATGTCCAGTCTGGAACATATAGAGGACATGCGGCCAGACTGACTTGGTCGACTCAATTCATTTCTACTCCATGGAAGCGTGGTGTGTATATGAGTTGTCAAGTTGTCTTCTTTTGTCATTCCCGATGGCACGTCGTCACCGTCACCGCTGTCATATAGTTGACTTAGGTATATTGGAAAGGCAACAAAAAAAAAAAACCTCGCCCTCAAGTCTCTCTTCATGTTTACAATCTTGTTGAAGAAAAATGTTTGCAAATTGTAGACAAACAGAGAACCCGAGAATCGCTAGATGGTTGTTTATCAGTGAATCTCCATGGGCATGAGGATGACAAAAGACTCCGTTTGATGGCCCTTGCGGGTGTGCTAGTGCTACTACACAGTGAAATAACAAAACAAGACAAAACAAAAAATCAAAGAGCTACAAAGCCTGTTCGAAGCAATTATGCGACAACGAAACGACGTGACTATGAGGAGAAAGCTTGTTGTATGGACAATCAATAAGTGCGTGGAGGTATAGAGTACACACATACCAGAAGCCAGAAGCTGGGAGCGGGGGGTAAAGAGTCGAAAAGATGAAACACAAAGACGAAAGGCAGTAGAGCGAGAGCCATATCTGAATCTGAAGGCTCGTATGTTGATGGGAATCCTTTGTGTCTCCGCTAGAGAACTCTGTTGTCTGTTGGTTGTCCGGAATGATTTTAGTAGACGTGCGTATATTTTTTGAATGTGGTAATTAGACGTTATATGTACGCACTAAGATGCATTGAACGAAGTCAAAGAGAAGAGCTGTTCCATTGACTAAAATAAATAGGCAGCGAAAGGAACTGCCAAATCGAAAGGATCAAACGAAGCTATTGTCTGGTGCGTATATTATGAACAAAGAGAGCTCCAATTAATCAAATGTATGTAGGTTTGACGACAGTCTTTCGAGCATAATGTCCAATAAAAAAAATCATAAAATGGAGTCTTCACCCCCAAAATTACATTCATCCCATACCAAAAAAATGGCATCAAATTGAGGTTGGTAAGAAAATTACGTATTCCAGTCCCGCTTTATGAATCTGAAGCATTGACCCTTTCAAAACTAAATTTAATTTGCCGTTTTCATTGACGGATGCTGTAGGAAACGATTCAATACGAGCTGTATAAAGCGCTTTGGGCATTTTAGATGGCTCCGGTTCGCAGAGTCATCGAATCTAGCCCAGACAACACAGTAGAGAAAGACCTCATCCTAATGTGACGCGAACAAGTAGAAAAGGAAAACAGTCAAGCCTCAACTCATTCCCTCGTTACACTTCCCCCTCAACACCCTAAATAACATATAGGTACTAATCCGGATTATGTCACCATTACAATATTGAATGAATTTCTAAAATCGGCCGAGTAGTTCCAGAGATAGATAAAAGGGGGCACTTTACCCCGCATTCGTCATTTTTAGAACGTTTTTCGAGGCGTTATTTGGGTGGGATGTTTGGTGCCTTTTTGGGGAGTTTTTCAGATCGTTTTTTTTTTTTGGCATTTTTCGGGTCATTTTTTAAGAAGTTTTTGCCACTTTTTCGAACTTATACCTAACTTAAATTAAACAAGTAAAATTCAAAAAAGTATCATCGTCCTGGCCGATGCTTTGATACCCTCTACTGCACACAAATAATGCAAAGTAACAAAATTACTGCATTTCGTCAGGTTTGTGTTACCTCTAATTTTCAATCCTAATATGGCCTGGATAATGCAACGCAGCCTTGTCGGAGAATATTTCGAATTGAGAGATTTAAGAATAGACTCCCGAGTCCCTCGGGCTAAGCTCTGGAGTGTAACACAATGATCTAATTAGTGTTGTATGGGAGGTACCAGAACTAATCGACCGATATATCCATTTTCAATACCAACCTGATGACGCCGACGGCAGAAATAAGTCCGCTCACAAATTTTACTCGCCTAGGCCGATTCGTTTGGATGCTATCGTGTTTTCAACAGACAGACAGACAGAAAGACAGACAGAAGGACATGGCTCAATCGATTCTGAATTTTATCCTGATTTAGAATATTATTTACTTTATGGGGTCTCCGTGGCACCTTCTTGGCGTCACAAAATATATAATGGCAAAGTGAATACACCTTCCTGTGGAAGGGGTACAAATCGGATAAATTGTTCTTGAATTATGGTGGAACAAACAAAAAGACAGACATTGCACCCTATTTAGTAGTATGGACTATGCACGCCTCAAATTTTTAAAATCGGCCGAGCAGTCAGCAGTTTCGGAAATAGCCCATAGCGCCCCTCTACTTGCCTCTCTCTCTTCTTCTTCTTCTCTCTTCTCTTTATTAATGCGATTCATAGATTTTTTTTTTGTATTTCGAAACGTTTTTTGTGTCTTTTTGCGACGGTGGAGCCCCAGGTGGAGCATAGGGCGGCGACAAACTTCCTCCATCCTTCTCGATCTGCGGCAAGATACTTCAGCTGTGACCATGTTTTAGGCTGTGTTGCTGATTCGGCCAATAATGTTGATTTCCAAGTAGTTATTGGTATACCAACTCGCCGTGTAAGAGGAGGATTCCATTCGAAGGACTGCTCCGCGATGTTTGTAGTTTGGTCTCCTCAATGTGTGGCCAATCGAGCGCCACTTCCGCTGCCTAATTTCGACATTCAGAAGATTTTGACCCCTTATGCGCCACAATTCTTGGTTCGATATAATTTGCGGCCATTGGATCTTAAGAATGTATCGAAGGCAGCGGTTTACATATGCATGTCATCTTCTCGAGATGGAGGTAGAGACTTTCCAGGTTTTACAGGCATACAGCTGTAGAAGATTTGACATTGGATTCGAAGAGCCTTGACTGGTGCGTAGGGATATTTGACTGGAGTTCCATACTGAAGACAACATTCCTAAAGCGTTGCGGGCTTTACAGATTCTGCTATTAACATGCAGATCCATTCCTCCATCGGACGATACAAAACTGCCTAGATAGTTAAATTGTTTAACCTCCTCAATGGGCGTCTGTCTCAGAATAATCGGCTGATGTGCTGAGCGGCAAGTGTGCATGAATTTGGTCTTGTTGCAATTGATGTTAAGATCAGCCATCTCTCCATTTACTTGCAGTGATTGGCACATCTCGTTCATCCCGCTGTTGGTACTTGCCAGGAAACAGATATCGTCGGCGGTCAGCGTAATCCAGGTGGCAGTCAGTACATCATCTATCGCCAGTAAAAACAGGATTGGCAACAGGATATCCCCTTGTCTTAATCCCTGGTCGCACTTCGAAAGAGTTGGAAAGTTGTCCATTATGTAGAACAAAACATCTTGCGGCGTGATAGAACTCCTTTATAGCTGAATCCCTCTCTTATCTAAAGATTTCCAGATCCATTCGCGGTTAACTCGGTCAAAGGCCTTCCTTAAAGTCTAGGAACATAAGCTAGACGGGCACGTAACCTGATGCCTGATGAATAACTCCATCCTTCCAGTCCCTGGGGTATTTTTCATCTTCCCATATAGCTTGTATTAGTGGTAGCAGTATACAGGCCGTTGTGTCGGGATCGGCTTTCAGGAACTCGGCTGATACCTCCATCTTAGCAGTTGATCTTCGATTGTTGCCAATAGTGCGCCGTCCACATCCAAAACAGGATGGTTGCTGTTGCTTTTACGGCTAATTTTGGCGATTTTGTACAGCTCTCTCGTATCTCCTCTTCTTGCAGCACTTCGTCCATTATTTTTCTCCTGTCGCGTCTTACACAGCGCTGCACTGTCTTGTGAGCTACTCGGTAATCGATACTTAGAGCCACTATGAACGTTGGTTTCGGCGTTTGCTTTAATTTTCAATGATCTTCGAAACTCGATTTTGTGGCAGGTGTCTTGGGATAGCCAAGGGTCCCTAGCTCTCGACATTTTGGGCACAGTTTCTGATCCAGCCTCTATAAACTCGCGTTTTAATTTTCCCCACATATCGCTTCTATAAATGGTTCGCCTACTTCAATTGAACTCGATACTTTGCCGTTAAGTGTGGTGATGAAATTCCTACATGTGCTGGGATCTTTTAGAGCATTGGTACTGAATTTGGTTCTACTCGCTGCATTTTCATTTCGCCGCTTGACAGCTACTGCGCGTATTTGGATATTTGTTAATACCAAGTGGTGATCACTACCTGCGTCCGCATTTCTCTCCCTTCTGATATCACAGAGTGATTTCCTCCATCGTTGTTGCACAATGATGTGGTCGATTTGGCTTTCAAACCCGTTAGGGGAGACCCAGATGATTTTATAACACGTCTTTTTTGGGCTTACCTTGGATTTATTTGGGTTTTTTTTTTTTATTTTTTATACGTTTTTCGGAGAAGTTTTTGTGTGTGTTTTATAGCGAATTTTTTGAGATTTTCGAAAACTTTTAGTAGTTTTTTAGCACCATTTTTGAGCATTCTTTGTCTTTTTTTTTGGCGCTTTTTTGCGCGTATTTGGGTAATATGTTGGTGCTTTTTGAGATGGGTTGTGCTGGCTTTGAGACTTTCTGGAAACCATATATCATTGTCACCCACTTCTTCGATTTTCTCTGGTATAATTGCATGTCTATAGTTTAGATTTAGAGAACTCTTTTAGTGTGAAATCACCCTTTGTTGCGGCACAAATAAATATGTAAAGGAAATGAGGTATTTCAAACCCGTTAGGGGAGACCCAGATGATTTTATAACACGTCTTTTTTGGGCTTACCTTGGATTTATTTGGGCTTTTTTTTATTTTTTATACGTTTTTCGGATAAGTTTTTGTGTGTGTTTTATAGCGAATTTTTTGAGATTTTCGAAATCTTTTAGGAGTTTTTTAGCACCATTTTTGAGCATTCTTTGTCTTTTTTTTTGGCGCTTTTTTGCGCGTATTTGGGTAATATGTTGGTGCTTTTTGAGATGGGTTGTGCTGGCTTTGAGACTTTCTGGAAACCATATATCATTGTCACCCACTTCTTCGATTTTCTCTGGTATAATTGCATGTCTATAGTTTAGATTTAGAGAACTCTTTTAGTGTGAAATCACCCTTTGTTGCGGCACAAATAAATATGTAAAGGAAATGAGGTATTTCAAACCCGTTAGGGGAGACCCAGATGATTTTATAACACGTCTTTTTTGGGCTTACCTTGGATTTATTTGGGCTTTTTTTTATTTTTTATACGTTTTTCGGATAAGTTTTTGTGTGTGTTTTATAGCGAATTTTTTGAGATTTTCGAAATCTTTTAGGAGTTTTTTAGCACCATTTTTGAGCATTCTTTGTCTTTTTTGGGGCGCTTTTTTGCGCGTATTTGGGTAATATGTTGGTGCTTTTTGAGATGGGTTGTGCTGGCTTTGAGACTTTCTGGAAACCATATATCATTGTCACCCACTTCTTCGATTTTCTCTGGTATAATTGCATGTCTATAGTTTAGATTTAGAGAACTCTTTTAGTGTGAAATCACCCTTTGTTGCGGCACAAATAAATATGTAAAGGAAATGAGGTATATCAAATCCAGACCCTCTTTTGTCGCATTCCATGACTTACCGCCAAACAAGAGATCCGTAGTAAATTATGACTCTAATAATTCAAGCGTATATCCAGTATTCAATCCTCAATATTTTCCGACGGCCTTCTTGTAGGATTAAACAACTTTAAGCTCCTTTTCCATTCATCCTTCTTTGTTTCTTTTTTATGATAACTTAGACACTTAGAGTCTAGAATGATGTCAATGTGTCGCCCTTTCGATATTAGATTCAAGGTGCTAACATCAAAAGTAGAAAAGGCTCGATTCTGAGGGGGTTTCCAATCCAGTATTTATAAGCTCACTGATTAAATTATAAGAATTTTCAGGAGATCCGAATGGCTCACTCCATTTCGAAGAATGGTGAACTCTTTATGACGGAGTGAATTATATAGTGTAGCAATGCTAAACACATATTTTAGAAGTTGATCTTTGTTGTTGACCTTTCTTTAAAATGTTGGTATGCGTTAAAATACCGCTCCAGGAGATGTAGGATACAAAGTGGGGTACATATATAATTATGGTGGAGAAATTATTGTAACTTGGCTGGTGTATCATCATCATTCGCAAAATTGGATAACACCTTTCTTGAGGCGGCTGCATTAAACTCATTTTTTGTTTTACCAGTAGCTACGCTTTTTCATATTTTCAATTTCAATAAACTCTAGAGTACGTGACTTTTAATAACTCAAATCATCTGCTGTTTTTCTGTCCTTGATCAAGAATAACTTGAAAACCTTTAAACATTTTAACCACTGAAGTTACCCAAATTATTTATCTACGATAAACCTAAACCTATACCTACTTTCAGTCAGATTCCGTTACAGTCACGCCGCATCTACGTTTGTCTGTAAATTTAATAGGAACAGACATTTTCCGCTCTACGCTAAGGAGTTCCTAAATTCCCACATTAATAGTCCCCTGTCGGCTCTAATAATTACAGAAATCCCATATACGAGTATGTATAGATAGTGCTGCACTCAGTCACTCCTCCTAAAAAAGGATTCAAAAAGCCTCAATATACATCTTAAAGGAAACCACTTTGCGGTTCAATTGAACAGGATTCACGTTCGTGTTGCAATGTGCCCACAAAAAGCTAAGAATGCAACGCTATATGTACACCAGGAGGAAAGGTACAAAAACGAACGTAATAGAAATGCTCCTAAAAGCCTTCCGCCAAAGTGATTAATGAACGCAATAAAGCTAAACTTAAAATCGCAATGTATCCTGTGCACATACTCGTACAATGGCGCGAGTGAAAAATGAGCATACGGACTTGGTTTCTTCCCTCTTTCCGCAAAACCGAATATGCGCTATCTAACCCCAAACGAAGCCAGTGATGTTCCATACTCGTATAGCTAGTTGTAATAACGGCGCGCTCCATAAGCCCAACATCTTCGAGTGTTCTAATGTCTACACTCTACAGTATTAAATGTACGTGTACCTACATATTTTTTTTTTTGTTGGAAGCCAAGTCCACCCACTCTCATGCCGCATGTTGAAAAATTATGCTGATCCGAGTTTCAGTATTTAGGCAGAGGATTTTCAAGTTTCTTGAGGGTGTCCTTTTAAGTCGCCACTGATAGAAATCTCTGACAAAGGGTAGCAGGCAACACACAAAAAGCTATATATAGATACTTTCAATATACATCTGCATGGTTACTATAAGAAAAACAAAATGGAAGGATCAAAATTGTTCCAATTTCCATTTATCCAGACCTATTTCACGTTAAGCTTGATGGCAGCCGGGCATTATGGGGCAGGAGCAGGAGACGTCGTGAAACCTAACTTGATAGGGTGATGACATTTAGTCGGCCTCAATTTCAATTTGCTCCCTGCAACAACGACCAAGCAGCAGCAACAAAAACAAAGGGGGTTGTATTAAAATGGTAAGAGGGAATCCCCACAATGAAATAGACGACTTTCACGCTGTCATCTGTCTTTGCCAGTATAGCAAGCGCAAAGGGACATTATAACCAATGGAATGGGGAAGGAGTTAGTCGATTTTCTACTTGTTTCTTGTACTCAAAACCAATTGGAATTATTTATATTATATTGTTCTTCCCTCCCATGGTAGCAGTTTGTGCTTTATATTCTGTATGATATTGTCGAGTGTTGCCAAGATGAGGCATCACTTTTATTTACCGTCAAGTTCTTATTCATCTTATGGGCTATCATGCTGTTTGTGGCAACTATCTTAGGCACCTTAAATTCATTTTCAAATAAGAATGGAAAGGAATCAACAATGCCGTTGTCGGTCATCCAAAAGCGTTCAGTGGATATATGAGTAGCAGAATGTAATAGGGACTAGATGAGTTTTGTAGTTTTCTAGAACTTTATAATTTTTTGAATTTTATAAATAGCTATTCGTAATATTTTGATTTTGGAGACCTTTTATCAGAACCCAACCTTGCTAATAGTTATGGAAGGCGTCTTGTAAGCATGATTGAAGATTTTGGCTTTGTAATCATAAATGGGATTTCGAAAGGTGATTCGAAAGGGTTGCTCCGTTATCGACTACTGCGTGGTAAGAGGCGATTGATTTGAAGTTTTAGTAGATTTCAAAGTATTAACGGCGAACTACTCTGCCCACCTGCTAACGGAAACCGCTCTGAAATTTTTAGATATAGGCATATAGCCCCACATCCTACCGGATCGAACATCCTAAAATTAAAATGGAATTCTAAGCTGGTCGAGGGCTATAAGCGTAATTTAAATGATGAAATTAATATTTCTCCCTAGCTTCAAGATTATTCAAGTGAAGAAATTCTAACAAATTTGACCGAAGCTATCAAAGACACATGTCCCCAAAGTAGATCCCACAAAAAAAGTTTCAAAAAGAATGGCACGACTGGGAATGCATACGACAGAGGAAGAAATCTTTCTCTTATTTGAAACTTTTCCGAAAAACGAACAACGATCTGTTCATTATTTCAAAAGAGTTGCTTTGAAGCTTAGCATCTGCAAGGACTCAAAAGGGTTTTGGGGTAGAGTTCGTCAGTTAGGTCACTGGAAACAAAAATCAATATCAGCGGTCGGCTTCGTAGAATCAGTAGCTTCACACTTCAGCAAACTTTTTGAGCCAATCCATTGCAATACCAGTATGCACTCCAAAATATCACTATAAACGAACTGAATATACCTGTATGGACGAGTTAGAAACTGCTCAGCGAAATATGAAAAATAATAAGGCTCCTGAACTAGATGGAATGAAAATTTTCTGAACTGCCTATTAATATTTTTTTAATAAAGTCTTTATAAATGAAGATGTTCCAAACATTTTTCTGAAATCCCTAATCTTCTCAATTTTTAAAATGGGTGATAGCGCCTTAGCTTTCTTTCCTTAGCTGGACTTTCGACGATTAACCAAATATTTGTTTTAGTCACAATAGCCAATAGATTCTGAGCAAGGAAAAGAAAGTTATATGCTTTTTTTTGTTGATTTTAAGACGGCTTTCGACATCATCAACAGAAATTCACTTATTTATAAGTTAAGTTCAATAATCAATAGGTGTAGGTATCAACAAAGTTCCTAAAAATTTATAAGAAACTTATATGTAATACCTCAGCGTCTGTTTGGTAATCGAAATTAGTGTTCCTCAAGGCTGCGTTCTTAGTCGCATTCTTTTCGCGCTTTTTATTGACGATGTACATGAATACATGCTTGGTGGCGTTGCGATGAGAGACGCGCGTCGCCGTCATCAAAGTCTTACTATAAGCTGATGACATCGCTATCCTTACAGATAACCCTCATACGCTGCAGCTACAGATTAATAAACTAAAGCAGTACTGCGATAGTTGGGAGCTGAAAATCAGCACTAAAAAGCCAAAAATGATTTTCCAGAAAAATGATTTCCAAATGTTGACACAGCATCCAAATTTAAAACATTTAATGCCACCACGCTTGCCTTTGTTATTTGCAAATCAAATCTTCGGGTTAAAAAAAAATCTAGCAGTTTGAAAGCCTACAACGCTTCTTTTTTAAACGTATCTTTAAACTTCCCATCTTGAAACTGGCTCGAAGTTCGAACTTGCAGCAAAATATAGTGTGGAACTAACCGAAAATGTCAATGACTGACAATATAAAATTTATTACTGTATACCGCAGATAGAGGAACGCTTTTATGAGAACTGTCTGAACAGGTCGCAATCCTCCGAAACTAGAAGCATGTATAGAACTCTATGCCATTAATTGGACACAAATAACTATTTCCGCAATGAGTTAACAACTTACGAAATTAGCATAATCTTCAGAACTGAGATTTTAGGACTACATTTTATACCACAAAGACAGGATCTTTGAACATGCAGGCTCTGCAATCTAAATATGCCGGAAGCCGTTTTTCATTTCCTCGCAGAATGTCTAATACTTCTCGAAATTAGGAGACTGTATTTCTCAAAGAGTTTTCTCAGACTTCAGGAAGCAAAAGAATTGTTGAAAGATATTTTTGGTTGGAAGTTGCTTTCGCAAAATAGTATACACTAGCTGAACCCCCGCCGGCTTCGCCAGACCTTTTAATGCTTTTTACAATTTTTACTTTTTAATTATTTTGGCCTATCAATTGATCACCGTAATTACCGACATTATATACATGTAAAAGATGAACTCCAAAATAAAAACAAGAACAATCCAATTTAATTCAATATTAGGTACAAAAAATTATTTAAATGCAAGAAAAATTATAGCTTCTGATAACAGTCGTCTGTGTCGTTCCACGGGCAAACAAGAACTGAAGCACTCATGCTCTGCCTGCCAAACGTCAAATACCACCACACTCGGTCATCCAACTAACTCGTCTGCCTCAGAGGAGTGTCCATTGGTTGATTCACGGTTGTAGTCATAGACATCATCGCTGGAGTTATAGCCATCCGCCCATGGTTTCATCTTGTCGGCACTGGTGTTAGTTAATTTTGGTCCATCGTGTTCTCCAACTTTCTGTACATCATAACGCTCGAACCCTTTGTCAGATGTAACGCGATATGGTCCAAAAAATTTCGGACGAATCTTTAAACCGGTTCCAAACTGCACCCGTTCGATAGCTACGAGGTCACCCACAGAATATTTCGTCGCTGGTCGCCGTCTCTTGTTGAAGTACTTTGAGTTTTCAGCTTGCATCCTCGCTATGGCATCTTTAGCTTGATTTCGCTGCTCTAGCCTCGACTCGTTAAACTGGTTCTGTAATTCTTCATCAATTATTTTCATTAAACGTACATCTTTACCTGTCCTCATCTCAGTTCCAACCATCAAATGAAAAGGAGTTGTTTGAATGGACCGATGGTATGTCGAATTCAAAATTTGCTGCAGCGGCTTTACGTGTTGAAACCATTTCTCGGGAATCTCCATTGACAGCTTGGTCAAGCAAGATATGACTGTCGAGTGAAGGCGCTCGACTTGTCCGTTTCCTCGTGGTACACCAACAGTGACAAAGTGCAGCTTGATGTCGTGATCTTTGCAATAGCCTTGAAAATTGTTGGAGGTAAAGGCTCCTCCCCTATCGGATATAATGCTGTGTGGGTACCCAAAAATTTCAGCAATAATCTCCATCTTCTGCAGGACTTCCTCGGAACCAAGAGCCTTCGTGGGAAAAAGCCAACAAAACTTCGTAAAAGCATCGACGATAGCCAGTATGTACCGATAGCCCTTCTTTGTGTCCTGCATCGGCCCAAGGTGGTCAAGGTGGAAGGTGGCAAGAGGTATGTCACCTTTCGGGATCGGTTTTAGTAGACCATCTGCTTTTCCACTCTTTCGTTCGGCTAAAATACATCTAATGCAACTGGAAACACATCTTTTGATTCGCTGTTCAAGATTGGGAATAAACAGTTCTTTTCCCAGTATCTCTTTCATTTTCTGAGCATGAAAATGCCCCTTTTCGTGAGCGGCTCGGATTATCGATGATCGTAAGGATTCTGGAACGACAAAAAGAATAGAATTATTAATATTCTTACATAATAACCCATTATAAACCACAAAGTCTCTATAAGGACCATCCTTGAGGGCATCCAAAATCGCTTTTAAGCCCTCATCACTCTGCTGCGCTTCAGAAAGCCTTTTCAAAAACCCGTCATCATTTTGCAGACACATAACTTCAGGATTGCGGCTAAGAGCATCAACATGTCTCATACTGCTTCCTGCTCGATGCTCCACCCAATAGTCGTACTCCTCGAGAAGAAGTGCCCACCTGGCAACTCGCGTTGTTAAATCCTTTTTCTTCATCGTGCATTCGAACGCCTTGCAATCGGAAACGATCTTAAACCGCTGACCGATTAGATAAATTCGGAATTTCTTCACGGCTTCGATCACTGCTAAGACTTCCAGCTCATAGCTCGAGTAATTTTTCTCAGCATCGGTTGTATTCTTACTCATATAGAAGACTGGATGTAAAGCATTGTCGTCGTCGTCACGTTGCAAAAGCACCGCACCATAACCTTGTCTGCTGGCATCCGCGTGTAGCTCCGTGGTCAATCCGTATTTAAAAATTTTGAGCACTGGTTTCGTCGACAAAGCACTCTTTAAATCGTCCAACGCCGCCATCTCTATCTCCGAAAGATTAAGTCGTCCACCTTTCTTAACCAACTCCGTCAATGGTTTTGCCCTAATAGAAAAATTAGCGATATACTTGCGGAAGTAACCAGCTAGGCCGAGAAAACTTTGCATTTGTTTAACCGTTGTTGGTGTCGGAAAGTTGACAACTGCCTTCGTCTTTGCGCTGGATGGCGCAACTGTGCCCTTACAAATCCTATGCCCAAGGAATTCGATTTCTTCTTGAAGAAACTGACATTTTGCCCACTTAATTCTCAGACCATTAACAGCAGCTGTATCCAGCACCCTCTTTAAATTTGCTATGCCATGCTCTATTGTCTTTGATGGCACTACCAGGTCGTCGATGTAGACAATCACAATACCCTCCCGAAGCAACTCTCTGAAAACGTAGTTAATGTACTTTTGAAAAGTACTTGGGGAGTTGCAAAGGCCAAAAGGTACCCTTAGGAACTCGTACTGGCCGCTTTGAGTAACAAACGACGTGAATCTTCTGCTCTTCTCTTCTACCGCGACATGGAAAAATCCATTTTCGAGGTCCAACGTCGTGAAGTAAAGAGCGTCCTCCAGGCGGTCGATTTGGTCTTCAATTACAGGAAGCGGATACCTGTCCTTGTGGATTTTCTTGTTTAGCGCCCTGTAATCGACGCACAACCGATTCGTCCCATCTTTTTTCTTCACGAGCACCACTTGACTGGCATAGTCAGATACAGCTTCACGTACAACGCCATCTCGGATCCACTGCTCAACCTGCTCATCAATAACCTTTCTCTCCAAAGGGGGGAATCTTCTGGGCGGCCTGTAGACTGGCTCATCATCGATTGGCACAATTTTCATTTGCACGGGCGATTGAATAGGTTGTATCGGGGTATAATTTGCAACTAAATCTTGCATCTTACTACGATGTTCGCTATGCAGGAAAGATAAATCGGCTAAATTAAAACTATCTTTGTAAGTACCTTCACATATCGACGCTAGGTAGCAATGGCTCTCCTCGTTGTCTTCAAGAGTATCGATTGAATCTGCGGCAACGATGTGTGAACTGACAGCGGCATTTGTGTCTTTCTGTGGCACCTTTTCAACCATCCTGGAAATCTTCATTGCTCCTCCTTCAATCGTCACAACGGCTTTCTTGAGCAGACTCATTCCAATGATGACATCCGGTTTGATGAAATGATTATCTACTATGTAGAACTCAACGTTTTCGAAAAGGATTTCATCAATTACGACATTGGCTTTGCACATCCCCTTCGTTACAACATTTGCCCCGATACCTGTGAGAGAGAGACGAAAATCTTTTGAAAAATAGCTTGGACAAATTCTTTTCACCTGATTTTTCTTCAATACGCAAACATCGCTTCCTGTGTCGATCAATCCGCATAGAACTTCCTTGTTAACTGTTACTGGCCTTCTCATATCAGTCATCTGGAATAAGTTCGTCGATGGTTTCTTTTGCATTGGACAATCAGGGCGCTTGTGCCCGAAATTGTTGCATCCGAAACATTTTGGACCTTTATACTTCTCGGGGCACGAGTGACATTCGTGCTCCGTTGACCCACAGTTAAAACAGTTACGCCCTTTGCTTCCACCACTTTTTTGTTTAACGGGATTAACGGAATTATCGCGTGTGGTCGTGCTTGAGCTAGGTACAGTTCCCTCCCTTTCACTTTTCATTTGCTCATAAATATGAAGCTTTTCTTTAAAATCCGTCATCGTTCGCGCACCATATAAAATCGTTTTATTAACAATCGCATCTTTAATGCCGTCAACTACGTAGCGAAAAACCGAAATATCATCAACGTTTGCTTGACCCGCTATGTCGAGCATGCGATAGAGAAATTCGCGACATGATTCTCCGTTTTTTTTCTTTGTTTCACGTAGCTTTTTATGCACCTCACAGCTGGAAATTTTTGCTTCAAATTCTTGGATTAACGCTGTCTTTAACTGAATATACGACACGGGCTTCGCTTCACATTCCACGTACATTTTCGCAGCACCCGAGAGGGATTTTCGACAAAAGACAAAACGTTGCACGCTGTTCCAATTAAACGCGATTGCATATGATTCGAATTCCTCTATCCATTTTTGTACGCTAATAGAGTCTTCGCCGGAGAATTTTCGAATTATATTTTCCACGTCCGAAATATTAAATTTACCGGAACCATTATCGTCCATGGCGACAGAAGTTTGCAAAGCATCGTCCACGTCAATCGATTCACCGCTTCTTTGCAAATTTCTTCTTCGTCTTGAACCCATTCTAATATACTTTTTTTTTCTTTTCGACCGGTTAAATTGGAAAGCTAGATCGTTGTCGTGTATTATGCTTTTGACTAACTTACTGATCGACAGTCGCGAGGGAATTAAAGTTCCTTTTTTTTTTTTTTTTTGTTGTAACTACGGAGACCACGTTAAATTAGAAATCGTTGTTACGGTTAACACAACAATTCTTGTTCGCTTTGCTCTACGGTTAGTTTTATTTTTTGTATTTTTGTAAATTATGGGAATTGTTAATGTTTTAATGTGGAGGAAATCCCGGTTGAGCCCCCATGTAAAAGATGAACTCCAAAATAAAAACAAGAACAATCCAATTTAATTCAATATTAGGTACAAAAAATTATTTAAATGCAAGAAAAATTATAGCTTCTGATAACAGTCGTCTGTGTCGTTCCACGGGCAAACAAGAACTGAAGCACTCATGCTCTGCCTGCCAAACGTCAAATACCACCACATACATAGAGATAGCTATACCCGCCTGACTTTGCCCGTGCACTGATGTTCTTTCGTAAAATGCGAGAAATGAGAATAAACTGGAACTTTCTTTCTGCCTAAACCTGAAATACAGCAATACGAACAAAACAAAAAAAGACTCATGAAAATCGGCCCAGCGGTTATGGAGATATAACGTCATCGAGTTTTACCCCATAGAAGATTTTTTTTGTTTAGGAGATATACGATTTTGAATGTTTTTTTTGTATGGGAGGTGCCACGCCCCTTTGTCAAATTTTGACCAATCTTCACAGGAGCACTTCAGGGCCAATACCTAAGATTATTTATAAGTTTGAGCCCAATCCATTCGGTGGTTTTGGAGATATACGATTTTGAATGTTTTTTTGTATGGGATGTGCCACGCCCCTTTGCCCAACTTTGACCAATCTTCACAGGAGCACTCCACGGCCAATACGTAATATTACCTGTAAGTTTGAGCTCAATCGATTTGGAGGTTTTCGGGATATACGATTTTGAATGTTTTTTTGTATGGGCTTGGGCGGTGCCACGCCCCTTTGTCCGATTTTTAATTTGTTAGGCATATCGCCCGATCACCGTAATTACCGACATTGTACAAAAAAATCAACTGAATTGGTTAAAATTTACGGGCGGCAGAGGGAAACATAGTTTTGCCACTTTGTTTTATATATATATAGAGAAGAGATATCGCAATAGCTTTTTGAAATGTAATATGTAAAAATATGAATGAATGAAAGTACTCCCGTCCAGTTTGATGGACATCAGACAAAGAGTCTAACACTGCAAATATCGTGATCATGGCATGGGAACTAAAGTTGTAAAATTTGGAGCATTGATATACATTATTCTAATATAGACAATACAATAAAATACAAAGCAAGAAAATGCATGGGCACAATCAAAAGCTAGTTATTTTATACAAAAGAATGATTTTATAATTCGAAAGGTACTTAGTTGTGGTTATATTCTTTTGCTTAACTTAAGATGTCGTCTTCAGTCCTAGGTGGACGACAGCTTCAAGGCTTCAATCAATAAGGCCCACTATAGTCAGCTGAATTGCCGAATAGTTTCTTTGAGTTACACATACTCAGTTGGTAGTGGTCACCAATTACCACCTAAGGTAATGTCTTCGTCTAATGCATTGTCTGTGGTAACCTCATAATACTCGTCAGGCTCTGGTGCGTTGTTCTCCATTCAATCCATCAATCTCAGTCCCTGCATTTTAACTTTTTTACTAGGACAGCATTGCCCGCCCGTATAGCCCGTATAGAGCCTGCCGTTGAATCTTCAGGACATTTTTCCCCCAAAAACGTCGCAAGATGTTTTTATCCGATTTTATCCGTTTTTATATATATACCTTTATTGGTAATATTAGTGTCTTATTAAATTTCTCCTTGGTTTAATAAAAGAGAGATTTACTTTGTACATGCCTTCTGAGTCCGTAGAAACATCTATTGGCAAGAGCGATTATTCGCTCGATCTCGGAGAAAATGGATAATCTCCGGTAGACAAAGTCTTAACTTGCTTTGAAGACACATAACAATACATACCAAAATTCATCTTCCACTACTTTGAGAAGCTCGACCAGTATGCCATTCGTTACAGCAGTCTTGTTGGACCTATGTTCCGATATTTCTATATTGTTCTACATGAGGACGGAAATTATTAATAATGTTAGGCGGATTTTTGACTATTCTTTCCATTTCCTCAGCACCGACTCTGAATGCAAATTCTCATGCTCATCAATGAGGGAGTTTGCTTGCGAGTTGCATTCTTGGAAGTGCGATTTTAGATTTTACTCTTTTAAACATTCCTTCTGCAAAGCACCTCACGCTAGATTCGATCGCCAATTCTTGTCATCCTTCTTAGAAATCAAAGTTTTTATACGTAGAGCTCAAAGGTAGCTCTCTTTTAGGAGCTCTCCTTTTTGTCTACAACTTTGATTGGTAGGCCTCGTTCTTGGCTGCATGTGCCGGCACTTTTTATAGAATCAGCGGTGTCCTTGTAATCCCGAAACATCGCTGGCGGAATGTTAGCATTGTGGTGATCGGCGCCTCATGTTGGATGTGTTTTCTTAAGAGTTAAGGAATGATTGAACGGGAAAAGGACTGACAGTCTCGTGCTATGGTAGCCCCTGAAAACATCAAACAATTGATAGATATTCGCATCCAAACTTTGGTTACTATACCAAGCACTGGTCCATTTATATATGTTGGCCACTTGGACCACTTGAACATCCAAGAGATCTAGAGGCCTAGGTTATCAATGAAGTTATCAAATATCAATGAGGTTCATATTTTGAATCTTGCGCTGCCAATGATAAAGTTTCGCCCTCCTGAAATGTCAATTAGCTTTAGAGCGTTTCCGTAGCCCCCCAGGCTATGTTTGTAGAACATTAATTATGACCTCCTTTTCCGACCTAAAATTTCCAGGTAATCTTTGTTATAAGATCGAGAGTATTTCTGTGCAGATTGTTCAAAATCGGGCTAAGCGGTGTGGCAATACAATAAACAAAAATTCAAAATCTTATATCCCGAAAACTTCGGAACCGACGGAGCTCACCTTTTCAGATAATCTTCGGTATTTTCTCGGAAGTGTAAAAATTAGTCAAAATGTAGGCAGTAGATTCCTCAACTACACTCATAGCTCTCGGTCTTCCGCTAAAGACTCTAAATCATGAGATACGGGAGAGTTTTTGGTCTTTTGATCCAACTTTTCCATTCTGGACGTTGCTAGGACTCATCTCAAATTTACATCATTCCAAATCATTTGAGATACAATGATGAATGAAAACAAGATGACACCATTGAACCTTTAATATTCCAATAGTTCCGAAACAATCTTCTTCCCTTACCTAATATAAATTTTAAAACTTGTATGACAAATTGGCAACACTATTCCAGCGATTCCTTTTTCTTCTTACACATTTTGATCCTGGGTATGTGTATACACATTCAACTCGTATGTTTTATATACATGGTGTATCGTAAGTTTAAATATTTTCGCTTCATCCCATCTGCCGACAGTTCCTCCAGGACTTTCTTTTTTGCTATACGTTATTTTCACAAGGGAATAATTTATTGTTCTTCGTTTGCGAAAATGCGATTTCCTCCTCTTTTGCGCTCCTAGACAAGTCAATGGAGGTACACGAGGAAATAAGCACATTTTGATCGTTTGCTTGTAAAAATTTCTAATAACAAAATGGAGTTTGGAATTTGACTTAGATGGGGGTGTTTACCACCCCAGCAACCATTATCAACCAGCAGCCTCCAAGAATCGACTTGGCTGACTAATTTATTTGCCATCAGGTTGTGTGTTTGATTTGTTCGATTGCCAGAGGCAGGGTGGGGGTGGGGGTGTTTCTTTTTGTTCTTCTTCTAACTTATAATGAAAGTGTCCTTTTAACAATGACTTGATGAGTTTTCTTTCTCAGTTTGCTTATTTTTCGCTTCTTCATCGCAGGCATTCCAAACGAAATAGACACAGTTTGCGAGTGGATGTTACAAGAAATTAAAATTCAGTAGGATTTTGTTTTGAAAATCGTTAATTTAGTATCTTAGCTGTCTTGCTCTGTCTCTGCAATGGTGTATTTGTGTCTCATTGTGGAATCCTTCGACTGGTTGGTGATTTATACATTTGTTTTCGATTTATGCTTAAATGAGCATAAAGGACGACGATGGTTATAGATGGCCTTAAATTTGTGATATCGAAGGAGGATGGTTTGAATTGGAAAAGTCAATTGAATCGGACAAACGCGTCTAGTTCTGTGGTTCTCAGGTAAAAATAAACTTGTTACGACTTAAAATTGATATCAATTCGTTTATTCATTGTTGTGGGTCATCTCTGATTTAGATTAAAATTGAAAGGCGTTCGTTTAGTGAATTTATTTAAGTATTTGTGGACTGCAACATTGTACCCTGTCTAATAAAATGTCGGCTCAAAGTGAAGTTGCATGTATGTAGATACATTTGTCTTGTAATACTTCTCTCACGAAAGAGAATCTATAACGTTTCATCAGTACTACGGGACCACCTTATATAAATGAAGTGAGGATAGCAATAGCTATCTAAATTCAAATCCAATAAGGCTACTGGAATGGATTCTCTGCAGGGCAGGCCCAACTATTTAAGGTAGTGGGAGACGACTTTTTGAAGAGCATACACCAACTCACCTCTCGCAGATTTGGTCGAAAGATAGTATGACTTATAGATAAAACATCAGCATCATTTGTCCGGACCATGGAAACCCTCAAAACTACGCCAATTGAAGAGGAATCCGTCTTCTTACCATCGCATAAAAGATACTGTCTGCCATGCTGTGTGATCGACTGAAACCGGCACGGTAACTGGTAAGTCTAAAACCGACCAAATGGCAAATAATCACGCACTACGGCCGATGTCCAGATTGATACTCAACTTCCATTACCGATTTTAAGGCCGAATATGATAGCATTTTAATAGAGACGAGCTATACAGAGACATGTCTAGTTTTGGCATCTCTGCCAAACTCGTCAGACTGTGCAGAATGCCAATGGAGAACGCTTCCTGCTCCACAAAAGTCTGAGACAATCTCATCGAGACCATCGAGACCTTTGATGTCAAAAACACAAGGTGATGCGCTGTCATGTGACTTTTTTTCCAATATCATTCTTCAGAAAATTGTGCGAAACTCGAAAGCCAACACCAGGGGCACAATTTTCCAAAAGTCTGTGCAACTACTTGCATATGCTGACGGCATCGACATCATTGGCAGAACACAGCGAGCTGTCACTGTCACTGCCCACTGGTGCATTTGCAACTTTGCAAGTAGTAGCTAGCACAGAAGCCGCAAAAATGGGTTTAGTGGTGAATGAGGGCAAAACAAAATAGGTATATGCTGTCAACAAGAAGGGACACATAACATCGACGAATCGGACAGAACGTCACGATAGACAGCTAAAACGTTGAGGTTGCTAGGGACTTTATCTACCTTGACTCCGCTATAAACTATAATAATGAGACCACAGCAGAAATCAAACGAAGGGTTACCCTTGCCAACCGCTGTTTTTTGGCATAATAAGGTAACTGACTATAGTAAGGCCTTGTCAAGAAATACTAAGGAGACTCTATCTTCCCATCCTCATCTTCCCAGTCTTGCTCTATGGCGCAGAAGCGTGGAACTTAACAAAGGCGGATGGAGTACATCTTCGTCGTTTCGAACGTGAAATTCATTTAGTGATTTTGGAGGAAAATATTTAACAGCGAAATCTACGAGCTGTAGAGCGACATCGACCTGGTCATAAAAGTACGCATCAGTCGCCTAAGATGTCTGGGACATGTAGAGCGTGTGAACGCCAATACTTTGGCCCGAAGATTGTTCGATTACAATACAACCCAGAGGGACAATGCTGAAAAGGAAGATCTAGCTTTGGCGCTCACAAGTGGATAGGGACCTTATCCAACTTGAATATGTTCTATTGCATTAAGCCTCGTGCTGCTCAATTATTGGGGTGATTGCGTCAAAGGGTTCCTCAATTCCTCATCCCTCAGACGAAATATTGAAAAATCTGGCATTATCCTGCCCAATTCAAGGTATTTCTTTTAAGACCAGTAGTTCTCAACCAAGCCAGAGAGTGTGCCTAATACTCCTTAATGGGTATACTCTGATCTACAACATCGAAATGGAATTCAAACAGTAAAACCTAAACTAACTAGGTTCTGCTTCGTAGTCCATACATACTTGATCTTCTTGTCAGTGAAAATGAGTGCTGAACTTTGACCATCAAAGAAACAGAAAATATATAAAATATAATGTAGCTATGGCTGGCCGAAGAGAGGCGAACGCAAGATGGGCCACCTTAAACACTTGTAACACTACAAGAATGCTATGGCCGTCCTTCAACGAATCAAGAACCGAGAAGATAATGCGGAAGGATAGGAAATCCCTGTCCACCCTCGTAGGTATCATAACGGGGCACAACACCCTGCGGTACCATATGAAGAAAATGGGCTTAACGGAAGAAGAACTTTGCAGAGGCTGCGGTGATGAGGGAGCTCTTGAGGACACAACCCACTTCCTATGTCACTGCCCAGGTCTCCAACACACCAGGTATAAATTCCTAGGGAGTCACTTCTTCACCGACCTAGACGAGCTTTCCAGCACATCAATAGACCAGATAATGAACTTCGTCAAATCAACAAGATGGTTTGTATGTAGCAGCACAGTAAGTAATTTGAATACAGGGTTATAATGGGTAAGGGACGACCTCTTTCCCCCACGGGCATCACAATGGGTCAGTATTGACCTGAGTGTGGCACGGAGAAATCCCCGCCAGCCCACAAACCTAACCTAACCTATGGCTGGCCGAAGCGGAAACTGAGTTAGAAATTATTACACTTTGCAGTGATATCATACTTAAAAGCACAGGCAATAAAAGATGGATAAATTCAAAAACCTACGTAAATGTGCACTTATCGTTAAAGCATTTATAATATTTCTATGTAAAGTGAACGTGCTTTTTATCAACTAAAAGTGATTAATACCAAGTACGGAAGTATGTTGATTGTTGACAAAGGAGCACGTCAAAAATTATATGATTTTTGGTTGCACAGAAAACGACCAACCAGATTTTAAGAAGCTTTGTAAAAATGTAAACAGTCAAGTACATATCACATTAAGTTTGTAGGTACCTAACCTATACGGTTCCAGTCTATTGTTTTTGTAGTACTATGTAATCTATATCTATCTATACATATAGTAAAACTGTAGGAATTTTCTTTGTCAGCTAAAAACTCGAAAACTACTGGACAGATTTCGATGAAACTTTTTTTTTAAATGTTCCTTAAGACTGTGAGACTGCTATAGGCTATGTCCTTTACATCCACGTCCATAGGAACAGTTTTTAGCCAAAATGTATTTTCTGAAGTGAAAATATATACATATACACTCCACATATACCTTGCTACAAATGGATGTTTATAATTTTGCGATCGTGCGTTAGGACAAACAAAAACAAAACAATACTAGCATACGTATACCTACCATTCGAAAAGGGTTGATTTGTTTTCGCAGTGAGTGCTATGTTCAGTTGTATATGTAGGTATGTATGTATATTATGGCATGGGGTATATTAATAATCTTCAGAAGGGAAGATACGTATTTTAATTTTTTTAACTCGGACGGTGGCGGTGCCCACATACCATGTCCGAATTTTCAAAATATCCCTCAAAGCAACACCAGTTGGCTACCACTGGTTTAGACCATCATATTTGGGGGTGAATTATCTACCCTTCGTATAGAAAATTTCCCTAAACAATCTTCTTTTCAAAGGCTAATTATTTAGAAATATATGCAAGTGTCATGAAACCCATTAAACATATAGTGCGGTTATAATCAATTTATCCCATAATATCCTTTATATACAACTATACAAGGAGTAAAATTACAGTTTAACATTACCACATTAAAATAATTCCTCATTTGGGGGCACGACGACGGCTTAAATTACACGATCAATTTAGTAAACTGTAACAAAATAATCTGCGTATCCGCGGCGTGTTTGTATATACACACATTAAAATGTCGTATAAATTGCATGTGCATATCAACCCCTCATCGTCATGTCTGTCACCCAAGCATGTACGCAGCAATGCGTTAATAGGCATTTATCTGACCACAGATACAGCGTTTTTCCCACCATGCAAAAATTACCTCAACGGAATGAAAGTAAACACAATTTTGATGCAATAAAATTTCGGTTTCCGCTAATGGAACACGCTCAACCACGCATCCTGCATATGGTGCGCGGTCCCTTTACCACCATCACCATATCGAACCAGCACACATCAAGGGTTGTTCAAATTGGTGTACTCTTATGCACTTTCCTCGGGGGTAGACGGTAGAGATGTGCGTACAACCAAATAACCGCCCAGCTCGACGGTTATCGGTTGTACGAGTATTTCGAGCTCTTTAGTGGAAATTTTCAGATGAAAATTCTCTAAAAAATATAATAGAATCGTATACAGTGAGTTAAATAAATCGATGTGTACACTTAGACTTAGGATGAGTCCCCTAGGGATGCTAAGTTTCTGCCTTTTTTGTTGGCTACCAATTTATAGTCCCACAAACATTTAATTGAGTCACGATGATGCAAGTAGCTCATTCTAACCCTAAAAAATCGCCCATATCTCTAGCAGATAAATAGCCTGATTAAGGCTTGATTATAACAGTATGTCCTTCATTCCTTAAATAAAGCTAAATACCGCTTTGCGATTTTTTCTTTTTTGCCACCCCCCATGGACATTTCACTGAGTGCCTGTATTCAGTGATGGAAATAGCTTATTCAAAATAAATCATTCACCGTACCGCAAATGGACGAATGCTTAAAATTAAATTATCGATAAAATGCCCGTTATATCAATCAGAATGTACATTATATGCGTGATGGGAACCAGAGCACCATCCGTGGCACGAATCCTTATTCACGGGGTCACTTTGTGCAAGGGGATTCTGTTTGTTTGTCTAATGGCCTAAACTAGTTTGAATGACACAAACCGATGACTAGATTGGCACGATAGTGAAAACGTAATAACCGGGTCACATTAGTGTGGCATTAGTCGGACCCAAATGATGCTGACGCGAGTTAAGTATCCATAGCAAAACATATTGAGAAAAAAGATAACATTATTTGTATTCAATGATATCTTTAGCCTCTAGTACAGTCTTGCACACAACGCTACAATGATAACATATGTACAAGAGATAATATCGTTTGTATACAATGTTGGAATATTATCTCTTCTTCATTATCAAGCAAGACGATTGTACGCTTGGGTCTCCTTGTAGATAGATAAGAAAAATATATAAATACGACTGTATGATGAATTTATCGATAGTCTTATTGTAACTACATAGTAGCCTTAAGCTCCTTTTAGAATTAGTAAAAAGTATTTCAATAATAAAGGACATAGTTCCAAATAAATATTGTTTAATTTTAAAAGTAAGAAACAAGTGTTTTAATTGGCGATCCTGCCAGGAGGTTAAATATACTTTTTAACTTCAATCGAGCGGACCTCGGGAACAAGTAGTGAAATCTAGTATAAACAGAACACTCGCGTTACCGGTTACAAGAATTACCTAGCATAGCAGGTACAAATATAGCTTCTTCATACGAAGCAGCTAAGCAATTCAGTGAAAGTGTATATGTGGAGAAAAAAAACACACAAATTCGACGACAACAGACACGAGTTCAAAATGGAACAACTCGCAGTATTAATGGCAAGATTAGAAGCTTTAGAAACCAGGTGCAACACAGTAACACAAACCCTAGAGCACACACGCACAGAGAATGCAAGGTTAGCAGCAATAATAACTAACCAAAATCAAATAAACACTAATTTAGAAACAAAACTAAATGAAGTAAAATCTGGATTAGGCATAGTACCAAACATACCTGTGCTAGAGGAAATAAGAACCACATATACAGATGGTAGTGAAATACAGTTAGACGCATTTAAAAGCCTACCTATTTTCAACGGCGATCAATCAAATTATCGGTCGTGGCGCGAAGAAGCATCCAGATTAATGGACAGCATTAAAAACTTCAAAACACACAGTAAGTACGCAGCAGCATTGACTATAGTGAAAAGTAAAATACAGGGTGCAGCCGCGAATGTGTTAACTAATTATAACACAATTTTTAATTTTGAGGCGATACGTAACAGATTAGATTATACGTACTCTAATCAAGAACCTCTATACGTGCTACAAGACATGATGAAAGCCATCACGCAAAAAAGAAGCACACTGTCTGAATACCACGACGAGATAAATAAAAATCTCAATTTAATAATATCAAAAATCACTATGTCAGGTGATCCGCCGAATATAATCGACAGACTAATTAAAAATGCTAACGACGACGCAGTTCGTATATTCATTGATGGTATGAGTGACAACTTTACAAGAGGATCATTATATTCAGCTACAATAAATGATCTAGAACACGCATTCGCAATTGCTCGCAGAATAGAACATGATAATGTGCACAGGCATTTACATCTCACTCAAGATAAGCACCACAAAAATATGCCACATGAACGCAGAAACGAAAGAAGACCAAATTATTCGAGCCAAACAACGAATTATCAACCCCAGAAGCAATACGATAATATGCAGCAACACAATCAAGGACCACAGCCGATGGAGATAAACTCGAGACAAATTGTACATGCACAGCGACAAAATTGGAATCAATGCAAACCCGATGTATATAATCCACCAGCGAAACGTGAACACAGCGGGAGTTTCAACACACACAACAGACCGCAACGATCTTATCAGCAGAACTTCAAGCAGCAGAGAGTAAATAACTCCCGACAACAACGCAGAGACGATGTCAGCAGTACATATGCAGAAGCAGATGAAACGGAATGTATGGTAAATAATAACATAAGAATAGATCATTTAAACTAGTAGACGGGTTGCCCTGCTTAAATTTAACTAGTACTATTCATAAGAAAATTTACAAAATTCTTATTGATACTGGTGCAACCCATAATTACATTAATAGAAAATGCGATTCTAGCGAAAAAATTAAAATTAAACCTATAAAAATAAAAACAATGCATGGTTATTCTATGGTAGATACAAAGAAAGTAGTTAGGATATTAAAGAAAAATATAACATTTTTTGAATTAGAGGATATTCAGTCTTTTGATATGATATTAGGATATGAAGGACTTAAAGTTCTAAACGCGGAAATAAATTTCAGTAATATGACTCTAACTACCATAAGCAGTGTCGAATCTATTCAGAAAATTAATTACATAATTGGGGAAAATAATATTTATAAAGCAGACATAGATAGACTGATGAAGATTAATAACAGCATAGGACCGTTACCCTTTACAGATACTATAGAAGCAAGCATTAGGACGACCAATGATAATCCGGTTTATGTTAAACAATATCCATATCCCATAGCAGATAACGAATTCGTAAACAAAGAAATACAGAAACTCTTACATGACGATATAATAGAAAAAAGCCATAGTCCTTATAACAGTCCCATATGGACAGTACCTAAAAAAGGTTTGGACGAAAAAGGAAAACCAAAACGGCGCATGGTTGTTGATTTCCAAAAACTTAACGCTCACACTGTAACAGACAGATACCCCATTCCGGATGTCAACATGACAATTCAAAATTTAGGTAAAGCCAAGTACTTTACAACGTTAGATTTGGAGTCAGGTTTCCACCAAATTAAAATCAAAACAGATGATAAAGAAAAAACAGCTTTTGCTATAAATGGCGCAAAATATCAATTTAAACGAATGCCTTTCGGGCTCAAAAATGCACCAAGCATATTTCAGAGATGCGTGGACGACATTTTGAGAGACTTTGTAGGTAAATTCGTACACGTTTACATTGATGACGTATTGATATATTCTTCATCTGAGGAAGAACATATACAGCACATAAGTCAAGTATTCGACGTACTCAATAAAGCCACATTAAAAATATCTGATGAGAAAAGTAAGTTTTTTCAAGAAGAAGTAGAATACTTAGGTCACATAATCAGACATGGTAGAATCACTACGAACCCTGAGAAAATAGCAGCTATAGAAAATTTTCCAGTCCCACAAACGGTAAAGGATTTGAGAGGATTTTTAGGTCTTACAGGTTACTATCGTAAGTTTATAAAGGGATACGCAAGCATAGCCAAGCCCCTGACATTATATTTACGAGGAGATAACGGTAAAGTAAACAAAAAACAAAGTAAAAATATTAAGTTAAATCTGAATGATTCAGCATTAGAAGCGATTAGAATTTTAAAAAATTATTTGAAAGAACAAGTCGAACTTTTTCAACCGGATTATAGTAAACCATTCGAGCTTACTACTGATGCATCCAACATAGCTATTGGAGCCGTACTAAGTCAGAATAAGCAACCTATACACTTCTTGTCAAGAACACTGAGTAAGACAGAAGAGAACTATAGCACAAACGAGAAAGAGCTATTAGCGATCATATGGTCCTTACAAAAACTCAGAAACTACATATATGGTATAGCAGACTTAACCATATATACCGATCACCAGAGCCTTATATATTCTGTATCAGAAAAAAATCCCAACACAAAGCTGAAACGTTGGAAGGGAATCATTGAAGACTTTGGAGCAAAATTAGTTTATAAACCAGGAAACCTAAATCTTGTAGCTGACGCATTATCACGTCAACGCATAAATACGTCTACCATAGAAACAGCACATTCAGCTGAAAGTTCTTCTAATGATATAATAAAAACTGTGAATCAGCCTTTTAATGCATACACTGCACAGTTCGAACTTATTGAAGATATAACAAATAATATCGAAACACAAATCTATTTTGGTAACAAAATAAGACTCATAATAAAGTTTAAGGACAAAGACTCTTTACTAAGGCAGATGAAAGAAGTTATACAACCCCAAAAGATTGTAGCTTTGCATACGAAATTTGAAAACATATACAAATATGGTGAAAACATAAAAAAAGAATTCCCACTAGTAAGATTTATATTCACACCAAGAAAACTTCAAGACGTGACAAATTTGGAGGAACAACTAAAACTTGTAAGGGTAACTCATGAAAGAGCACACCTAGGGTTACGTAACAATATACAAGAAATCTCAGAGAAATATTACTGGCCCGATCTAAATAAACAAGCAAAGAGTTTCAACAAAAAATGCATAGCATGTCTATTTGAAAAATATGAAAGAAAACCTATCAGAGAACCTCTGAATAATTCAGAAATACCAACACATGTGGGAACACACATTCATATGGACATATACTTCAACGACAAGTATACTTTCCTTGTAACAGTAGATAAGTATTCTAAATATACAATCCTTCGGGAAATCGAAACTCGAAACAGACTGTACGACGTTATGGAAGAGGTCTTATCTAATTATTTCCCAAAATGTGAACGACTCATGACAGATAACGAGAAGGGATTCAAAACAGAAATGGTGAACCAAATGTGTTTGAAATACAACATAACTAAAGTAGAAACTCCAGTATACAGATCGACAGCTAACGGTCAGGTAGAACGTGTAAACGGTACAATAACTGAACTGTCTAGAATATTCACAATTCAGAATAAAACAAGACTTATCGAAGAAATATTTAGAACAGTGCGTGAATTAAATAATTCTATACACTCAGTTACCGGTTTGAAACCTAGAGACATTTTCTTTAATCAAAATAAATATAGAAATAGTGAAATTATAATAAATAAACTAAACTCAGCATCCAAAAAAGTGATCGAACGTCTAAATAAAGGAACTCGACACAGAGAGTATAAAAAAGGAGATAAGATAATGGTAAGAATCACAGGTCTTAGAAAGAAATCTAACGCTAGATACATAACAAGAATAGTAGAAGAAGATAAAGGAGACACGGTAATCTCTAAAGAAGGAATAAAAATTCACAAGGATAACATAAAGAATTATCATTTTTCAGATGACGAAAATATTAATATTCCTAACATTACTAGGAATTGTACAGAGTCAAGAAGGGCAAGGAAACGTTCAAATAACTGAGATACTAAACAAGAAGTTTATACTTACGCAAACAGATGACGTGTATTTATTCAAAGAACAAACTTATTTGTTACATGCCACCAACCTGACTTCGATATTTCAACCTTACGTAAATATCGTAACTAGTAAATATCAACCTACACAGGAAGAAAAATTTGGTTAAGTAAAATTAAGAATTTAGCAGACCAATTACAAGAACATACTAGGCATACTAGATCAATTAACTTTTTAGGAACAGCTTTCAAATATGTGTTTGGTAATCCTGACCATTATGACTTAGTTAACATAGAAACGAGTATAAATAATCTCATAGAAAACAATAATAAACAAAAAACTATAAATTCTAGATTTGAACAAATTTTGCAACAATTCGAAGGTCAGAGCCTTAAAGAACATTTAGTAATAGAACAAGTGTACGAACAATTATTATTATTGACCAGAACAATTAATGCAGCAAAAAATAATGAATATTTATCAGAAAGCCTAGACTTAGATGACATTAAAAATATTATTCAACATGAAATAATTCAAGTACCCATAATAAATATACTTGAGTACTCTAAAATATTTTTAGCTAGAACTGATGAATTCTTCATCACAATATATAAATATCCAGTTCTAATTAAATCATGTAAATTGTATAAAGTAACACCTTTAAATTCAAAACATGGAAAAATCATTACAGATAAAACAATTGCCTTATGTAACCAAACTTATTTAAGAACAAGAAATTGTCAAAATCATCTAAGTAAAAACATTTGTGAAATTAACTTTGAAGAAGAAAATTGTCTTATTCCACTTTTAAAGAATATAACTTCAAAATGCAACATTAAACAAGAATACGATTACGACTTAGAAATTGAATCCGGTGTTATGTTATTAAGCGGTAAGCATAAGTTAAATAATCAAACAATTAATGGTATAAACTTAGTTACTTATGAAAATACTATAAATCTAGACGATAAAATATACAAAAACATGCATAAGCAAATTAAAGAAGTTATATTAAGAAATCATAATTCAGAGTCTTACATCGACCAAATAATTAAAGAAGATACAATGTACAAATTCGATAACATAGATACTTTAAAAAAACTAATTATTCCTTTTGAAGAAAAACCGATATTATCAACTATATACACAATTGTAACACTGATTGTTATTCTAGCATTTACGTACGTAATGATAAAAACTATACAATGTATAACAGATCGTCAAAAACAAAAAAAGATTGACGCATATAACAAAACTTATGAAAGAGAAATGTTAAAAATAGCGTCGAAAAATCGGGACGATTTCGTTTAACAAGGGGGGGAGTTAAGTATCCATAGCAAAACATATTGAGAAAAAAGATAACATTATTTGTATTCAATGATATCTTTAGCCTCTAGTACAGTCTTGCACACAACGCTACAATGATAACATATGTACAAGAGATAATATCGTTTGTATACAATGTTGGAATATTATCTCTTCTTCATTATCAAGCAAGACGATTGTACGCTTGGGTCTCCTTGTAGATAGATAAGAAAAATATATAAATACGACTGTATGATGAATTTATCGATAGTCTTATTGTAACTACATAGTAGCCTTAAGCTCCTTTTAGAATTAGTAAAAAGTATTTCAATAATAAAGGACATAGTTCCAAATAAATATTGTTTAATTTTAAAAGTAAGAAACAAGTGTTTTAATTCGCGCCCACACTCAATCACAACTCCGCATGGAAGTTCGGCCAGGTAGGGTGGTGCGCGGTGGGAAATTGAAAAGTAAGACCACCGAATATCGAGTGATGGTCTATGTTAATTTAAGCGGACGCATGAATGCCATGTGGTGCCAGCCTCAACGTTGCGTTGTGTGGGGAAGAGCTATATAGAAAATAAAAATTCAGTTTGTCGATTTTGCTTTCTAAAGCCTATATTATAGAAATAACGATATACCTTGGGTACGCACGGTTGTATTTCATGAAGCACCCTGCTGTTGCACTGATTGTTGCGGAAATGCGGAGGAGTTGAAACTTCGATTAGGCAGCTCCCTAATTGCCGGTAGTAGATAGAATAATGAGTGGGGCTTTTATGAAGTGATGGGGTAGTTCAAAAAATATCGCCACAGATGAGCCATTAAATACGTATTTGTGACTAAAATGGTAGTGGGTGGTTGGGCGCAGTGATTAAAAAGCATTGATTCTAGAATCTACATAGTATGAAATGATGAAATTGCCGCGGATAGTCGTTTGCCCAAGATTTTCCTTTTGTTTTTTTTTTGCGAATGGAAGGGACCTTACATTTTACGTCTGGCCTGAGTGGCTGAATTGAGACGTTCGAGAAAGGTGGCGCCGCAGTTAAAAAAAACCTCAAGATGTAATATGTGTTTTTCTGGGAATCGATCTTAAGACAATTCGCTCTTATGTAGTAGTCCAGCTAACTTAAAGCTGACACTAACCTACTGTACTACCTAACCTATACATACATTCCGCGGTACTAATAATTATTTTTAGTGTCCACGTTAACTTTTACGAGGTCACAATGGCGAAAATTTCTATATAAATTTATCCATTGTGACCGTGATATTTAAGTTGAAGATTAAAAATGATTTTATTGGTAAGGCCCATTGGAAAAAATTATAAAAAGAACAACGCAGTGATTTTCCAAAACGTTATACAAATTCAGCTTTTATTTAATTTTCCGCGGCGCAAATAAAACTAAATAATGTTCCCAATGGTTCTTTGGAAACCACTTCTAAGTGGTCATCTGGGCGTATCGAAGCTACTCATCCCGGGTCAGATGGGCAGGGCATGTACGAGTTGTCTCTGTTCGTACCAAAAACACTATATATACAAAAGGCCAATTACGAGAGTGGCGCTGTTACCATGTTCCTGAAATTCCTTCCTGAAATTCATTGAGGAAAACCCTGCTGATTGTGTTTCGTTTGAGCGCAGCAAGTTGTTGTAGCTAGAACTATGGTGGAAAGGTCCCGTTTGGATTTTTATAGATTTCATTTATTGGCCAAATTACGTCCAGTAGGATCTTGAGGAGGTACCGGAGGGAAGGAAAATTCCCTCAACTTTGAATTTATCACGTGATATAGAACATTTATTGCGATTCTATAGACATTCCCAAAGACATCAATCATTTCACGCATGATACATGTTGTATAGCTTATGGGATTCCCAAAAGAACTCGCCGGCAAACTTGAAGCGAACTAAATGCGAATCGCTTGGTTTCTTCAGTACTTAATAATGATAAAATTAAATAAAAATTTGGAGAAAGCATCGAGGTAAACTATGGAGTTACAGGAATATGGACGTTCTCTCTTGAGAGCCATTCAATCTCTTTACTATACAAACTGTGTTTGGGTAAACGGCGTTAAAGCAATACTTTTCACCTTTGAAAAGAAGAGTTCACCAAGGGTACTCTTCTTTTCATTACTTACATAATATATAGACTTGATGTTAACCCTAAGTCTTGGCGAAGAACGTTTCGAACTGGGAGATCTGAATATAAGTCATTTCCTTTTTGCCGATGATTTGATCATCCTTAGGTCCTCGATCTAAGTTTGCAGACTTTGCGTTGAAGTTGATATGAAAATAAACGTGAACAAAGCTGAAGTGATGGTCGCATCCAGAATGCCTATTCAATGCAGTCCGGGTGGAAGAGCTCGGTCTCTAGCTAGCTGGTCTAAAGTCTTTCTCTTAAAACATCCCAGGAGGTTTTCATCCGATTTCGATAAAGTCCATGCATCTGCACCATACAACAGGACCGGGATGATTTGGGTCTTATGTTGGTTCTATGAGAAAAGGCTTTATTAGTGATTCTTCTTTGGATCTCTGCGCTGATATCATTTTGCGAAGTGATAGTGGGGCCCAGGCCAGACTTTAACTACTTCGAACTTTTATCTATCCATCGCCGATGTTGAGAGTCCTTTCTCGTTGACAGCATAGGTATATACTTCGTTTTGTCCTCATTTGCAGCCAGACCCATCTTCGCCACCTCCGTTGAAGTTGGATTGTGAGTTTCGTACAATTGCTTCAAGGATGATGCTAAAAAAGTTACACGATAGCTCATCGTAACCTTTTTCGACATCAAAAGGGTGGATGATGTTTTTGTCGATTTTGACGGAGCAGCGAGATTTCTCCATTGTCATCTGGCATAGACGAACGATTTTGGCAGGAATGACGAAACGTGACATGGCTTTGTATATACACTAGATATCATAGGCGACTTTAAAGTCGATAAAAAGGTGGTATCTGAAATTCCTGGGTTTTTTCTAAGATCTGTCGGAGTGTGCAAATTTGGTCGATGGTAGACTTTCCTGGCCTATAACTGCACTGATATGGCCCGATCAGGTTGTTGGCAAAAGGTTTTAGATGTTCACACAATACAGCCGAAAAGATCTTATAGGCGGCATGCAGGAGACTTATTCCTCTGTAGTTGGCGCAGTTCAGAGTATTTCCTTTCTTGTGGATGGGAGACACGATGCTGAGGTTCCATTCATCGGGCATGATTTCATCCGACCAATTGGCAGATGAGTTGGTACATGCTCCTTACCACATCATCTCCCGCTGCTTTGAAAAGCTCGGCCGGTAGGCCATCAGCCCCCGCAACTTTGTTCGACTTTAGTTTGGATATCGCTATTGTCACTTCGTGTAGGTCGGGTGAAAAGAACTGTAGTTCAGAATGAATGGGTCATTCTGACTGACAGCGGTTTGTTGATCGTCTCCGCAGTAAAGCAGCCTGCAGAAGTGTTTTTTCCAAATCCTCAGCACCGACTACTGTGAGTCTACTACTGTGTTCCCATGTTCATCTCTGCTGTCTTCTGTTCGGGCCTTGTATCCTTGGGTGGGTCGTTTTACCCTCTTGTAGAACTTTCGAACATTTCCCCTGCAGTAGCAGCCTTCAATTGATTCGAACGCCTGTTTCTCGTGTTCTCTCTTTTTCCTTCTGTTCCTCTCTTTTTCTTTGCTCATAGAGCTCGTGAGCAGCTCTCATCGCCTCTCTGGTCCCCGTCTACAGCATTGGCAGGTAGTCCTCGTTATTTGTTGCATGTGCCTGTCAGCATTATTCGTCGACCCAGGGGTGTTGTTGTGGTCTTCAAGAGGAACCCAGTGCATCTGTGGCGGCACCTATGATGGCACGCTGGTAGCCCTGCAACTGCACTTGATTCTGCCGAGGCTGACGTTGAGCTTACTGAGAGGTTAAGGGAGACGCGGTCGGCAAAGTTTTTGGCGGACTCTTGCAATACTAGCTTTGCGACGTCAAAGCGCTGTGGATATACGCATACGCACTTTGGCCATTACCAAGTAGTAGTCCGAGTCTATGTTAGCCGCTTGGAACTTCCGGACATCCAAAATACTGGACGCATGTCTGGCGTCGATAGCAACGTGATCAATTTGGTTGACGGTTTTTGTTGATGTGGAGCCTGCCAAGTCTCCTTGTGTATGTTGAGGTGCGCGAAACGATTGATGGCAATGATGACATTTCACCCCGCCGGAAGGCCATAATGTCGGCTTTTTAGCTATTCAGGGTCTCCACAAGTTGTTCGGCTGCACGCGGTCTGTTTAAGGTCCGGACATTCCACGTGCAGATCCGATGTTCCTTGTCCTTATTTCGTTAAGTTACCCCACGACGCACAACCTCCAACTTGGAGGGCTAGATCCACGAAAGGGGCCGGGTTTTCCGGAGTCAATAACTCGCTTATTGGGGGATATGAGCGCTGCCGTTGGCCCGCCCATAAAGGGCTCATCCTCAACCATCTCTATTTCAACACCATCACTAATGCTGAAAAAATCCCTAATGACCTTAGCTCCAAATAAGTCGAAGTAACACATTAAGGTCACTCAGTCGTCTAGCTTGTCAAAATTACACGAACCACTTTTGATGTTAGCTCCATCTATGATTGTAATAAGAACTGAATAACTTAACCGATTTCTTTTACAAGAAGGTTTAACACGTGTCAGCTGAACTATGTAAAATATAAAAGATTTCTAATACCTAAGCACAACTGTATTATTAAGGTATACTTTGCCTTTTTGAAGGGACATTCATCACTTCCTAATATTGGCAATTCCCATTTTTCTCCATATATACCCGCATTAGGATATACATAATAATCCCCGACATTTGCAAGAGGTAGCAGACACTTAAATAACAATCTAACACCAAAATCACCTCAAAAATAATCCCTCAGAGAGCAACTTCAACACGTGAATCGAAAATGAAAATCACAAATCCATGTCCTTGAATCAAACACTCTCGAAGGACTTTCAATCAAATGCATCCAAGCGGGATAACTCGAGCGCATAGAGTACTTATCGAAACCAACTGAACGCAAATAGATTGTACCCCTGGTGGAAAATCCCTGACACATTTCACGACTTCATTCCCACAAATCCCCATCCAGCGAAGCTATATGGCAAGGTAACCGAAATAACAAAAAAAATCCCCCCCCAAAGAAAGGAAACCTGCTCTCGAACTTGAGTAAACAACTTTTCTCTAGCTAAACACCAGTCATTCAGCTACTAATCGACCCTCAGTCATTCTCCGCACATATCCGCCTCTGTATAGCTTATACGTGGGTGTGTATGTGCAACCTTGAAATTGTAACTCACCTTCCTCAAATGCCGGCTGTGTAAACGTTGAGCTCTGCGGCAGGTGTACCAATACACCTGCTTTGGCGCAAATCAATAGAACAAAAATATCTGTTCCTCGCCAGCCACCCAAGTCTCATAACAATAATTCTCCTGAGAGTCTTACGACGAATCAAGAACAGGGATTACGTAAACCCATCGAAGTCGGGCCATAAACCACCCATTGTGAGGGAACGGAAAGACAGACCGACGACGTGAAGGATGTGTCAGGTTTGCTGGGTTAACCTATTAAAAACAACATTCGTTGGAATTAGAAATCTATCAGGTATACGGATACTACTATATATAAAATCACAAGAATACCCATCTATCCCGAAAAGAGAGAGAATTTCAAATGAGGTTATTCGAGGAAATCACTTTGGCGATGAGGCATCAATGACTCTGCCCTTCGAATCGACAGCGCAATGATAGAGGGCAACCACCCACTAGCTGGATTCATTCAGTCTATAGGTACTGTATGAAGCTTGTTGCTCGTGTTGTCCTCATATTGATGGAATGGAGGTAAAATGGAAACAGAATCAATCCGGCATTGTCATAGAAATGTGCTTAGGGATTACATCGTCATCGTTTGTCGAATGTGATATGATCAAAAGGCAGGAGAGTCAGTCAGATGTAGGCCATCTACTTTCATATTCGTGTATGTGATTGAATGAAATACTAAGTAGGTACTTTACTGAAGCAAGGAGTATTAAATCCCATGGGATATGGAAACTGTCCAACTTAGGCGGTCTTGTGGATATACAAGTCTTACCAAATATTTTAGGTGTCAAAAGCGATTTTTCGCTATAGATAGGTAGATAGATTATAAGTCGGGAGAGCATTCATTGGGCTCTGGCACTGCGGCCTTTCTAAAGGAGCATATTGTGCCTTCCCTGGTGACGTCCTAGAGCAATCTTTTTACTCGCGAAGACAGTCAGCTATACAAGATTTCCTAAAGTAACGATTTCTTAGCCAAGGATATTCTTTCTGAGACGTAAGAGAGCCAGACATTCCATGAGAATGTGAAGGAGATAAAGAGAGGTGAAAAACAAGCGGATTTATTTACATATACCTTACCTATCTCTTTTAAAATATGAAGCTTTTTCTTGAAGTGAATTTTGTTTACATAGCTCATTTCTTCCCATATATGGATAAGACATCTGTATATGTATTTATTATTTGTGGTGCTATGTACTATGTACAGCTTTGAAAAGGGCACTATTATAGAAGCGACCTAAGAATACAAACGCACATTATAACAAAAGCTCAATTTTATTGTCCATAAAAATACAAGTCTAGTAACATATCAGTCCTTTTCTTATTTTCCACAAACTGTTGGTATCTTTTCCTGGTCGAGTGATCACGAAGCTTAGATTATAACTAAAGCTTGGATTATAACTTCGGGGATTCAGGGTTTTTCCATAGAAACGCTAAAAATACGAAATCTAATCTTCTAATCTTCTGAAATACTCCTCTTCAAATTTACAAAATGGCAACCATGCTGGGCATCGCTCCGTACGGTACCTTGATCGGTGATTAACAATTAACATAAATGTTGTTATATTTATTTACAAATATATACCAAACAACCAGAACCGAGTGGAAGATAAGAAAAGCAGTTTACTCAAGAGTAAGAAGCTCATGTTATGTAAATTTGTAAACAAATTCGTGGGTTATTATTACATATCAGCGGCGACATGATCACAAGTTTTTCACATACCTACAAAATATTATATTATTCCATTTATTGTCGCGTGTTGTTATGGCAGATTTTTTATTTATTTTTCATTTTTATGGGTTTTTAATGAGTGTAAAGAAGACTTAGAATTGTTGGATGAAAGCAGGAGCCAGATGTAAGAGGCTCTGTATCTTTATGCAGCGTTGAGACACGCAAGCTATGCTCGGCCGTAGCTCGACGGCATTGGGGGGGGATCTTGCTGCTATTGCTCTTCTTACAAAAAATCTGTGTCTCGAGTATAACAAAAAAAAAAAAAAACGGATGACAACATTGATACTACCCACAAAAGATGTGATCGAATGTGACTATCGAATGATATATGAATGTTTGTATGTGTTAAATTGTATTTATGTATGCGTGAAATTAACGAGTAATATTTGAAAATGTTTGTAATTATGTATCACCTAATCTAGTTCTGTGTGGTAGCAAGATGTTATGCCACCTTATAGGGTCCCGCCCACTAAATACAAAAGAGTATATTTAACACCCTCTTGCACCATGACTATCCTAACCCTTTTTGTTTATTACAGGATAGTCCCTTTATTGTTTAAGCTGTACTAAACGGACTAGTACACCAAATTTATTTGTATGTGCATGCTAACACTGATCGAAATCTCACCCTTAGAAAATTACCTTTAGCACATAATGATCAAATCACTGAATGAAAATTAGCTCATAATTTTGTACATTCATTAAGACACGTTTTATTTCAATAATTTTCCATTAAGAATATTGTGGTTTATATAGGTAGAATATTCGTTTTCGGTCTTAAATTCATTTTTTTTTTTTTTTTTGCCAAAGTTCTATTATGATTCTCTCTTCTATTAAGTACTTTGAATCTAATAAATTCTTTAATTAAATGAAAAAAATATGATAGATTTCACCAAAAATATGATAGGAACCAAAATCAATAATCAGAATAAAAAAAAAAGGAATGTTCTATCAACTCTTATTAAATGTATATTATTAAATGTAATTACCGCGTTTGTTTGGGTATATATATGTATTTATATATGTATATAGTGTATTGTATATATGATTATACCAACAATAAAAATAAAAAATAAAATTTACTCACTTCATGCAATTTTCAAAAATCCGTTCGCTCGATGTTGATGTGGCCACATAAACTCGTTCCAGGAGACGGTGATTTGTATATGACGTAGTTTTGTGTATGATGTTAATATGCACTATTTATATATACCTAACCTATACATATATTATATTCAACACACCCGCGATCTAAGAACTTACTTTATCAAATATTTTATGTAAATTAAATACCCTAACGGAAAATTTAGAATTCGTAATTCGTAGAACATTAACTTTTTATAATATTTTAACAGGTTTTATATGTATTACGTTACTTAATCTATCAAATATGAAAATTTTAGCAAATCTATAAGTATGTATATTATATATACATAAGCTAAATGAACTATGGCACTTTTTATATAATTCTTATTCACTAATATATAATATCGTTTAGGTAGGTTAGATTAAACAAATTTTAAATTGAATTTTACAAACTAAAATGTATCAAAATAAAACAACGTATATGCAAGAAAACCGTAGGCTCTTCGGAACCTCTTCTTCGACAGAGTGCAATGCGGAAACTGGCAAATTTCTGGTTTCACTTCCTATGCGTTCCTATTTGGTAGGTACATGTAACCAAGCTGAGATCTTGGGATCCGCTATCCGCTATGCTTAACAATATAGCCGGAGTATGGAATATATCATGCGATTTGACGACTGATGCTTAGGCTTGTTATATATTTGTGTAGCGTATATGAGCAATTTCGCACTATTTAGACCAATTTCGGAATTCCACGTAGGCTTATGTACACACTGGGTGATAATGACGAGCTTTATGACCATTAGCTTATATATTAAATATAGCGTATATAATACGTTTACGCTTTTTTGGCAAACTTATGATGTAGATCTTTATGCTGAGTTTTATACGTAGACTGCAAACCGCGTGGGGTGCCTACACATGCGTATAATATAAAAAAATGTTCAAACGAGAGAAAAGGACAATTTATATGAATCATACCTTATTGATGAAGTAATGATAATTTACTTGTCGTAAGTAGTCCTCAATTAAGGCTGAATTTAGATCCCCACGACTTAGTTTTTTGATTTAAAAAAAATATATATATTTGATCTGTACACCGTACCACTTATATATGTATAAACTTGTCTGCTATGCATACCAGGAGATGTTCTATGCGAGCTTAAAACGTTAAAAAGGCCGCGCAAAACAGATCTGGGCTTTATATAACCAATGGTAACGCTGCCACTATACAGATGGTTAAATAGCTGAATGGTGAAAGCTGCTGAATCTGCTCATAAAAATTGAACTGACAAGGTTTCGACATTGATGGTGTGAGCACACTTTTTTTGCTATAATTTAATTTTGAAATGCACTCGCAATTAAACAGGCACTCTACATGAGATAACCTTCAATGTAAAATTTCAAACTTATGTAGGTAATGACAAAAACGGTGATAGCGTTACTCTATTCCGATAAGTTGTCTTCCACACAAAGCGCCAAAAAAAATGTGCACGACTGGGTCGCACGAAATTTTCTCGTTTATTGCCAATCTCGCAGAATCTAAGATTCATTTCAGCAAATTTTACGTTTAAAATCATACCTACTCATGATGTACTCATGTTTAGTAACTGAACCCTTGTTAATTAAAAACGCAAAACATACTGATGCTAAATAAACATACGTATTAACTACAACACCTTATTACTTAAAAATTTCACCCCGAACTGACATTTCCTTCAAGGCAAGTAGGCGATGAATTTCGAATTATATTGCCACCAGTGTGACCACAGTGGAATATAATTATTCCACTTGTGGAATATTTTTAAGCTGGAGAGAATAATTCTTGACAAAAAATATTCGCATATAAAAGTGGAATATTTTGTTCTCCAAAAGGAATTTTTAGATAACAAAATATTTTCCGTAAATTAGAATTCAATTCTGAACTGAAGTTGAATTTATTACTTCCAAATCGCAAAATTCACGATGTTTTGAGCTTTGGTAACACTATTTATGCTTATTTGGCCATAATGTATAATGTATAGTCTGTTTCATATCACCGTGGAAACATGCGCTCACCGGAGATCCTATTCTTAATTAGGATCACATTCTGAATCTGTCTGTCTGTTGAAAGCACGAATCGACTTAGGCGAATGAAATTTTGTGACAGGACTTCTTTTTACCGTCGTCAGGTTGTTATTGAAAATGCGGTATGTCGGTCAAGTAGTTCTGGTACCTCCCATACAAAACCAATAATAGACACAATCATGCGTTTCAGGTACACAGTACATACTAACTCCCATGGCAAGCATTTTACATGCATTTTATGCAGTGGAGGCCAGGCCGATGATAACACTTTTACTTGTTTTAATATCTAATAATAATTAAATAATATTTTTTGTTGCAATAATTATATGTACATAGCTTTACATTTTTTTAAATGGGGTACCTTATATTTTCTTTTAAATTTGTTTGAAATAAAAGTTTATTTGTTTTGTATTTATGTCTTAAAATACGTTTTATTTGTATTACAAAAAAAAATTCTTAAGTGGAATATAAATTTATATTCCACTTTTCAGAGTAAGTGGAATATTTTTGAGAGAAGCTGATGGTCACACTGATTGCCACTGAAGTTTTGGGCTTTGCAAAAATATGCCGGGTGTGAATACAGATCGGGATTTGTGTATGTTGAAAATAACGTAGTCTCTTAAATCTTAACTATTTAACGTTATTTTTCATTTACTCTTAACTTTGTTTTTTTTTTCTCACACATGTTTAATTATGTGTTTTACACTTATATAAATAAAAATGAATTCTGACATACCTACATATAGATAAATAAATTAAACTATTGCTACGTTATTTTCGCTTAATGCATACACTTATATAAAGCTAATTCTTTCTAAAAATCATTGAGTACATACAGGGGCGTAGCGAGGGGGGGGCGTGGGGGGTGTCGCACCCCCCCACGCTTTTCAAGAGTCGGCAAATTAACGATCAATTTTCAAAAATTAGATCTTAAGTTGGATTTCCATTAGGTATAGGTTTTTAAACTTGTAAATGTATACAAAAGTCGGCATTTTCAAAGGTTCCACATGAACTCCTTAAAATCGGTGAATCGTTGAATTTACCGACTGAATTCCTTAAAATTTTGCGAGTTTCCATTCAATTTTAGAAAGGACGGTCGGCATCGGTGAATTTGCCGACTGAAATCCTTAAAATTTAGCGAGTTTCCATTCGATCTTAAAAAATATGGTCGGCATCGGTGAATTTGCCGACTGAAATCCTTAAAATTTAGCGAGTTTAGATTCGATTTTAAAAGTACGGTTGGCATTTCTAATTTGAGGTTAAATTCGAAGGAATGTGTTATTCGTTAGTTCGCGGCTTATTGATGTAGATTGCGAACTTTAACAATTCGTGGCAAACGTGTGTTTGGGCCAAGAGGAGGATAATTAATTATCCCATCAAAATGTATTAAGAAAATAAGTTTATAAACAGTTTAAATAACGAAATTTCGAATTACAAACTTTTTGCCGTGAACGAAAACACCCTTGGCGCGAATTGTCAAAGTTTATTCGCAATCCACATCATTTAATTAGAGTTCCACAAACTAGCGGATAAAACATTCGTTTGAACTTAACCTAAAACTAGACATTGAAGGTAAAAACTGATGGCTGGAATTCGCGAACTGCCGCGACCCATAAAAGTGTTCATGTTAACGGGCTGTCAAAACTTGCGAATAGTCGTTCGATCGTAGGTAGCTGGTCGCTCTTATGTGAATGGTCCTTTAGGTATTAGCCCAGGGGTGTTCCTGTTAAGATTGGTCAAAATTGGAGAAAGGAGCGTGGCATCTCCCATAGAAAAAACATCTATGGAGTGAATAATCGCTGGGCCGATTTTCATGATTTCTATACAGTCGGCAAGTTCCTGAAATAAGTCGGCATTTTAATGAAATTCACCCCCCCACGGCTCGAACCCTCGCTACGCCCCTGAGTACATACTGTCATAACCAGAGACACAAACAGTGTATTCCCGCGAAAATTTAAATTGTCAAATAAAACTAATTTTGAAGTATAAAATAATAAATCTCGGACAGCGATTTAATTTTTAGACTGATTCTCGGAATTTATTTTACAGTGTAGTTATTTTTGAGAAATATTTATAAAACAGGTAGCTATATTCGAGTTTTCTGAGAAAAACTAAGTACGTGATCATGTTTAGAATGCTTATGTTGTCTTACATATTATGTATTTTTATCAAAATCGTTAGAGCGGTTTTTTGTAAAATTATTCTGACAAATGTTACAACTTTGGATTCGAAAAGCACTGCTACTAAACTGTTTAGCAGAAAACTGAGTACGACGTATTCTTTATGATATAAACATTACCTAGCAGTTACATTTTCATAGCGTTTTCGAGATATGAGCAGTTTTTAAAGTATGTACCATTTTTAGCGATTAGGGTGGAAATCGAAGGACAAATTCATGGTTAAAAAAACACTGTTTTGCAACTGTTTAGCTCAAAACTAGTCAAAAATGACGATAGTATCTTAAAAATAAGTTTTTGTTAAAATCGTTTGTACCGTTTTCGAGAAAAAGCAAATTTTCAAAAGTGCAGTCATGTTAAGGATGCGTACATTAACTCAACTATCAGTTTTGGTTCAAATCGTTGAAGCCGTTTTCGAAAAAATATAATTTTTATTTCGTAAAATATTTATATTGGAAGTATCGTTAATATTAGGGCTAGTATAATAAAAACTCTAAATACGAAGTTTGAAACAAATCCGTCCAAGCGTTTAGATTCAGACAGACATACGGACGGTCAGAATTGCGAGACCCACTTTTTTGAGTTCCCCTATCATCGTAATATCAGAAATTCAGAATTGATCAAAATCTCGAGCTCGAGATTTTGTACGAAAACAATATCATTCTCTTATACGTAGGTATACGAGAAAGTTAAAAAATTACGTCTGTTTCCTTATCAGAAACAAGAAAACACGTTTTGCTTCATCCGGTGTGTTTTCAGCCTTAAGGTTCAACCTTCTACGACTAACAATTTTATTGCATGTATCAATAACATTCGGAAAATTCCAAATTTTGAGACACAGAGCTTCCTAGTGATTGCATTGATAAGATAGAAACCTTGGAAATGATCATCCTTTTATATGATACGAGTACATATACGTTTTTGTTTTTACGTTTTGGATTGTTTTTTTTTTTTTGAAGGAATGTATTTTTTAAAAACAGCATTAATGTCTTCACCTCTTGATTTCGCTCTTATAGGTGGATATGTATTAGCAATTCTTCTTTTGCTGTTAGACTAGATACTATTACAGGTCTGTCAAAAATCTTGTCAATCTTGACAGATTCTGTCCCAAAATTGTGTGTAGACAAAATCTGACGTTATATTGATGATGATTGAAACGATTTTTGTCATTGTGAAATAGTAGCTTTCGGTCTTTAAAAATCAGCATGACAGCTGCGAAAATGTCAACAACCGTAAGCAACTATGTGCGTGCAAGAAGGTTTTAATGTTAGGTATGTTAAGATTTCTGAACAACTTGGTCTGAACAAAATTGGTTTTAATTAACATTTTTGGCACCTCACAAAACAAGTTGAGCAATGAATGCAGAAATAACAGAAATATAAATTCTACTAGAAGAAATTTACAGTATACTTACAAACCAGTCGTTGAGACTGCCTAACTTTACGCACGCTTTAAATAAAAAACGTGACGGCAGTTGCCGCTTTGCGTTATGGTTTTAGAGTACACTAAAGTTGGACGGGATATGCCGATTTGTCCCACCAAAAACGGCAAAATTGAGCAGCACGATCGTGTAAAAAAAAAATCAAACAAATTCCTGGAACCAAATCGCAGCGCCACCTATAACAATACTCTCGAAATTATTTGTGGTTTTAGGCTCTCCATTGTTTCATATTGTGGAAGCTCTGCTCCGTTCTTGAATCAATAAAAGCTTTAACATTTTTAATTAAAAACCCGTGTTTTTTTATTAATAATGCTTTTTGCTGGCATTTTGTAGAAGATTACATTGATTTGTTTTTGTGAGCCTCACAAGTTGTGAATTATTGCTGCCAGAATTCGAAAACCTCACAAAATCTAGTTCACCTCGCTCTGTGAGGTTCTCGTGGCTTGTGAGGTATTTGTGAGATTTGAAGTTTTTCTCACGACGCTTATCCTGGACTTCAAAGTGACTCTCGTCCGAAGAAAATACTTTTTCCCAATCCTCTGATGACCAATTTGGTGTTTTTCGCCTATTGCAGTCTTTTTTTCCTCAAAGGGTCAGTTAGAAGTTGCTCTTTTAGTGGTCTTCTTGCCTTATGATCCATGACAATTTACACTGTATACCAACTGACGCCAATTACCCTTGAAGTTCGTGTCTTGTCTTCCCAGGATTTATCACACTGTTTTGGACCAATATCTTGTCATCATGAGCCGTATTTTTAGGACCCACCTGTTTTTTGCCCGATTCTCTACAGAGATATCCTGCATTTTTCAGGTTTTGTATGTCGTGCACTCTTCAAGGTTAAGTAGTAGAAGGCGGTTGCTTAAATTCAATTTCGAATTTAAAATCTTAAATATGAGTTTAAATTGGTCTGCTAATTTTCAAAAGACTGCTAAAAATAACAAACTCTAATGAGATGAATCCCTAATTTCTTCGATTGGATTTCTTGTTTTCTAAATATTGTCGAAGAAAATAAGTTGTTATAAACTTTGTATCCAAGAAATCCAATTAATTGGAAGCAGAATTTAAATTTCGAAAATAATTTTCTAAATTAAGTCTATTCATTTGTATAGAACATTTTGTCATTCTATTTATGGCAGAAGCAACAAATGGTCAGTCGTTCGTTCGTCTTAAAAAAAAAAAAAAACAAATGTGTATGGGGATGTGGATGTATCTACAGACGGTAATGATTTTCCCTTGAAATTCCTTTGCATACTTATGCTCCCATTTCGAGTGGTGCCCACTTGTAATCTTAGATAAATATCACATTTTACCCTTTCATGTTGCTGCTGCTGCCATGTGGCATCCTTGAACTTTCAACGGCGACGACACAGTCGGGGTGGTGGTGGTAGTTGCTTGCTATATAACTCTCTAGTGCAGAGAAATTATTTTCATATTTTTTGTTCGATGTAGATATGAGTAGAGTATCTTTATTTATTTATTTTGTCGTTTTTGTTGTTGCCATTTTGTGTGTATCCTAGTGCTAGACTCATCTTGAAGTGCTTGCGTGCCTACTTTAAAGGACTGTGCACTTCAGAGAGCAACTTTGAACCTGGCAATTTAAGCCAGCCAACAAAACCCTGGGTTACCTTAACATGAGCAATATACCTACATCGCACAGCACAATGGCGAGTGAGTTGTTTGTCGATGGTGAACAGGACAGCCTGATGGCCCATTAGAAAGGAAGTCCAAATTGGACAAAAATAATAACAAAATACAAACATTACTTGAGGATGTCTTTTGCGAAGGGGAAAGTCAAAAAGGACGTCCTGATGGGTGGACTGTTTGTGTTTGGAGTGATGCTGATGGCGATGATGACGATAGGATGATAGTCATAACAAAGCAGTAGGAGTATAATGAGTACCAAGTAAGACTGTGCTTCATCTGAATAAATATTGAGAACGACGCACTTTAGACGGTTCTTCTCATATTACAAAGGTAAAGGAGCTTCTCAGTTTGGCCTTGGCAATGCTGTCATTAGAGTAATCCAGTGATGTGAGCCTTGGGTCAATTCCTATACACGATATGGCACCATTTATTATAATCGACACAACCACCCGTTTGAGCTACTTTAAAAGAATCCTGCACATTCCCGATATGTTTATACTGAGAGTTTGACAAAATCGATTTGCCTGTTCTTTTCGTAGCGAAAAAAAGACCAAAGCCGACGAACGAACGGATCCTGTCGAAACCCAATTTTCTATTGCCTTTGTCCTTTCAAAACAAAAATTGGAATCTATCTACTTAGAAGGAGATAAGTCATCCGGTGCTTTGTTTGTTTGTTCACTGCCGGCACCGACCGACGACGCGGCGTCGCTTTATTCCCAAAATCCTTACTCCATTCAAAGACACGCACCCACACATATATACAACTGCCATCCGGCTATTGTAATCTCTCTCAACCCTCAATTTTCAGTGTAGTTTAAATCTTACAGCTGGGATAAGAGAGTGATAAAGGTTTGCGTTTTTGTTTTTTAACAAAAACAAAAAATTTATTCAAGAAAAATGGAAAGGAAAACAGGACGAAGGACTGGGTAATACACTCTATCCCGGTGAAAATAGCAGCACTCATACTTTTTGGTGATATTTTCCTTTATCTTTTTTAATTTTCTCGGTTTCTGGGAAGATAACTGACATGGGGCGGATGGAAAGCTGGTGAAAGCTTTAGTGGATTTTGTTTTTGAAGTGATTATTCGAAAGTAATTTCCGTCTGAAAGATTATCCTCCACGATAGACTTCACTTTATTAATGGTAGACGGCTTCGTCTCCCTCCAAACGCTGATGTTGTTGTTGTCGTCGTCGTCGTTGTCGTTTTCTTTTAGCCATACCATACCTGCCAAGTGCTTTCAATATTCTGATTGAAATTGATCTGCATCCCCCTCCAGCAAGCTGTGTCGTAGTATAGTCAAAGTCGCGGAACTTTAAGGATTCCCCCCCGCGATGTGGCGGTGAACAAAAAAAAAATCTCTTCATTCGACGAGTTCTGTGTCGTCAGGACTCGACTCTAGTCAGTAGACCATTAAACAGTTTTCAATTCATTTTCACGAAATCTGAAATAAAAATCTCGACACTCTGTGTGCCATCGATACTTGGGGCATCGTCAGGGTGATGCTAAACTTATCGGAGACATCTGCAAATGGTTTCTTTTTTTTCTGTTTTCTTTTTGGACGAGGGAAACTTTTTGTGTTCGCACTTTAGTGTTGCGGCCAAAACTGTTGCTGATACGAGTATACGAGTTCAAGGATATGTCTACGAATCGTATCTATCGTATCTCGACGAGAGATGTAAAGTTTCACCAATATATTGAGCCAAGTTGGTTAAAAGGAATGCACTCAGCGATTTGAGTTGATAGCTTTTGCTTGCTACGTTTCATTGGGTGCAATACAAAATTGGTTGAATGAATATTATCTGGATCTGTGAAATGGATTTGCTGTGAATAACTGAAGAATCGAATTTTCATTATGGCTAAGTAAAATTGACGATATCGGACGGTATATTTATGGGAGAATCTTGAATTCGGCGTCTGGGCGACTTACTTGTCTTTGAAATCATTCGAAGGGATTTTGTGTCGTTTGCTATCTTTCGTATAAATGGCTATGAGAAGCATTATTTGTTATGGCTTAGTGAGCTGGAGAAAGTGGAATAATACACTTAGCATACCATAGAATTAGTTAAAATAATAGCCGATACTGGAAGATACGGCATAATCGACATTTGGTTTTTTGGTTTAAAATATCTTGATTGCACTTGCACTTAAGGCTGCTTAGGAGTCACCCAACTAAACCAACGTGGCCCTTTACAAATAAAGAGCTGCAAGGTATACAAGTGAATTTTAGGCGCCTCTATCGGATCACTGCTGGATACTCTTTGAAATGACGGCTCAAGAACCAAACACTTAGTTGATGGGGGTAATTGTAAGGCCAATAAACTTGCCATAAAAGGAACGACTGTAGCTCTTCTACCCATCCTGCCGAATAAAGGCACCTTGGGCATACCAATTTCTACTTGTAAACAAAAATTAAATCTGGATACTATTGAGAGTGCAAATCTTAGGTGGACAAGTGGCACTATATGTCTAGTGACAAAGCAAATTGATCTTAAGCCGGGATTTTAAACGCTCTAAGAATTTGTTTTCAACATAGTGCATATCGGGAACTCGGGATTGAAATAGCTGTCATTACTGGACTGGACCTGGACCTAATAGGAAAGCACGCCCTAAGGCTATGCATTTTCGCAGACGACTTTTGCAGAATCTATATGGCTGAAGAAGAGGAGAAAACTATTCCTCACCACCTTTGGTCTGCCCAGTTCTCTCCCGTAAAAGGGAGCTTCATTTAAAAGCATTCTATTCTGACAAACACAGACATAAAAAGACTCTTACGCTTTAAAAGAATGGTTCTCAACAAACTTTCTCCAATGGACCGGTCTTCGTGGTATCACAATGGACCAATACTAGTCTATGTGTATTGACGTTTATCAGCTGGGAGACACTTTCAACCAAATCAAACTCTTCGAACTACAAAAAAGTACGTACCTTAGAAAATTCTTTAGACATCCAGGAACCGCCAACTGGGACAAGTTCAATAGACAACTTCATAAAATGTGTAGTCCCCACCTCTAAATCCTCGAACATGGGTGAATCGGATTTCTTTGTACACATGACTACTGGATAATTGGACGATCCCGATTTCCTATTTTAACGTGAAGATCGTTTTTAGAAGGCAGATCGCGACAGTGTATGATCGAAAACTAGCTTTCGGTAATACATTGACACTCAAACCGCTCTTACTGAGCAGGAAGAATTAGCTGTAAGGTATATACCGACGATTCAAAGATGGATATAGACAGATGGATGCTTGCACTTTTGTGAAACTCTACATAATAACCGAGGACCAAGAAATCAGTCAGAGGCTTAGTATCACCTCCATCTTTTCGATAATCGTTCAATACTTGCCGTTGGCGCTATAATGGATATATTTATAGCTAGCGGACCCGGCAATCACTTAATGCAAATAAATATTATTATTTATTCTTTCTTTAAAGTGCCGAGTGCATACTCCACGAAATTAGACTTGAAATTCTGCATCTTCCGCTTCAAGAAATAATAGATAATATTTAGCATTTTAAATCATACTCTTGTCACTTCACTATCAATACTTGATCGAAACTCAAACGCCTGTCGGAATTGTCAATTACATACTGATTTTTTTTGTCCCATAAAAATATTGTCAGCACAAATTTGTCAGATAATTCATGACAATTCTCGAAAAATTCCTCATTCATTGTCATGACAATTTTTTTATGAAACCAAAACTTGACAATTGTCGGTTATTTTCCGTCAATTTACAAATTGTCACCTGTCGCGATTGTCAATTTTTATGAAACAGGACCCAGGATGTCTTATTGCGGGTCTGTTAGTAGATATAACATATAACAATAGGCGTATTTTTTGAGAATCTATAGCTAGCACACATTTACTTTTACATGCAAAACCAAAAGTGAATACAGTAGACGCTCGATATAGTGAACTAATAAAAACCAGGCCTGTTCAATATATCGAAATTGTTCACTATTTCGAGCCGGAGTTTTTAAATGTTCAAATAAGCTAATTTGATATAAATAAACACATACCAACGTTTTGATTACAAAACACTAAAATAACAAAAAACTTTGTATTAATCTTTAAAAAAAACACTGAGAAGAAGATATTTTTAGGAACACAGTAATAAATATCATTTTTTTCCATAATTAAATTTTTAAAAAATAATTTGTCACCTTCATTAAGTGTCTCATTTCGACACTCTAAACATCTCGTCAGAGGCAATAGACTGTTAAACTGTTTCAGTCACAATTCGCCTTTGCTTTCCCTGAAGGCTAACCCTTTTTTTTGGCAAGCAGTATGGTGGTTTGCTTCAATCAAGCTCTTCTGGTCAACACCAGTCTTTGTCTCGTGGACAGGATTTCAAAGGAAATAAACGGGGGCAGAGTGCTACGGTTACCCTCCATCCTTTTCTTCGAGTAGACAATCCATCCACTGACTTTTGGTTAAGCAGAATAACAGATTGATTCAACCACCCATTTCTGCCATGTATCAGTGTCTCTCTCCTCAGTGGTGGACTGTCAAAGGCAATAGACAGGGGGTAGACTGCTACGGTTACCCTCCGTCTATACTCCAAAGAATTTCTTTAAAATAAATTCGTAGGTAGCAATAGAGTTCCCACCTGTAATGTCCGGCCCATAATTTTTCTGGCCACTTCCTGTGTCTTGTTTTTGGGACAGCCTATGTGACTAACCTAACCTTCATAACTGAAATATCAAAAAAAAAAAACACACAAATGAACGGTAAATTATTGTTCTAAAAAATTGTTGACATGCAGGCGCATTGCTAAACTGGAACTTTTGCGAAAAAAATCTGAGTTCACTATATCCAGATTTTCATAGTTCACTATTTAGAGTAGTCTGTGTAAAATTTTGGTGGTTCACTATATTGGATAGTTCACTATACAGAGGGTTCACACTACCGAGCGTCTACTGTATAACAAAACCAAAAGTGAGTATAACAGTTTTGCATGTAAAAGTAAAAATGAGCTAGCTATAGATTCTTAAAAAATAAGCCTAATATGTAGGTACAGTGAATTACATTCATGAGTCGAGACTTTGGGGGGCAATGATAGTAAGCGGCGACGCGCGCAGCGCGTTTTGGCGCGACTAACGGCGCCCCCTCCTCCTCTGCATCTACAGTTTTATGGTTTTATTTATTTTTAACGCTGTCAGTGCAGGTAATTCGTTCTACCACCACGGGCTTTGGCCAAAATTTCCATATTAAATTTTGAAAACTCGGCTAGATAAAAAAATTTTGCTTTTCTCCTTTTTCTGAACCAAATTTGGAAATTGCACCAAAATGAAAATCAATTTTTGGTGTATTTCAATTATATCTACTTTTTGGCAATTTTTCCAAAAATATGGCGTAATTTCTTCGCATTTTAGCGAATTTTATTTTTTGTCGTTTCTGCCAAAAACATTAAGCCGCAATTATTTTGGTCTTTTTTCTTTTTGGCGTAATTTCAGGGAGCCCTCTGTGCCCTAAGTTAGATACGAAAAAATCTACAGACTTATCTATAGAGCAGATCAAAGTTGACTACAGGGTTACTCTCTGGGCATTGTCTTTTGAGGAAACACGCTATATGATTAGGTTTACCAAATACGGACGCGTGCTGGCATTGTGAGGACATACATATCGCAGAGAAAATTACGCATCTTCTCTGTAATCTGTGAATGTTAAGCTATGGTTCGGAATAAAAGGAGGCATCTTGGAAGGTACTTCTTCGACAACTTAGAGGATGTTGGCTTCTCAAACAAAGCACAGACACCGCGTGATACCTTGTACTTATTTTAATTTGATTTTATACAAATGTACTAAGTAAATACTACATAAATTCTCTATCGAAAGCTATACTCATATCAATTGCACATAAGACATAAAAATAAACAATAAATTTTCCATCACATGGATAGACAGATAAAAGACTCACCTACATTGGGTATAAAATAAACCATCTTCCTTTGGCAGCTGCAAACATCTTAATTCCTAATGCAATTATATAACCTTAAGTATATTCCTGGTACCTTAACTATATATGCGACACACTTTCCGTAAAGCACTCCATCAGCATATTCGAGTTAAAATAAATTCCCGATGTGAAGAACAGAAATTAAGGAGCATGACAAGTTCAGAGATCCTAATTGCAGGATGTTTGTACAAGAAACGAGAACTGTGTTCTTAAGGAAATGCAACTAGGAACAAGAAACGAACGTAATGCGATTGTATGCGCGCATTTGCTTCATCCTTGTGTACCGGTGTTGGTGGTTGTCCCCCAGGATCACCGTTTCGCAAAACATTAGCGTGACCAAGAGAAGAACACTTTCCGGGGAAATTTTCCTCTTCAAATCGTACAATTTGCACCTTTGCGTGGCTTAACATTGTATCCTTCGCGCCCGCTTTTGAACTCAAGATGGTACTACATATATAGCCGCCACCCCCGCAGCAATTATACCGTCGCTCACCCATACCACGGTGTTAATTGCTTTCGTGGTAACGTCCTCGTTGATGTTGAGAATAGTTTCTTCTCTTCTTCGGTTTTTTTTTTGCAACTATTTTAATTCCCTTTCTTTTGTGTCAGTTGTGCAGGATGGCTCAGCACGGAAATGGGGTTGCATTTGAAAACGATTCGCATACTGGAGTGCTAGAAAAGGATAGCCATGCACTATACACACCAAAGGAGGAAATATTGTATTCGCCGCACTTTGTGGCGGGTAAGAGCTGTGTTCAGCTTCAGATAAACCTCAATTAAAATGTCCGCATTTGGATCACGCGAATCACACAGTCGACCGGTAATGGTCTCACTTCTGCACTAACGGCCTCCATCCAACACTCGCGCCAAACCGCCTCCAACACAATTGTCAGTATTTTTCTTCTATTTTACAGTTTGTTCTTCGCCCCGCTTTTTGTACGTTTAATATATCTAAGTGCACCATTAATGGTTTTAGTTCACCTCGAATGAGCTTGTTGGAAGCCCTACAATTTAAACAAGCGACCTACATGTGTATATTCGAGGGAACGATATATACAGGGCTCCTGGGCAAGCTAAGCACAGTAATAATAAGACACTTTGGCTTTGGAGGGAAATGCCTCCTGTGGTGATGTAATTTTCTGCATGAACTCACTGATATGACAGTGCAATTTTCTTGGCCGAATAAATATGGGTTTTAAAAGATAGGACAATGCTTCGAGGGCGTGCCCTGCGGATTGCAGAACGATTTTTTTTTCTCCAGGACTCCATCGAACAAAAAGGTAATAAAGTTGTAATCGAATGTGAAAGGATACGTATTTTGCATGTGAAGCTCGGGGTGTGGGGCAATAAATGTTTTTTGTGGTATAAAGACTCATAAATTTAACTTGGCTTGAAGGTCTTCGACCTCTTTCAAACAAAATTTGACAGAGAGTCAATAACGATGTCAGAAATTCTTTCCTAAAATACCATTTACATACGCGCCCTGATTATGTATACAAAGCTCACTCGATTCCTTCCATGGATTTGCATCCCCATAACGTATGGCATGAATAAACTTTGGAGCCGTACAAAAATGTACGAACAAAGAGGGGGAGGGGTATACTGCCACGCATGGGGTTCCTAGTTAAAGCGAACACACACAGCAAGGCAACCCCCGAATAAGAATTTCCTTTTGAATTCGATTTGAGTTGCGCCATCAATCAAACCAAAACCGCATGATTTATTATTTGACATGATGGATAAGGCGTAAAATATCCTTTCAATCAGCTTGTACGGAGATGATGCGAATCCTTCGAAAAAAAACCCAGAGAAATCGGGTTTAAGCGAAATGTGTGCTGTGTCTGTGTCTGCTAATGTGAAGAGTTCAGTTCTAGTACTCGTATGCTTTTATCTTACGCAATATGTAGACGTATCAGCATACGTTAAAGAAGCAGTCTGGTTTTTTTTTTTAGAATCCTAATAGGATCGCATTTGCTATAACCTTTTTGAGTAGATAGACCAGTGCGGAGTGATGACAGAGTAGGCGAGTGATATTCTGTAATTTGTTGGAAAGTAATTTACACACGCTTTCCTTATTGAGTTTAGAGCCTTAAAGCGGCTGTGAGTTATTACGTTGCGTAGAAAGGAAAATATTGCCAGGGAGGTGGTACGATGCTTGCTTGTAATTTGCTCTTGATGTCCATACGCTCTAGATGTCACAGTGATCTCAGACGATTAATTTGTATCTTCGCTGACGTTATTGACGAAGGAGTTCGTACAATTGCCTGGGTTTGAAGTATTTTCAACACCCCTGAGAATCCGTTTGATCTGCCGCAAGCAGTTGAAGACAATTCCCCATTTGAGTCACGGTCACGGATGACAAAGATCAAATTCATGTTCTTGTATTGAGCTCTTTGTTTTGGCCATCTAATATTGTTCGCTAGCTACCTCGGTACTCTATGAAAAGAACCCTCTGATGACATGCGGCTTCGGAAACAAGCCTCCCTAGAGCAATTAGAAACATCAGTCACTGATGCCAAAATCATCTTGCCAAGTTACACGATTAGGCAGCACGTGTTTTTTTTATGAAAATGATTCTTCGTCAGTGAAAGCTTTGCGCAGATACCGGTGGCCGTTCAAAGTCGACTGTTCAACGTTTGGTGGGTGGTCAAATTCGGGACAACCGGTTAGATAAATAATCATCCAACTATTCCGTACCTATGTCAAAGGAACGCCAGATCATCTGGGAACATTGCCGCGGTCCATGAAATTTTACAGGAGAGCCGAAGGCAGTCGATTCCTTGCAGTGCACAGAACTTGGCCTTTAGAAGACCTCAACTTGGTGAATTATTTCCGGAACTTGGGCCTACGCCCATACGCCATGCAAGATCCACCCGAACTAGGATCTCAAAGTTAATGATCATAGACAACGCCGTTTATTCAATGACTGGGACTCCAATTTTGACCGAAAAGTCATCTTTAGCGACGAGGCGTCGCATTTTTGGATAAATGGCCATATTAACAAGTAAGTAAGTCGCTGTCTCGAAGAGCTACGGGTTCCTAGCGCGCAGCACAACGTAAGACTATGGTGGGTCCCGGGCACAGAGGTGTGTCTGGAATTGAAAAATCAGATTAGCTGGCAAGAAAAGGATCCTCCCTTGAACTAAACCAGGCCGACACCACAGTAATAATTTCCCCCTGTATTCTCAGACAGAATATTGGGAAATAAGTACCTAGGATCGTATGTAAATTTGAACTCAACCGATTCAGTGGTTTTCGAGATATACGATTTTGAATGTTATGGGAGGTGCCACGCCCCTTTGTCCAATTTTTCTTTTTTTTAAAACCCGTACTGAGAAAATACCTTTGCAACAAAGTATAAATCATCAAAATCGGTTCGGCCAATCTCGAGTTATGGGATTACATCGCTTCGGATTCGGACACTTTCTTTTATATACATATTTATATAGATAGATATACTTTGGGTGTAGTGACCTATACTCAGAACATGCTCTCACAACACACAAGTCAATAACACAATAACGTGCCAAAGAGTAACATCTGTTGTCTCTCTATAAAAGAGCTTGATCTGCATTTCTGCAGTCAGTCGATTCTGAGATGTGGAGCCGAACACATCTAGTTGCGGCCGCTCAACGGCCATTAAATTGGCGACGAGGATAAAATCAGTGAGTATAGTGAAACAAAACAAAACAAAACAAAACAAAACAAAACAAAACAAAACAAAACAAAACAAAACAAAACAAAACAAAACAAAACAAAACAAAACAAAACAAAACAAAACAAAACAAAACAAAACAAAACAAAACAAAACAAAACAAAACAAAACAAAACAAAACAAAACAAAACAAAACAAAACAAAACAAAACAAAACAAAACAAAACAAAACAAAACAAAACAAAACAAAACAAAACAAAACAAAACAAAACAAAACAAAACAAAACAAAACAAAACAAAACAAAACAAAACAAAACAAAACAAAACAAAACAAAACAAAACAAAACAAAACAAAACAAAACAAAACAAAACAAAACAAAACAAAACAAAACAAAACAAAACAAAACAAAACAAAACAAAACAAAACAAAACAAAACAAAACAAAACAAAACAAAACAAAACAAAACAAAACAAAACAAAACAAAACAAAACAAAACAAAACAAAACAAAACAAAACAAAACAAAACAAAACAAAACAAAACAAAACAAAACAAAACAAAACAAAACAAAACAAAACAAAACAAAACAAAACAAAACAAAACAAAACAAAACAAAACAAAACAAAACAAAACAAAAAAAAACAAAACAAAACAAAACAAAACAAAACAAAACAAAACAAAACAAAACAAAACAAAACAAAACAAAACAAAACAAAACAAAACAAAACAAAACAAAACAAAACAAAACAAAACAAAACAAAACAAAACAAAACAAAACAAAACAAAACAAAACAAAACAAAACAAAACAAAACAAAACAAAACAAAACAAAACAAAACAAAACAAAACAAAACAAAACAAAACAAAACAAAACAAAACAAAACAGTAGCTCAGCACACTACGGGAACATTTCATACCGCAGGCGTGGTAAAAGAGTGGATCCGTACCCAAAACGGCGCAGACATTAAATTATGAAATATGTACCGCATTTAAATACTCAGGTACAGGTACAGGCATTAAATGGCGAGCCGGAAGTAGCATTCAATTGCGAAAAGAGACGCATTCAATTGCTGTAACATATACATAGCTAAACGAGTAAATTTGTAAATTAAGAGAAGGTTTCGAAAAGGTTTAAATAAATTTCGAAAATAAGCATTAAATTACTTGAAGAGAAAACGGTTAAATTAATGAATGATAAATTAAGTAAAGCATTAAGAACAGGCCTGCCAGATGGTGCGATATATCGCGAAAAGTTTGATTTGTATTATGATTTTGCGACAACAATTCAGCTTTTGCGATATTGATGTTTTTCGCACTTTTTGTGCGATTTTTGACACATTTAGTGCTTGTCTTATTAGGTATATAATAAAAAAAAATAAAATTCAAATACCTATACCTCAATTGTAGGTGAATTTTAATTTGTTAACATCTGTGAAATAGCCCTATCTGCACTTTCTTTACCATCAAGTAATGCGGTTGTGGAAAGAGCATTCAGCTACATGAATGCTATAAAAACTAAAAGCCGCTCCACGTTGGTAATAGAATCATTAGATGCGCTAATGCGTATACGCATCCATTCTAATGTAAACTCAATATGCTACAACACCATTCGTTCCAACAATTGGGATGATTGATAACTTTAATTCAAACATGTACTTAAGTTCTGATCCTGATGAGGACGAAGTTGCACTAAACTCTTTATTTGAAAGTTTAAATTTTTAAAGGGTCGTATGGAATTAGGCTTATTCATATTTTCATGCCAGGGGTCCCTCAACGAATGACCTTCCACCTTGGATTAATTGTTTTTTTTTTGTTAAAGAGGTATATGCATTGCTGCTCTTGATCTGCAATTTCCCTGTGTGCCGAGTGCATATGCAAGGTAGCGCAAAAGTCATCGGCATCACCTTATGGGACGATGCTATAACAAATGTCAATTCTACTTTGACATTTTGTGGAGTACATAAACAGATACAAAATATACGTTAACGGTTTATGTCAACCGCAGCTGTGGCTGAAGATGTCTTAGAGAGGGCCCCAGAGGCCAGAGGGCCGGAGTATCACTCAGACGAAGTGCTACGTAATTGGGCACCAATCGGCGGGCTTTACAGAGAGTTTTGGTGAAAGATAGAAATATGAACATGTTGTTCCAACAGGATCCAGCAGACAGGAACAGCGTATACTGAACCGAATAACCGAAATTCTGAGAGCTGCATTTCCGGGTCGTCTAATCTCTCGTGTTAACTACTTTCACTGGCCCGCATCGTCTGATTTAACCTTTCCAAACCTATTTTTGTGGGCTTTTTTGAAGTCGAGAATCTATATCAACACGCTTCAAGACTCTAGTAGCCCCCAAACAGAATATTTGTCAAGAATGCGAGGACTTATCGTCAAAGAGTGATGGAAAACGACATAAATCGGAACCGAATGGTTATCAACTTCACTTATAGCCGATATCAACTTCTCGACTTAATGGAAACAAATCTAAGACATCAGATAACATAATCCAAAAGCAGAACCAACGTATTTCATTCAAGAAATAAAAATTAGAGCCACATAACTTCGGGTGTATGTAACCAGGCCATCGCTCGTCTAATGCAATATCTGCTCTAATCCTAATGGGCGATCCGCCACAAAGGGTTATGTACTTGCAAATATTCGTATCCAACGGGACTAAAACTTGTACTTGTTGAACATATTTGTTTTCGAAATTTGGACAAGATAACGGCAAACACTTCATTTGTCGGCTCAAAGTCAATTATACCTACTCTTGAAGAATTTCTCTCGACAAATCCACATAGCTGAAAGAGCAGACTTCCTTGACAGCTCTGTAACATTATGTGCAACATTTTTTTAGAGCTCCTGATCCTATCCAGAATATCTCATGAATAGCCAGACATGGCTTAATTATTTTGTGACTTTATCTAAATACGTAGGAAGGAAATACATTCACAAAAAAAAAAAAGAAAAGCAAAACATTAACAACATTCAGATCCTTAAGCTTCATCCCTTACTGCTCTATTTAAGTGGGAGAAAAAACCTGAAAGAGAACGAAGCCTAATAGTTTATGGCTTCAAAGTTTCAGCGCAAAGTTGGGCTATATACTTATACACACATGGATTAATGTCATTTATCACATCAGGCTGTACAGGAGCCACCACCCCACCCACTCACACCGCACACATTGTGTGCTCGCTTCGATAAGATAAAAGTTCTGTTATGCGTTGCCAACATAAAGCTGTTTTGGTGTGGGGGAGCCTGAGCATATACATTAGACGCACATGTGATAAGACAGCTTCCCAGAGCATACAAAACCAAAGGAAGACATTTGCGAAAAGGATAACGATAATCGGGATAATCGATTCTGATTGATCTTTGGCATATTTTTTTTTTCGTCCTCCGTCGATTTTGTTTTTGGATCTGTACTTGTTGTTTCTGATTTGGAAGGCGATGAATTCCTTGAAACACGCTATCGCGATTTGCCATTTCTTTTGGGGGCGCAATATTTTTTGTTTCCTTTTGATTGTCGGCATCAAAAGGGATTGGTCCAAGACGATTGTGAAGGAATACAAATAATTAAGAGGATTTTGGGTATGGTATCGCCGATGTTGCTTGGTATATATAGTGACGCTGCTGGCTGTTTAGCGGCTTGTGGCAGCGAATTAATTTACATGGGTATTCATCAATCAAGACGCAATCGTTGATTGATGATTATCCTAGTCAATAGACGATTCGAGTGGGGCGAGCAAATCTGGGCTTCCGTAGATATCATTATAAATGACCAGAACGGAATTGGTATTAGTTATCCAGCGGCCTTCATAGAGCGCAGTTGATTGGGGTTTGTGTCTATTTTTTTCTTCCCGTAGGAAATCGTGGAAGACGTGACTTTTGAATTACATAGTTCAGCTGCGGGCTGTAATCTCATATATAAAACAGTTAGTTCTGACTGATTGGTGATCAAGGCCCAGCAGAAACAGTATGAGCTAGGTAGCTGACATTTTGAAAAAAAAATCCTATTATGGGCACAGTGAGCAATTAGAAACGATTTGGGAAAATTTAAACTAAAACATTGATTGAAAAGGATATTAAAGTTTGTATGAGAAAGTCTTATTTTCCATCCGATAGACTCCAAAATCGGTCCAAGAAAATACATTTCTCCGATTTTGGAAATTTTGCTTGGAACCCGAGTTATTAGTGACTTAATATATTTCATTCTATAGGTATAGTTCTGTATAACGTGAGTGAGGGCTGGTTAGGGTCGTTTTCTACTACGATGCGGTATTCCTTTTATCTTATCTTCCTCAGGCGTGTCGACTCAAAGACTCGGCTGATACGTGGCATTTTATTAGCTTTTTGACCAGGTCAACGTTGCTTTAGAGCCCATAAAGTTCGTCGTTAAATCCTCCTCTCCATCGATGCAAAATGGGCCGAAAATCACCCAAAGGATCTTTCACTCAAAGCGTCCCAAGAGGTTTTCATCCGCTTTCGACAAGGTCCATTATACTTGGTATACAGCTGAACCGGGTTGATTAACGTTTTGTATAACACATTAAATGAGATTGGGCTCTACATTTTATATACCTTTTAGTCCGAATGAAACATCAATTGGCAAGATTGATTCTTCGGTTGATTTCTGCGTCGAAGCTGAGAGTAGATAATTTCTCGCGATGACAGCATATACTTTGTCTTGGCCTCATTCAGTTGAAACCTCTGCTAAACCTTTGGCCATGCCCAGATTCTAGGGAAATGCGTTTGGAACGTTGTCCCTTCTGACTGGGTAAATGTCCCCTCATCTGAACTTTGATAGACCATTCTCTTGCTCTTTTCCGAGTAGGGATGAATGGACCACAAATAAATCCACGAAGACGAAATCGATATCCATCTACACAAATGGATCATAGATGGACCGGTGCCAGTATATTCTCGGAGGAATTGAATATACACTGCTCAGTTAGGCTTCCTGGATAGCAGCAGTGTCTTCCAAGCAGACGTTTTGGAAATACCACGAAACGATATTACCATTCCCATTGACAGCCAAGTTTATATAAAGCAGTGTCTGCTGTCTGCTATTGAAATAAAATATAAATAAGCTAGTTCACCGCTGCTGCAAGGAGTGGTTCTTTGCTCGCATCACACTACGATTCTCTTCTGGATCCCTGCATACAGTGACAAAGACGGCATTAAGAGGGCTGACGCACTGGCGAGAAATGGTTGTGCAATTAACTAAATGGTAGCTGGTAGATATAAGCTCTAATAGGTCATAACTTCCTAAGAAACCATACAATGAAACTAAATCTCAGAGATGACGATATACCTATGTAGAGGCTACGGAGACGAAGTAGTGCATGAAGTGTCACTTCCTCTGTCACTGCCCACTACTAGAGTGACCATCCATGCCCACCAAAAAGAGAACACCTTCAAAAATCTCAAATGAAAAATTGAAATATCGTTTTTTTTTTTAAATACATATAGGTTCTGAGCAGGACATATGAATTATATTAAAAAAAAAATACAATTTCAACTTTATGTCTACTCCGTTTTTCAGTTATCAGAAAATATTCGTTGAACATTAGCATTAGCTATGTGCGGAAATTGTAAAAAAAAAGATGTGCAATATAGGTATGAGGTTTTTATTGTTTTGTTCTTGCTCTACAAACATTTTTAGGTAACAAAGTTGGTCAAACATTTTATTTTCGTTGAATTTGTTGGGAATTTTGTTTAAATCCATCCATGTAAAACAATCAAACTCATCGCCCCATCTCTAAAGATATTTTAAACACCTTGAATAAACCTCTAATACATTTTTTCCACGTTTAAGGCATCATTTCCATTTCCACCTTTAATTAAAAATTTCAGGTAGTGTTCATACCAGAAAGATGCAGAAAATATCTGAATTAGTTGAAAAAAAAAGATTTGTTATAGTTTTTTGGTGTCGAAAAATTCCGTAAACTGTGAAATCCCAAAAATTGCACATTTTTTTCAAAAAGCTAAAAAGATTACATATCCTCTTAAAAGAGGACGTCTGGTCAGCCTACTCACTACTCAATTCTCTGTGAGGTGTCCATCATATCTCTATAAAAGAGAATATGTTCTCTTTTTTTGGTCCGATCTTTTTTACGAGTTTTTAAGTTTTACTTGGATGAAACTTAATAAAAATTTAAATTGAAAGGATGTCGAAGATTCCATCGTTTATCTTAATTCTAAAAAAGTAAATACATATGTATAACTGATAGCAAATGTTTAGATGTTTTTGCGAGTCGCAATACTTTTTTAAAGGAAACTCAAAAGAAAATAATTTTGATGAATTGCGTTCGCAAGAAAAGTATTTTTTAAAGACTCAAATATCCTGAACATGCGTAATACAATCACTGAGCAGAATCCCCCTGTTCAAGAGTAGACTTAGGCGGCATCTGGAGGCGCTTTGAGCTAGTAATGATGAAGATTATTTTAATATTTTTGAATCTTTTTATTATTGTTTTCGTTTTAGGTACTTTCTATTTTAAATTACTCTTATTAGCACTCTAATGTATTTATGTTTATAATATCCATGAACCCAATTAGCTACTTATTGAAATTCTATCTACTGAACTTAGTTTCATTCACCCCTATCGTGGAATCCGTCGGAATTGAGTTTCACTTCACTTATTCGATTCCCTTTCACTTTCTACTGCTATCGTGGAATCCGCCGGAATCGTTTCCTTATCGACACGTTTTTGGGAAAGGTAGTTTCACTGTCAAACGGCTGTCTTTTATTTGTTAACACAAATCTGTGTAGCTGCATTCACCGGAGGCATATAAAAAGTGTGTTTTAAAAGTGATTTCAATAAAAAATAAAGTGTTTGATATAATAATTGATACGATAGCTCCATTTTTGGAAGCATAAGAGGAAGAACGAAATGAGCGGTGTTCTCAGAGAAGAGTACGAGACAGGTTAAGAGGAGCAGTGAATGATTTCATGGAGCTACCGGATGAAATGTGTTTTTAGAATTTTTTTTTTGTTTTAATAAAGTTCAATACTGCACACATTTATTACAAATGTTCGGCTTAATAACGCAGTTTTTTACATGTACATTTTCTTAAAAAAAATCCTCACGATCTGCAGCAAGTAAGAAAACCTATGAAATCCGCAATGATTTTGTTGCGGGTAAGAAATGTCATTTTGTTCGGGAAAAATTCGATTTGAACGTTTTAAACGATGCAGTGAAACTCATTCACATTACCCACATGGGGAACTGTTCACTTTGCGGATTCGACGATACCAAAATGTTTTTTTCCGTGAATAATTCCCCCCGGCGGATTCCACGATAGGGGTGATTGTTTTTCTGTTCTCTCTTGTTCTCTCCAAACAGTAACAAATTATGTATACATTATTGAAGTTTGCACAATTTTAGAAGATATTGTATCTTTACAATAATATTATTGCAAATAAATTGAATTGAATTGAATTGAAAATGTCGAAAGAACATTCTTTCCGATTGGGCCCAATGGACCCAAGACAAGAGAGAAATAGATTAAAAATTTCAACTGTTATACCATGTGAACACCAACGTGACTAAGCGAAAGTGATTTACAAATTACGAAAAACGTTCCCACCGAATTTTACGTATTTTATTTCAACATTTCTATCATTTCCTGAAACTTTTCTTCCCAAAGTTCCAAGAGGAATAACTGACTAGGTAGTCTTTTTCATGCCAAATTGCACTGACAATAGGTGTATTTTTTGGGAAGTGAGTATAACAAAACCAAAAATGAGTATACCAATTTTGCATGTAAAACCAAAAGTGAGTATAACATAACCAAAAGTGAGTATAACAGTTTTTCATGTAAAAGTAAAAGTGAGCTAGCTACCTAGATATATTTTTTTTTATAATTTGTTTTGTTTTAATTTTATTTTCTTAAAAAATAATGAATTCGTACATTTATGTTAATTAAAATATATGTTTGAAGTTTTTATGAGTGTATTTTTTTATTTTGTGTGTTTTCTTTTTTGTTCTCTATTTTTTTACGAATGTTCTCTTTTTTTATGTCTTTGGGAGCAAAATGTTCTCTTTTTGTAAAGACGTCAGATGGACACCCTAATTCTCTGTCACTTGAAGTTTGAAGAACAGAATAGTTGGAAGTCATTGCTTCTATGTGCTTTAAAAACTTTCTGACGTCTCAGTTTCTGATCTATACAGGTTTTTGAGGATACCATCAATAACCCCCCATTAGAGTACATCACAGTGATTCCACTTGGACTTCAAGTAGTACAGTAGGGTCCACCCTGCTCTAATATGCTCTGCCTCATTAACAACCAGACCTATCTTTGCAGTCTCCGTTCCAATACGTACATTTTAATTTAATTTTGGTGGGGGCATGATGCCCCCATTTATTAGGCTTAGTACAAGTACAAGCTAGAAAAACAAACTTACAATACTAGAACTAAAAACCTAGGACTTAAAGCTAGGGCTTAGAGTTAAGGAGGCTGAGCTTAATGGAGGGAGTGCTGTGGTTAAAATCAAAAATGGAAATGTTAGAGTTTACCTTCCGTAGCATACGGGAAATTGGTTCGTTGGAGCCGTAGGACGTGCGGTGGGTTGGTAGATAGAAGAGGCGGGGGCAGGCGCGTGGTGGCCGTACGGGAAACCGGGAATTTTCCCGGGGCGTTTCGTTTTTAGGGGCGTTTTTTTAAGGAAAAGTTGAAAATATAATTGCCACAAATTTTAATGTTGATTCATTTTTTCTTATTTTAAAATTAGTTCTTCTCATTTTTGTACTGCTTATGTTAACCATTGAAGTTCATGAGATTTTTAAAATAATTGACTGAAGTTCAAATATAACCGACAAATTCGCGGTGGATTTATCCACAAAAGGGCGTGTCACCTCCCATACGAAAAAAAAAACAAAAAATCATATATCCAGAAAACTACCGAACTGATGGAACTCAAATTTTAAGAAAATATTTGTTATTGGCCCAAAGGTGTTTCTGTGAAAGTTTGATCAAAATTGGACAAAGGGACGTGGTACCTCCCGTATTAAAAATATATACATTTTAAATGCTATTTCTCGACACCCATGGGAGCTAAGGTTGATAATTTCGATTCGATTTCGATTTCAAAATTTTCGAAATTGAGACAAAGTGAAATTGTGATTTCGAAAATATTTCGGAGTTTCCGAATCGCTCGAAATGCAGAACACTGAAAACGAATTCACTCGATTTGCAATTTCGATTTTACTCGATTTCTAGAAACTAGCTGTATATCTAAACATTGCCTTATTGAAGGATTTTACAAAACCTGGCGGAATTGGACAAAAGGGCGTGACACCTCTCATAACAAAAAAATAGATTTCAAACGTTATTTTCTACAGTCATGGGAAAAAATATATCTAGACTAGACAATACAATTCTAGGACACACGTGACACGTCTGAGGAAATATCGGTCGATGCACACGGAGTACCTACAGAATAAGTACGGATGCATCGTATAAATAAAACGGCCGCAGAACAATTGACCGACAATGAAAATGTACGAGCAGGCAAACAACGTTTGCCGGGTCCGCTAGTTTATGTATATTTTGCAATAAAATTAAAGTTTATAAAATATATGCACCTACAAGTACTTAGCTAATTGTTTTTAAAATTGAAATTTTTTTCAAAAAAGGGAGAGGGGGCGTTTTCAATTTAAAATCCCGGTAGCAAATTTGTTCCCACCACGCGCCTGGGCGGGGGTATCTTAAATTACGAGGGTTTGTATTGAAGGAGATGGAGTTGTAAAGAGATGGGCAATCGATAGAGCCTGAGATTGAGGCGATCTTGATAGGGAGGAAGAATAAGGGGATCATTCCAAGAAAGACCGCGGAGTGCGAATCGGAGGAAACGTCTTTGTATGTTTTCGATTCTGCTTATATGAACTTGCTGAAAGGGTGACCACGTTTGGCTGGCGTATTCGAGGAGTGGGATAACCATTTCAGCGGTATTGGGTCGAAGCCGAGGGCAGACAATTTGAAAAGAATTAATTTATGCGATATCTTATCAAAAGCTTTGCTAAAGTCGGTTGCAATAACATCAACTTCTTTACCACTTTCTATGGCCGATAGGGCAGACGACACGAATTCAACGAGGTTAGTGGTAGTTGATCTACCTTTAAGAAAGCCATGTTGGTTTGGGGAAATTAAAGATTTGCATTGAAAGCTTAAGGATTCGTATAAAATACTTTCGAGGAGTTTGGGTATATGCGAGAGTTTGGCTATCGGGCGATACTTAGTAACTTCGCTCTATGATCCCTTTTTATGAATCGGTGTTATGAAGGAGGACTTCCATATCTGAGGAAAGTTGCCTTGGGAAAGCGAGAGTTGAAAGAGGTGCGAAAGGGGATAGGAGAGAACAAGGGAACACTTCTTGCGAAATATAGCGGGAATAACATCTGGCCCAGGTGAATATTCATCATTGAGTTGTAGTAATTTATTTTCAATTACAGTAGGTTCAAAAGTTTGAGAGAGGGAAGGGCCAATGGAGTAGTTGAGTAGGTATTTGAATTGAAATAAGAAGAATCTGGTACAAAGGAGTTGTCAGCAAAAGATTTTTTAAAAAAGGTGGCAAAAAAATTAGCAATGGTGTGTGGATCACTTGAAGCTGTATTTTCGTAGGGAGGAGGGATGGAGGGTAACCGTCGGATTTTTTCTTGTAATTAACGAATCGGAAAAAAGATTTGGGTCGGTTATAAGATTCGCTTGCGCGTCGTTTATATATCGTTGATAGAGGGAGTTATAGGCTTGAGAGAATTGAAGGTAGGAGCCGAGATAATTGGAATAGTCAGAATAAGATTTGCTTAGAAGGAAAACTGACCATAATTTGTTTCTCTTGTTGCGTAACGATCGGAGGTTTCGAATATACCATGAGGGGGATGTAGAGAAGGGTTTTGGACGAGAAATAGGAACATAAAGGGAAATAGAAATAAATAATTCTCTGTAAAACAAGGAGAGGGCATCATTTAGAGGGAGATTGGCAAACTCAAATAAAACTTTGCTGAGGTCCTCGTTTATTTTGCGGAAATTGGCTTTATGAAAATCGTAACAAGGGAGGCCTGCGGGCGGTGTGGGCTGGAGTGGATGGTCGTGAAAAAATTAAAGAAGAAGTGGGGGGTGAAGGTTGTCAACGGTCGAAAGAAGAAGGGGGGAGAGCGAGGCAGAGGAGTTGATCGGGTCAGTAGTGAAGATTAGGTCTAACTGCCTATCCATATAGTTAGAGATGCCGCTAACTTGGCATAAATTTGAGTCAGTTAGTCGATCAATGAGGAGACATTCTTTGATTGAGTTGGGATTTGACGCAATCAAAAACGATTCATCATCAGATAAAACCCAGTGCAGTTGAGGCAGATTGAAGTCGCCGAAAATGATGATGTCGTCAGAAGAGTCGGATAACTCTATTACTTAATCGATCGCATTGACCCCAAGTTGGTAGGATTCGATAGGTTGGGCCGGCAGGATGTAAAAACACATTACGTATATTGACTTATGGGGGAGGGTTATTTTTATTTATTTATTAGCAATCGGAGAAGAGTCCAGGTCGTTGTGATCAGCAAGAAGAACACCTCGACAGGGGGGGACGCATATTGCTCGCTATGGTGTGATACTTGATCGGTCTTTGGAAAAATTGTACCTCTTACGTTGGCTTGTGCGGGTTTCGTATATAATTGAAATGGTGTTAAAGAAGTTACAAGAAAGCTTGTAACCTTGTCCTATACCTTTCTCGAAATCCGAGAGTTCGGTGGTGTTCCTTTCGACCTTGATGGAGTAGCGAGATTTCTCCATCGTCATTCTATAGAGACGGACCAACAGTTCAGAAGGAATGCCATAATTTGACATGGCTTTGTATAATTCGTACCTATACAAATACATACGCTAGGCGATTTTGAAGTCGATAAATAGGTGGCGTGTTATTGATCTAGAATTCCTGCGATTTTTTCTTAGATTTTCCACAGTCTGAAGATTTGGTCAATTGAAGACTTTCCTTGCCAAAAACCGCACTGCTATGAGCCGATCAGTTTATTAGCGAACGGTTTTAGGCGTTCATTCAGTACAGTCAACAAAATTGTATAATATGCAATTATTCCCCTGTAATTGGCGCAGTTCAGTGTATTTCCCTTCTCGTGGATGAAGGTGCATGCGACGCTGAGGTTCCATTCATTGAAAATATCGACTTTCTTCCAACAAAAGTTTGCAGATAAGTTGGTGCATGCTCCTCACCAAGTCCTCTCTCACTTTCGTTGAAGAGACATTCTGACTATCATCAGTCAGATTGAATGGGTCATACTACCTTATATGGATTTCTGCAGTAGTGTTCTTTCCAAATCCCCATGCTCATTTCTGCAGACTTCTGTTCGGGCCTATAATAATGTATTTTTCAGTATGGAATCTGCAATAGCGTATCTCTATCTCTTCTCTATATATATAAAACAAAGTGGCAAAACTATGTTTCCCTCTGCCGCCCGTAATTTCCAACCAATTCAGTTGATTTCTTTGTAAAATGTCGGTAATTACAGTGGTTGGGTAATAGGCCTAACAAATTAAAAATCGGACAAAGGGGCATGGCACCGCCCATACAAAAAAAACATTCAAAATCGTAAATCCCGAAAACCACCAAATCGATTGAGCTCAAACTTACAGGTAATATTACGTATTTGACGTGGAGTGCTCCTGTGAAGATTGGTCAAAATCGGACAAAGGGGCGTGGCATCTCCCATACAAAAAAAACATTCAAAATCGTATATCTCGAAAACCACCGAATCGGTTGAGCTCAAACTTACATATAATCTTAGGAATTGGTTCTAGAGTGCTTCCGTGAAGATTGGTCAAAGTTAGACAAAGGGGCGTGGCACATCCTATACCAAAAAAACATTCAAAATTTTTGATTTTATGTTGATTTTTTTTAAATGTCGGTAATTAAATTGTAAAAAGCAACAAAAGGCCTGGCGAAGCCGGCGGGGGTTCAGCTAGTACTCTATATATTAAACCGCTCAGGCGCTCACTTCTAGTGCTCTTTCCTTTCCTTCTGAGTGAGAAGTCAATGTTCCAAGTTCTTTCATTCTTTTAGTCCGTATAACTCGCCCACTTTTTTTTTTTGATTAGCATAGGCATTCCAGAGGTATATTGTGCAGCACATAGAGCCACATAAATCTATATATCAATTCTGGCCAGGAATCCCCTAATTATTGACCAGTTCGCCGAGTTAAAGCCATTTCTAACGTCGAGCGTAATTGCCGCGCTTTGTCCAACCTCGACACCTTTTCCCCAGTATTGCTTCAGGTGATCTATCAACTACTGCTCTTATAGCATCGTCCGTAGAATACAACTTTTCCATTGTACATTATCTAGCAAGCATATATTGGAGCTTCAATAAGTTCCATGATTTAGGAAAGAATCCCTCTTCAAAGCACCTTTGCAATAAAAAAAGCCACGATCTCTTTGAATGCGAAACCATCGACTTCCGGCAGCCTATTTTCTGTTGACCATAAAAAACTAGGTACTGGAACGTAATCTATTCAATAAAGACACCCGCAATGGATTTCCAAATATGGCCGTATTAATTAAGACGTACGCCATGTATACCCACGGTGCGCTAAAAATACCAGCGAAGTGGAAAATATTCCCAAAAACTGAAACCTTTCCTTTGATAATAATAGATACAAAGTGAAAATCATTCAAATTTTAATACTGACTCATAATTTTGCTGCATCCATCTTCATTTAGTGGCTAGAGTCCTAACCGCAAAATACCATCTGTGTATATCGTATCGTCCTTCATAGACCTTTCTAACGAAACAATTTTCGCTAGCCATACCGAAACCAACCCAAACGTTCACATTCCCTGTATACTTGTGCGATCATCAACCCCAACATTCAGCCCCCAAAAATCGTTTAACACAATTTACACAATTTTGAGGGGAAAAAAACCAAGACTACCACAGTCCGACCATCAGACCACCACCTTGTTTTTTTTTTTTTTTTTTTTTTCGTGCTGTGCCTTTCTTTGATGGATATTACATTTTCGCAAAAACGAGACCAGAGACCAGACCAACCCTATACTGCTGTCGAAATGGTTGGGAATGAGTTGGGTCTATGCGGGTAAGGACATCAGAGAACAAAAAATAAAACCCCACCAGTCCACACAGATCTCAATTAAACTTAAATTACAAGACTTGCCTTGGCGGCAGCTTCAATTATTGAAACAATGTGTTGAGTTTCCTTTGATGTGTCCGTGTTCCTGTTCATTCTGTTGGAAAGTATTCACATGCTAGAGCGTTTACTTTTTCCCCAATTTGTTTCTTTCTTCTCTGGGGTTTAGGAGAACGAACACAAAAATAAAAATAAATGTGTCTCATGGCCTGAGTATTAGCAGGAAGAAAAATAAGCCCGCATTATGTACCGTACAGGTGAACAGAATGAGAATTTGAAATGAACATGAGCATTATGTAATGCACGTGGAAATGTACAGCTCATTCAACTCATCCTGTTTAGGTATTATGAATGGCATCAGTAAAAAATAAGGCTATAAGGAGCACATCGGTTTAAGGTACAATATGCCAAGGAGAGGGAGAGGTGGAAAGATGGCGCACATATGAATTGGCGAAAGGGGTGGTTTTATGTTTGTATCGGTTCAGAGGTGCTGCATCCCTACAACTTCAAAAAGTTGTCTAATTGCTGCAACCGTGAACGAGCTATTACGGAATTATGTCAAAAACTGCAACAAAGGAATCCCTATGAACTTTTTGTGACAAAATGAGCAGACGCATCAGTATGGATTCAGGTAGAGGTACCTACCGATGGTGGTACATGGTAACGATGTGCATGCCTTTAACTAGGGGAATAGGTCGTGCATTAGGGGATTCCTGGGTAGAATGTACACACCAAAGATAAGATTGTTTTCGGTTAGATACCACTATTCCGCGCGCGTAGTGGAAAAACCCTTAAGTTATAAGTACGCCCTTTTATTAATAAAGTTTTGGATAGCAGTAAATTTTGCGCTGGCCTCATTGTTGATATTACGAAAGCGTTTTACATTGTTCTCCATGACATTATTTTAGAAAAATTTTATGATGTCGATTTCGTCGATTCTACAACTAGTAGTTTGCATCGTATTTAAAAAGCCGCAAATAAAAAGTGAAAATATGTATTTTTCGTAGCAACACTCGAAACTAAGTACCTAAACTCTGGTGTACCACAAGGTTCTGTCTTACTTGCCATTTTGTTTATAGTTTTCATCAACTCCTTGTTTTCCTTTCATTTTGCGGGTAGCAATTCAATTTATTTAAATAGGAGAGTACAAATAAGACATAGTCTTTTATAGTACGAGTTTTCTATGAGTAATCATAATAAAATTTAATTTAAATTTATATAAAACTAATGAAATAGGAGAGCGAAAAATAGAAAGAAAAGAAGAAGTGGCAAAAGAAAAAGTAGTAAGAGAGAGAAAAGAAAAGAATGTTAAGGAAAATAGTTGCTGCTGTTATTATAAATTTTGTAATGCGGCAAACTTTTAAACTTTTTAGCTCCAATTATTTGCTTAGTTGTGGTTGGCAGGCAGTTCCAAAGTCTTGTTGCGCGGATTAAGAAGAGGCGCGAAGAGTTCATTCATTTAGAAGAGTTCAATCATTTACTGCGCTCAGTGCACGGCCAATGGTTAAATCACAAAAAAAAACATTTGTTTACATGATGTCGGATTACCATCTGACAGCCGCATCTACCTAAATAAAAGTTTGACGTCCAATGACCATCTTATTCTACGTAAAGCTCTTCGTTTAAAGCGTGGAAAAAAAGCTTTCAAGTGTATACACACGAAATCATGATGGAATAAGTATAAGGTGGTCTCGTCGGCAAAAAGTAGTCCCTTAACGACACGTTTTTCTCTTTATTCAGCGTAGTAAGTGTACGTTAACGAAGCGTTAAGGGACCAAAAAACGAATAAGTCGGCAGCCGACGAGACCACCTTATACTTATTCCATCATGCACGAAATGGCAGAGTTTATGTACGACAAATCACTCGGCCGGGCAATTCAGCTGGAGAAGCGCTTGTGGTAACCTCGCTGACGAACTTGGATAAAACCGCCGATAATGCAAACGATGACAAGCAAAACGATGAATTATTTATGTAAGCTGCTTCCTATGCAGTACTTATTTTATTTAATTATTTCAGTTAAATATTTCCTTTCCTTTAATTTTTTCTCAATTTTAAATATGTACTATGATGTCGATGTCTGAATATTTCCTTCTTTCTTGGTTTATGTTGTCTTCTGTGTGGGGATGGTATATTTATTATTTCTTTAACTTCTTTGAAAATGATTAATAACAATAACACAACTCAAAATAATGATAACACAAACAATGATTTGCGTATGATGATCAATATTCTGTGTAAACAATGCAATGGACTTCAAGTGTGCCATATAAATGCGCAAAGCTTATTTCCAAAGATAGATGAGTTTAGGAATACTTTTACAAATTCGGCGGTTGACATTATATGTGTATCGGAAACTTGGTTTCAATATGGTGTTTCTGATTCAGTTTATAAGTTAAATGGCTACAGATTTTTTCGTGCTGATAGGTTAAATCGAACTGGAGGTGGTGCAGCCATATATATTCGTAGCAGTATACATCCCAAATACGTTACAAAATCGGATGAACATTCAGCTGTGGATTACTACTTTGTTGAATTGACGAACCGTGATAGTAAATGCCTGTTTGGAGTAGTATATCGACCAAATAAATATGTTAATTGTTCACATCTGTTTTCAGTCTTAGAGCAACTTTCTCCTCTCTATTGTGATGTTATTTTATGTGGCGATTTTAATTGTAACTTGCTGTGTGTCGAAGAGTCCCGATCATTTACAGAAAGAATCAGTTCACTTGGCCTGAAACCAGTGAACGGCGCAGATCTTCCTACTCACTTTTCGCATCACGGTGCTACTCTACTTGATTTTTTCCTCACCAATAATCTGAGGTTATCTTATTTTTATTTTTGCAACCTTTATGTTTTTACCTAACAACACAGTATCTCCTTGTGAGCTAAGGTACTTTAAAAATATTAATAATAATCATCTGGAAAATGAACTAATCCAAGTCAATTGGCAACAGATTTACTTTATGAATTCGCCGGATGAGCAAGTAAATTTTCTTCAAGATGCTGTTACAGCTCTCTTTAATAGTCATGTTCCATTAAGACAAAGTACTCGCTTGTCTGAAAACAATTCATGGTTCACACCAGAAATACGTGAGGTAATGAAAAGAAGGGATAGTGCTTATAGGCAATGGAAACGATTTAAGCTCCCAGAATTCTGCAATATTTTTCGGAGTCTAAGAAATAAAGTTACCATTAAAATACGGGAAGCTAAAAAGCGATATTATTTTAATAAACTAAACCCGAATTTACCTTCACGAACGCTTTGGAATAATATTCGAGAACTAGGTGTTGGTCGGCAAAGAGATGAATGTCCTGTAGATGTAAGACAGACTCACTTAACATTCAGTTTGCGAACATTCAATCCGGCTCAAGAGTTACTCAACAATCTGATATTTTTTCGCGTGATAATGACATCGAGGGATGTTTTTATTTTACAAGAATAGAAGAACAAGATGTTGTAAGAGCTGTCATAGATATTAAATCAAAAGCTGTGGGTCTCGATGAGATACACCCTCTCTTTGTAAAAATAATTTTGCCACATATACTTCCAGCTATAACACATATTTTAACACAATCATATTAACAAGTTCTTTTCCGGAGATATGGAAGGTTGCGAAAGTAATACCAATTCAAAAAAAAAGCTGTTACTCGACATGCGAATCCCGAATACCGACCTATTTCAATACTTCCATTTCTGTCTAAAGTTTTAGAAAAGATGTTACACAAACAAATGTCGGTTTTTCTTAACAATAACAAACTTTTAAGTGAATTCCAGTCTGGTTTTAGGGAAAAGCATAGTTGTTTTTCAGCTGTCTTTAAAGTTACGGACGACCTAAGGTATTATATGGACAAAGACCTTGTATCTTTCCTTGGACTGCTAGATTTTTCTAAAGCGTTTGATACAGTAAATCATCAAATACTTCTATCCAAAATGAAGAGCTACTTTCGGTTTTCTAATTCTGAGTCTAAGTCTAAATGTTTGGTAGTTTACAAAAATAAACTTGACTATAGCTATTTTCCAAGAATATACCTAGGAACAACAGTACTCGAATATGCAGAAAAGGCTAAAAATTTGGGTATTTGGTTTGATTCGACCCTTAGTTGGGACTATCATATAAGGTTGTCAATCGGTAAGATCTATGGCTGTCTCCGAAACCTTTGTTTATCCAAGCATTTTACCGCTCAACGTATTAAAATGCAATTAGCCAAATCAATAATTGTGCCGATCATAACATATGGGTGTGAAATTTTTTGTGGTCATAATTCCGAAACAAAAAGAAGCTTAACTGTAGCATTTAATAATGTTATCCGATACATATATAATCTCAATCGCTTTGATCACATATCAAGTCATTCGAAAAGTCTATTTGGATGTAGTTTGTATACATATCTCAAATATTGCGGTCTTAAGACGTTAAACAACATTTTAACAAATAAGACACCTTCGTATCTTTATGAAAAAATAAGTTTTGCTAATTCGTCAAGATCATTCATACTCTTACAACCAAAGTTCACCTGCACAAATTCAGAACGACAATCTTTTGTTTGTGTTATCAGACAGTGGAATGCCTTACCCCTAGACATAAGAAGACATCGCGGTACCAAATATTTCGAAAGCGTTTTATTCAGACATCTAGTCAATAGTCAATAGCTCATAATAATTTAATTATAATATCTATGTTAATTTATTTATTTATTTATTTATTTTTTTCTCTCTGTTCCAAAATTTTTCATCCTTTCAATTAAAAATGTTCACTATTTTGCATCACTATTTTGTTCAATGTAATTTATATTTGTTTAGCTTAATCAATTACATAATTTAAAATTGTATTAACTTTTGCTTTAAATGGATTTCAGGTCTAATGTAAAAGATATTTTCTAAGTCAATAAATGAAATGAAATGAGTTCAAATCGACGCTATAGATCGTATAGACGCAAACCATATACATATATACCTAATGGCATCGTTGAACGCGACAAGCAACTTGTTTTGAGAGTGGGAGTCAATTTTGCAGTATACAATAGGTGAATAGTCAATAATTGGAACAAATAAAGTTTTGACAAGCCTCAGTTTTGTATCTACTGGGGTAAAACTAGAAGACTTCCAAAGTTTTCGCAAACCGGCATATATTCTACCAAATATGTACATAATTTGTTTGGTCTACGGCGGAGAGCCATATTTAATTTATGTATTGTTTAAAAAATTTATATTTTTGATATTAAAATCACTTGTGATTTTCCTGGATTGATGTTTAACCCATTGTTAATCGACCAATTATAAATGTTCGAAAGATCCTCGTTTATTCTAACAATGAGGTCCTCCACCAGTCCGATTGGTCGGGACAAGTAAAGCTGGGCATCGTCAGCATAAAGGTATAAAGAGGCATTCGAGCAAACATTGGGAAGATCATTTATATATAAATAAAATAATAAAGGTCCTAATATTGATCCCTGAGGTACCCCCGTTTGTAACGCTTTAAATTCGGACGATTTTCCATCATGTAACGATTACACAAGTAACTACTTATAAGGCGCACTGATCTTTCACTAAAGCCAAAATAAATTCTGAGCTTCTGACACAAGACTTCATGGTTCACTCTATCAAAAGCAAGCAAAATACCGTCAAGTGATCCATATCATAGTTAACCGTAATATCATCCAGAATTTTTGTCAGAGCTGAAGCACAACTGTCACGGGCTCGAAAACCACAATGGACAAAAGACTTCAAACTATGCTGATCCAGATAACATGACATTTGCATTCATGGCTCAACGAGCACTTTGCCTTTCGTATCTGAACTAAAATTAGTTGAGAAATGATTTGCTTCACACAGGGGCTAATTTTAAGTAACAATACCACAGTATTTTTTTTCTAAATTTAAAATAAATTAAAAAAATGCATAGCTATAAATACATACATATAATGTATTTGGTATACTTATGTGTACGTATTTTAAGTAAATTACAAAAAAAAATTAAAGTGTTTTTGGAACGCATGACGGACATTGGCTAGCTCAAATGTGTAGGTATAGCTATTTTTTTTTTTTTTAAATACTCATCACGTCACAGCGAATGTATTTAAGTACCAACCAAGCAACTGTCCTGTTCACTTTACATCCATCATTAAAAATATATTCAATGGCATCATAATATTTTAATTTTCCACTAATGCACTTCTCGTATATGTCGGATCTGTTCGAATATTTTATGGAAAAGGTACTTTTCATCTGAACAGCGTACAAGGCCGGCATATTAAGTTAATAAAGCTGTTAACTGAGTATAGGTACCGCATTCCATATTCCCTTTGTAGCTGGGTCTCGGCCACTTTGGCATCAATTTGTTCCAACAAATGTTAATCCGTATATCTGTGCTCTTTTGCTTCATTTCTCTTGCGAATTTCCGGAAGATTTTACATACATAGGTGCAGGCGTAAATAGTTTAAATTCAACTTCCTGTACAAATTGAATAACCAAATTACAGGACGAAAAAAAAAAAAATATCAGCTACCATTGCCTCTGCTGTGTGTGTTTATTCCGTTTTTTTTTTTCCTTTTGTCCTTTATACCATTTTAAGTTGTCGATTTCAGTTTTTATACTACCAAACGGTTGTTGCAGCAAGAGGATTCAGCCAACCTCACTGCTGTACAAATTTGCCTGCCAAAAGGACCACGACAGTATATATGGGGAAAGGATGCATTTGTTAGGCACAAGCACAATATACATTATTCCATTCGTTTTGCAATTGTGCGAAGTAAAGTGGTTCGTTGGTGCATAAATTTAGTTAGCAGATTCCAATGTCTGTTTGTTGAATGAAATGGATAGGATTTCGAACGCATATAGAATATGTACGGCATGGCAGCGATGGAACAGTAATTCTTTTTTTTTACCCTGATTTAAAAAAAAATATAAGAATTATGACGTGCTGACAAACAACACTGCTGCAAGTAGGGAAAGTTAGTTTTAATTATCATTATAGATTTTGATGTAGTAACGATGTCATAAAGACAAATCATCGAGTTCAAATTAATTAGGCCAACTATCTATAGACGTGAAAAAGGAAAAAAAATGCTCCACAAATTTACCTAAAAGTGCGAGAGTTAGACACCTTCTATCGTGGGTCGTTGACGATTAAAATAAAACACTGAAATCCGTCCTCCATCATAAAGTTGCTCTGCATACCTACCGCTTACAATATCTAGCTCATAAGACAGAACAGCCCTGGGTACGGTTGACAGTTTAAAAGTATGGTAGAGCTTTTGGAAATTTACAAAATCGCCAAGAACACACGTACTGTTGGCGGATAACACTCTATTCGTAGCAATCAAACATCAACTTTGGAGATAGAGGGAGCATTTTTGCGCCTTGCTTCATATGAGTATATACTCAGAATCTGATGAGCTGAGTATAACGATGAGCCCCCAACCGCTCGAAATTTGGTAACTTACTGGCGTTTCGACACCCGACCCGATACCTGTAGAAATCAAAACCTTGATCAGTATCCTAAAGACCAACAAGGCAGCTGGGACTTGATGGCATATCAGCTGAGTTCCTGAAAGTTGATCCCGACACAATGGCCTATTGCGCTTGAATCGAAATAGCAGTGGCGCGCATATGCCATTTCTAAAAAGTAATTGCAGAAAATTATCGCATAGACATTAACATTAGCTTCAAGTGTTTTATTTCATATTGAATTTGCATGCCTTTAACACAAAAACACCCTTTAGATCATGTAGGAGTACTAGTTTGAGTAGTCTCTCCCTTTCCATGCCATAACGTTCACTATATAGTTAAAATATAACCTTAGAGTATCCAGAAATAGAAGCGGACATCCTCTCTCTAGATGCGGTATTCATATTAGAAGATGCTTTTAGAAACTAACGAAGGTATTTTTTGACAGCTTCAAACTACGAAGGTAACAGCACGAAGGTAACAGCAGCTTGAAATCTGAGCTATAAAAGATTCGATTGATTGCAGTTTTTATGATTCTCAAATGAAATACGGTCATCGGCAGGAGTTTTTCCAGTTTTTCAGTAAACGAGGAATCCAAAAAGTCTGATTATCAACTGGGGCTAAAGATACCCTTCTGATAGTTCGACTTACACACATAATTTGCTTTTGTTTTTGGTCTCTGTTAAATGTTTTCTTATATGCAGGACAGTAAGACCGAGATTAGGTAATGTGTTAATTAGGAAACCATTTGCTCATAGTAAGGTTCGTGACAGAAAGAAGCTCTGACTACGACTGCAACCGATATCTACCCTTGTCTATGGTCAAACTTTATATAAATATCACCACCCAAAATAACTTGTAGTCGAGGCATCTATATGGTAAGTAGCGATGTTCACCAACGCATGGTGACTGACAACGGAACTGCATTTCTCTGTAATCATACAGCCCAATTTTGTTAAAGTCTTCCAATCGGTAATATCAGCGATTAAAGCGTCCTAAAGATACTCGGTAACAGCCCTATTAAGAGTGATATAGCCATCTTAATTGATACCTATTCAAGCAGCTATCAAAGGAGACAATTTTGAAAACACCTAAATTCATTCATCTTCCCTATGAATGCCGGACACTATAGCCAGTGCCAGACATCGCCCTCTTTGTAGAGCTTTCCTTTGCGACCTATCTGCAACACTGGAACTCCACAGGACGGATTTGAGACACACACCAACGGCCTTGGTCATTCAAGTTGTAGTTTCAAACGTTGCTTGAGTGCTAATAATTCCTTGTTCAATTTAAACAGGTAGCCACTAGCTCCTATCCTTCCATAACTACCCTGATAAAGCTAAAAACCAACATTTGCAACATTCCCTTATTTTATTTATCTCAAATCCTCGTAAAGTGTACCTACTGACATTGTTGATAGACAGATGCAATATGTCAAGCTTCATTCATCTCATCCGAACAAATCCCATTTAAAAGTTACAATCACAGGTATATAATCTTGATGTATCTATATGTCAACTGAAATAGCATATAACTGTCCAGTGTCCATCCTGTTCAGACATTATAAGCAGCCACCACAACCATAGTCCATCTCGATTGAGTGTACCGTCGAGCTTATTGGCACAAGGTTAACGCCAAACTTCAATGTAAAGTTAACACTTCGTTATTCTGCTAGTGTAGGTTAGACAGGACACACCCGAGCACGCACTTTGCTATTTTGCATGACGATGCCAGGAAGGATGTAACGAAAGATTTCCTACCAAATTCGATACGGTTTATCTCACCACTTATTCAAAAAGTGGCGTTAACACGCGATGTGCCAAGGTCAACGGTAGGTCTAGGATTTAGGTAAATACCTACATAGCGCTACGGACGTGAAGAATAAAAACGTCAAGGACCTCAAGAATTTTGATTTATTTTTGGGACGTCATTACCCCACTTGAGAAAAAGGTTCGATTATGTCGCGACCGCTGCTGTTGGTTCATTTGATTCTGTCAGTTTTATCGGCCATCGAAAATTTGTCGTTTGCCTTTTTCTTTCTCATTCGTTTTCACTCTACTCCAACGGCGACCAGCTCATTATCCATTTCAAATCATCCGATCTGAATTTGACAATGTCCTGTGGGTAATGATTCAAACAGAACCAGGAAGAAAAAAAAACTTTGATAGACATTCATGCGATCATGATCCTGTACAAAACAAAAAACGGACGTTAGCAGCGACAAGGATGGCAAAGGAAACGAAAAATTGGGAAAAATTACAATTCTAGCCGTTCTCGATTCATTCCCTCTCATTATAATCACACACACAAATAGCAGTAATAAAAATAACCTCGTTGTTTCCGGTTTTGCTCGTTTCCTCTACTTACTGTTAAGGACCTGTCAACTTGTGTCCAATTGAGGAACATAATTCAATAAGGGGTCATTTGTCATTGTGGGGCATTGGAAGAATTTTTCGGTGTTTCCGTTCCGTTGGTCGTTGCTCCTTACTTATCCGCTAAAGCAAGGGAGAGAAATAAGAGCGAAAATGATTTGAACAAAAAGGAAGTAGATTGCGCGAGTTGAGCTCCCATATACTTATTGCAGAACTGGTTTTTGTGTAAATGGATTGTGGGGATATACAGGGGTTCATTGTCGAGTTAGATTTTGAAAATTATTTGACAACGAAGTGGTGGGAACTTTTGATTAATTGAAAACGTCTTATTGCATGTGACATTGGTTCTCGTTTTCGTTTTCGTTCTCGTTCTCGTTCTCGTTCTCGTTCTCGTTCTCGTTCTCGTTCTCGTTCTCGTTCTCGTTCGCCGTGGTCGTTTTTCTTCGTATTATCAAGGCTGGGGCTTTGTGTTGTGGAGGTTGGAGCTGGAGGGTGCCAATGACACTAACCATTGTTGACAGTAAGGACACTTTTTAAGGAACAGAGGGGTTGTTAATGAATTGCTATAAATTGAACATGTTTGTTCGTCCGGGGTAATTGTAATGGAATGTCGTTAAGGGTAATAGTTAGAAAGATATTCGACTTGTGCGAGTATAAAATAAATCCGATGGTTTTGGTATTAGATGTATGGAGGGCTGTGAGTAGTTGCCTAATTTTGTAATATCGTAATTCATACATCACAAGAATTACTGAACTCATCATTGAAGAATCATTGAACTGTTCTTACAAAGCTCGTCAAGGAAATAGGAAAATCAGTCAGGGCTCTCATCAATCCGCCATTCTGATGCTGATTGATGACGTATTGGGTGGTCCATTGGGTATGGACGAGATGTGTTTTTTGCTTCAAATAAAATGGAGAATTGGTGGACCAAACCATCAATTACATTAAGTTCAAATCAATACAGGACTTAAACATATATTGGCATCACTGGCGTAGGTGTTTTTATAAAAACGACGCGAAAATCGCTCTTCAAAATACGAAAGCAATTATGCAAAATTGCTTCATGTAATACCTTTCGTTTATTTTTTCTTCCTCTTCGAAAACGTTTAATCCAATCCGCTTTATGGAGCTGAAGCTTGCACTCTTTCTAAAGTGGATGAAGAAATATCCTCGGTCACTTCGAAGAAAAAAAAAATTCTTCGTAAAGTGTTGGGTCCCGTTTGGGTTGAAGGGGTTTGGAGAATGAGTTTCAACGACAAAATATACGAGCTGAGCCGGATGGAGACAAATGCTCTAGCCCGTAGAGTCATCAAGTCCATTCCCGAGGGACAATGCAGTAAAAGAAGACTTCCCTTTTAGTGGCGCGCGCAAGTAGAAGGCGACCACAACTGACGCTCAAGTTAATCTAAGCTAAGGACGGGGCTAACTTGAGAGGCTTGTTTGTTGAGCTCTCAGTTCAAGCCAAACTGTAGAGCCGCCTAAGTAACTAAGTAGGTAGTTGAAATTGCATTATGTACTTTTAGGGTAATTTCCACAGTTGGTAAAACGTTTGTTTTTGACATTAGTTTTTGACACCTTAATTTTTAGAAATATCTGCACATGAGATTTAACTGTTGAAATAATGAAGACATTTTAAAAACGTCAATAAATAAACTGTCGTTATTTTTTTTCGCACGAAACGGAAATGCCTTTAGTTATTTTGGTTACATAAAGCAAAAAAAAAAGCTAAACGTAATTACCTATTATTATTAATTTTTTTCCGACATTCAGCTTCAGAATTATATCTACCATATTTGACCATGCAACTTTCGACATGGAGGAGATCACTCTGCCGGAAGACTACTATAGTTATAGTCGATTAAGAAATTAGACTTGTCATTCTATTGGATGCAGCACCCCAACTTCTCGGTTAATAAAATACTACAGGCTGAAATCTCTTTTAATAGCTCTCTACATATTTACTTCTTCTATAGAACTTTGCTAAATAACCGAGGCTTACTAACCTAGGATTACCAGATCCGAAAACAAGAAAGAACTTTTTACTGGCGACAATTTTGACAACTTTTTTATTTATAATTTTGGGCGACAAATTCATTTTTGAAACGGAAAAGGGGGACTATCGTTTGGTAACCCTAGCTTTACCCTTCGATAAAGCTTCCAAAGTAAATTAGTGTAAAAGTTCTTTACAGGTTAAGGACGGCACGTCAAAATAACAAATTCATTGAAGCTTAATGGAAGCTGAAACTTCACCTATTCTCCATAAGTAGGTATGGTATACTTATACCAAAGTTTATCGGAAACCGATATTCGATTTCTCCAAAAAGGTTCCTGCTAGTAAGTGAGGCAGTATTACAGAGATTTAGTAGAGGGTGTGTTTCGCCTGGTATCTTTATCAACATCTTATCTATGGAAGTCAAAACCTTTCAATAGTCAAACTTTTTCACGTAAAGTAAGCTAGCTGACATTTTTGTTTGGGGGGGGCGTGAATGGGGTCGAAATTCTTAATGAGAGCATATCTTTTAACCTGCTTGGTACTGTGGCGTTTTTCTGCCGTAGGCGATGGCAATAGGAATATGAAGATCTGTACTGACTTAAGGTTAATCCGGGTCCTGGTTCTGGTTTGGATCAAGATTGAGTAGTGTTATCCCCCTTTGTAAATAAATCTTTTTGGTATTACAAGACAAGTCTTACAGGAAACGGTTTATTGCGATCGTCCGTCCTTATAGGTAGGAAGTAGGAACCATTGACCTAACTCTCATCAGGGATGATAATGCTGAACCCAAAAAAAGTACCAAATTGTCTGAAAAAACGAAGTAGATTTACAAAAAACGAAGCAGAAATTTGGCGAAATGCTCCAAATGATATAGTTAGGTCTTCAATGGGATAATGGGATTTATAGATGGATGTGTAGTGTGACAGAAGCACATAAATGATATTCTATAGTGCATTACATGACACATTTTTTTTTTTTGATATTTATATTTCGTTGATTTTTTTCGTCGTTTTTGATATATTTAGACTCATAGCTTTCACGTTTAAACCGACGTTTAACATGAAAAGGAGTATTACAGTGCAAGTTTAAACTTAATCGAGAGTTTAAACCGAGTTTAACTTAACCGGACATGGATGGGGGTTTAAACTGAGTTTATTTTCCGGAATTTCATAGTACGATCTCCCTCCCGGTTTATATGACAAAGCAACATTGCATTATTGTTGTTTTAAGCAACCAATTACTTCGCAAGTGCAAGCCCTTATCCTTGATTGTACTTTACTGTTTCTTGAAATGCTTGTATACCGTCTAATACAATAGAGCGGTGTAGCAAAACCGATTCCAGCCGCTACTCGTCAACTTTCAAGTGTAAACAAAAATTACAACACAAAATGCACCATTTCTATTTCACAAGTGCAACGACTTATGTCACTTTATTAGCAGGCTTCGAAAACCGTCGCCGTCGCAAACAATATTGGCTTATCTATAAATACTATACTAAATGCATAGTGCGCAGTGTCAGCAAGCTTAGCTACGTATTGGCCATCCCGTTCACTTTATGTTGCATTTTGCCAGCTTGCTGATAAGTTTCCTTCCATCAGCAGGAATTCGCAAGAATTCGTCCCTCCAAACAGCCACTTCAGTTTAGGTCCACTTGGAGTTTATCCCAAACCTAGAGAAAGATGCATTGTGGTTTACCTAGAGCTTGCAGAATATGAGCTAGCTTACCTTCTTAGGTACTTCATCGGGCTCCATTATACAGCCAAAGCCAAAGCCCTGAGATGCTATACAAAACACTCGTCATCCCCAGTCTTGCTATATGGTGAATGAGCATGGACTCTTATACAGTCGGATGAAGGCTGCAGTATTCGAACTGTAAGTTCTACGAACCAGATAGAAGGAGACCGCCTACTGCTTGGAGTGCGAAATTGGAGAAGGCAGGCTAGAGATCGGGCCGGCTGGAGGGGCATAATAAGTAAGGCCCATGACCACCAGCTTTTTAGTGCCATCGAAAACTTTCAAATTTCCAAACTGACACAATAAATAAAATATAAAACTGATGAAAATTTCAAATACACATGAGTTTTACGTTTACAGTGGCGTACAAAACAGACGAGAAAAGTTACACCGAAGTTTAACTAAACGTTCGTTCGAATTTCACTGTAATACACTCACGGTTTAAGTACTTCGTTTAAACTTGCCTGCGAGTTTAACTAAACCTGAGTTTAAACTTGCACTGTTAAACCGGCTATCAAATTGATCAATATTGTCTATTTTAAATGATATTTTGAACCATAAATAAACGAAGTGAAAATTAGTTGCTATACGTAGCAGATGAACAATAATTAAAAAATGAAGTAGATCTACTACATATGAAGTAAATTATCATCTCTGACTCTCATCACCATCCGTTTGTGTGAATTTGTATTTTTGGAACGAATGGAAGGAACCTACAAATTTATGCCGAGTAAGATCGGCTGAATTAAGAAGTTTTCTCAGTTTCAGAGCTTTTCAGAGGTTCGGAAAAGATGGCGCTGTGGGAAAAGGCTTAAGACGAAAATAATTTGTGTTTTCCTGGGAATCGGATTTGAGACCCACTATTCCCACATATACTACGGCCGTTAACGTTTCAAAAGCGATATCGTCTAAACGATTATCAAACTACTTTCAATCATAAACATATTTATGAATTGAATAACGTTGGAGTGTACGATTGTCATCACAATTTGTGTTGGCCTCGACTCCAGTAATGCGTTTCGCCCCGATGTGGTGGGTGGGCTCATCAGTAGACGACCAAATCCTCTCGGCGATAGTCTTTGAACCAAAGATTCGTCTTGAGGTATGATTCACAGTCACTTGTTGATTGAAAAATCAGTATAGTCTCGGTGAAAATCGAGCAAACAGTGCGTCTAGAACAGATGTGGTGGTCGTCTACTGATGAGCCCACCCACCACATCGGGGCGAAACGCATTACTGGAGTCGAGGCCAACACAAATTGTGATAAACGATTATTATTGTACACGAACACGGCCCATAATATCCCTGGATGTTTATTTTCTTGCCGAATTTTCTATGTCGCTGGCTAAGATATTTTTGTCACAATATCTTTTGTTGTATCAGCGTAGTCCTTAAAGCTTTCAAACCTTGTCTTACGTAGAACTGTGGTAAAATGTAATTAGATTTACTTTTTTTTTCAAACACAACGCCGCCGTACACTATTCCCATTGATTACCCCAATACTTCCTTTAAGCGAATATGTATTGTATATTCTCTTTCATAAATTTCATCCGAATGTGAGTCGCAAGCGTAGTTAACACTGTCCATACAACTCACAACTCCAGAATCAAACTCAATTCCCAGTGCAGCCAGCCAATGTGAACCAATAAACACGAACTAACCATTCAATTACTTTCGCATTAGACCGATAAATACACCTAGAAATTCCCCTACAAAATAAACTTCAAGCCGACCCCGAAAGGGAAACACCTCGTTGTTCCCCGGGGAATCGTTTCGAATGCACGCACATAAAGCCATTGCTATTGTTGTGCAGAAAATTTGAAATTGTCCAAATAATTGTCGGTCTAGATACATGTGGAACGTGTGAGACTACAGTCAGTTTACCCGCAACATACACATACACTTACCACTCATTAAATTCACCTCAAGGGCGGACAACATCCCCAATTGCCGGCAGTCGGGTGGTACATTGATATCAATCGTAATTCAAATACTCATTACCGAAAAACTAATTTGTACACCAGCCGGACCGCACCGTGCTTCCGACGGCGTTCTCCAATACAACACAATCATGGCCGGGGCACAAACGGAACCGACACAGTGCGGTGGCTGCGTTCTCCTGGGGGGCATGGCCATATTGCATATAAACCTACTCATAGTAAAGGTGAAATCGGTGCGGTTATCCTGATAATTATTTTCACCTAGCCTTATATACACCTTCCGGTTGAATGTATTTACGCAGTTGTGCGTATGCGTGTTATACGCATTCCCAGGAATGCCAAATCCTGATGGACACGACTCTCTGGCCCAGTACCATCTGCATACAAATTTTGTGGATAATTGTCCTCGGCGGAGTCCAAGGGAAGCACACAAGGGGGAAACAAAGCGAGGTGAAACCATGCCACAGGGCATGACAGCCGCTGTTGTACTTACCTACCTACCCTAGTTGTAGGTGGTTGTGGCAGATCGGCATTGCGGGGGATGCCACATCCCAAGCTGAAACCAGAAGCGCTGACTTGGGTTGCGTGGCGAATGCATGTGCTCGACTTCTCATCATCCCTGTATGTCGATGGTATACAAATCGTATTTATGCAGTTAATTGCAAATTAATGCGGCCCGATAAATTCCAATTCCTGGATTTCAAAACCAAACGTCCGCACAATAAAAGTTCGTTTGGTATCCTGGGTCACGATTGCACTTATAGGCCAGGACTCTCGGCCATTTGCGAGGGCTCAGCTCAAGCAATCGAAACGTTGTGTTGGGTTAACACAATGTTTGCATTTTGTCCAGCCGCTGAAATTTCATTTCTAACAAAAGGATAGGTAAGGTATACATACAGCTGGGCAACGCAGGCGGACATCCTGTGATTGTTTTACACAGTAATCCAATGTTTTAATTTGTATTTCACTATTTGTCGGTTTAATTGGAACTTTGGCCAGACGCACATCCCCGCCTAATTATTTTCATAATTTTAATAACTGTCCTCTGGCTGGGCATATACATGTTTGGGTCAGGCGCTGCGAATTGCAATTAGAATAGTAATTTGGGGGTGATAAATGAAACTAGGCCTTTATAGTATTTGGTTGTGTTTGTACAGCTCAAGGGCGCTACAGCCGCGTTAATACCTATATATAAATCGGCGTATGATAATAGATTTCCGCATGCGGGTTCTGCGGGTAATAATAGGGCAACTGAGTTTCTTTTACAAGACTGACATGATTTAGATGCAGGACTAGTGTGTGAGTTTATTTTAGGACAACAAACCTGTACACGTACAGTGTCGCACGCTAAGTGGTTCACCGTAACCTACATACCTTTCGATGATAATCCCCATAAGGGTAAAGGAGGGATTTCGTTTACTTGATCTATTACCCTTTGTACGATCAGCGACTTTCTGACCGTTTGGTGAAGAAATTTACTTTGTCGACTTCGTAGGAAAATCCACACCAATCAAGGGACTTGTGGGTCAAGGCTTTTTCCGGATTCCTTAGGTGAAATGGCGATTTGTCACGACCGAAGAGACTGCGTGAAATCAACGAGAAAAAGCGTGATATGCGACGGAGCGAATAAAACTGCAGCCGTGAAAGACAAAACAAGACTAATTTCGAGTATACAAGCAAGAAGAAAGTTAGCTTTTATTTTCTCTATATATAGTGATTTTTTGGTATAAAAACTTAACGAAAACATATTCAATAAATATGGCTATAATGCTACATTAAAGCGCTAAATTCAAAATTTTTAGTACATTTCAATAATTCAATTTTGGCTTTATATAATTCAAAAATATTTAGATGATGATGATGAAGTTGTAGATAATATGGATGAAGTGCTCCAACATTCCGCCCCCTTTGAAAGCTCCCTTTCAAACAGGAAGAATGGCGAGTTTGCGGATTGGACGTCTGATGATTCCTTTTGGCGTTCGAATGTCGGCAACTCTCACTTTGCCATCTTGACCAGGAAAAGTTTTGGTGACTCTACCAACCAGCCACTTTTGGGGAGGAAGATTATCCTCATGCACAATTACCATGGTATCGATGAGAAGATTCTGTTGATCCGTTGACCACTTCGATCGCTGCTGCAACTCGCTGACATATTCGTCGGTCCAGCGCTTCCAAAAATGAGTCTTGACGGCATTAATGCGCCGCCATCGTTGAAGATAGCTGATGTCAGATACGTCATCTGGGGCTTCGGGAATGGCTTTCAGGGGTGCTCCGATGAGCAGATGTCCAGGCGTCAAGGCTTGCAAGTCATTGGGATCTGTCGAGAGCGGAGATATGGGCCGGGAATTCATCACGGCCTCGATTTCGACCAATGCCGTCGATAATTCCTCAAAGGTGAGCTTGGCGTTGTGAAGACTCCTGTATAGGTGACCCTTTGCGACCTTAACTGCAGCCTCCCAGATTCCACCAAAGTGTGGAGCCCTAGGTGGGATGAAACGAAAGTTTATATTGTCATTAGTACAAAAGTTAATTATAGTGTCTTGTGATGTCTTCTGAAACAACATGTTACGCAGTTCTACTAATTTTGAGTTGGCTCCAACGAAGTTCGTTGCGTTGTCGCAAAAGATTTCATATGGGAGACCTCTACGACCAATCATGCGTTTAAGTGAAGCTATGAACGCGTTTGCAGACAGATCAGAAACTGCTTCAAGATGTACAGCTTTCGAAGCAAGGCAGACAAAAACAGCAATATACGTTTTATAGGGAATCTTGCCACGAATCCTATAAAATGTATAAATGGGACCACAAAAATCCACACCACAACGAGAGAATGGCCGAGAAGAACTAACTCTTTCAGAGGGTAAATCCCCCATGACCTGCTGAAGCAGCTTCGGACGGTATCTATTACAATGTACACATTGCCTGACAACTTTTCTGGCAACGTCTCGTGCATTGATGATCCAGAAGCGTTGTCTAATTAATGCAACCAGAGATTTGGGTCCAGCATGAAAGTTAGATATGTGTATATCCCTGATCATACTGAATACGAAACTGCAATCTTTAGGAAGAAGAATTGGATATTTCTGCTCCTCTGTGATGTTCGCATTTTTTAGTCGACCACCGACTTTTAATAGCTGCATGCCGTGCGATTCATCCAAGAACGGGTTTAACCATTTGATTGATCCTTTTAGCTGCCTTTCATTACGAATAGTATCGATTTCTTCTGCAAAATAGTTGGTCTGGACGATCCATATGATCTTAAGAAGAGCTGAGTCGAGTTCTGCGGGCGTTAATAATCCAACGTTGTCTTTCGATTTCTGTCGTATGAATCGTAGTATATACGCGAAGATACGCACTACCTTTCTGTATGAACTGTATTTATGTATGACGTTTAACAAATATGGAATATGTTCAGGCTGTTTTTTGCAAAGCAGTGTGGTTTTTCTCTTTTCTAAAGTCAAAAGTTCCGGGGTAAGTTGGACATTCAGATTTGAAGGCCACTTTTCTGGTCCTTCCTTTAAAAATTGGGGTCCAGAGAACCATATCGAATCTCTTAGCTCCTGAATCGTACATCCACGCGATACTATATCGGCGGGGTTCTCTGAGGTAGGGACATGTCTCCAAATGATACCCTCTGAATGTTCTTGTATTTCCGCTATTCGATTTCCTACAAAGGTGGTAAGTTTGGACGAATGCGTAGCGATCCAATGCAACACAATGCTAGCGTCCGTCCAAAAATAAACTTTCGAATACGATTTTCTGAAGATTGGTTCAATTTTTGACCACAATTTTGAAAGGAGGTGAGCTGCGCAAAGCTCGAGTCGAGGCAGTTGCTTCTTTTTTGCTGGTGATACTCGAGACTTTGCCACCAAGAGTTGGACAACAGTTGAACCTGACGCATCAGTGGTTCTGACGTAGATACAGCAACCGTATGCGTCTAATGAGGCATCGCAGAATCCATGGATTTGTATATCCTTTTTATCCGGCGCTAAGACATATCGTGGTACTGAAAGATTTTTCAGCGAATGTAAATCCGTGATGAATTGATGCCACTTATTTGTTATGGTATGAGGAACCGCAGCATCCCAATCAAGCTTTTCTATCCATACTTTTTGGAGTAAGATTTTTGCTGTTATAATGATAGGGCTAAGTAAACCCATTGGATCAAATAAAGCAGACGATACGGACAACATAGTTCGTTTTGTGTAATGTAAATACGTACGACTATTTCGATATGAAAACGAGAAGTTGTCGTTTTTGGGATCATAAGTGATCCCAAGAGTACTCGTTAGGTTCGAATCGGCTACGTTAATATGTTTACCCTGTTGATTTTGTTCTGACGTCTCAAAAGCGTTTGTATAATTGGTATGCCACTTTGAAAGCTCAAACCCTGCAGTCCTCAAAATTGTTGTTACTTCGTCCTGAATTTTTTGCAATTTGCCGAGGTCGTCAGCTCCAGTGAGCATATCATCTACATAAAAATCAGAGCGAAGTATTTTGGATCCTAATTGATATTTGTCAGCAAATTTGTCGGCAAGATATATGAGCGACCGAATAGCTAAAAATGGGGCTGAAGTTGTGCCATAAGTAACTGTGTTCAGTTCAAAAGTTTGTATAGGTGAGTGCTCGTTTTCTCTCCACAAGATGTATTGGTAACGACGATCAGCTGGGTGAATAAGTACTTGTCTATACATTTTGACTATATCTGCAGTCAAAACGTATCTATGCAGCCTAAAACGAAGCAAAATCAAAAAAAGATCATCTTGTACAGTGGGTCCAGCCATTAGGATACTGTTGAGAGACACCTGCGAAGATGTGCAGCAAGAAGCATCAAAAACGACTCTTAACTTTGTGGAGACACTACCTGGCTTAAGAACAGCCTGATGGGGGAGATAGTAATGAGGTTCCTCTAAATCAGGATTCTTTACTAAAGACATGTGTCCAAGAACTCTATATTCTTGAAGAAACTTGACATAGTCGGATTTGAGGGCAGGATTTTTGGATAATCTGCGCTCAAGTGCTAAAAATCTTCTGAATGCTATGTCAAATGACTTTCCTAAGCAGGCAGGATCGCTCTTAAAAGGAAGTTGGACCATTAGTCTTCCACTTGGCAACTCTTCAATTGTTTGGCGAAAATGTGTTTCGACTTCAGCCTGCTCGTCTGTCCACTTAGATTTGCATCCATCCACCGCTTCCAGCTCCCAAAATTTTTCGACGAATGCATCCAGCGTGTCCTCCGCTGAGTTGAGACAGCATATCTGTTTGTTAGACTCCAGCTGGTTCTTGTATCTCCCAGACACAATCCACCCTAATTGTGTCCGTTGCAATGATGGTAGCTCTGCTCCCAATTTGATTTTGCCTACCAAAAGCAAATCAAAAAATGCTTCTGCTCCTAGCAGCAAATCTATTGGCGATGGCTGGTTGAACTTTTCATCTGCGAGTTCAATATTGTTAGGCAGGTTCCAATTCCCTATGTTTAGCTCTGAATCGGGTTGATAACCAGTGATGGTTGGTGCGACAAGAAATTCTAGCGAAAGTTCAAAATTATTGAACCTTGATCGAATAGTGGTTTGTGTGTAGAAGCTAATCTTTGTTTCGGTTGATCCGATTCCAACAATATCTATATTCCTTCGTTGCCTTTGCAAATTTAGGATCTTAGCGAATCGTTCGTTTATAAAGTTGACTTGTGAGCCTGAATCCAGCAACACTCGTCCGAGTTGGAAGCTCCCAAAACTATCTCTGACCAAAACCAAAGCTGTAGCTAAAATCACTTGCGATGGCCGTGCAACTGGCTTCTTTTCCATTGCAGAGTTGGAGGCTGCGGAACTTGTAGTTGGTTGAATATTATCGCATGGTACAACTTGCTGTTGTTGTGTTCGATGCAACAAGCTATGATGTGTCTGTTTGCATGTCTTACATCGATATGATGACGGGCATCTAGCTACATTGTGACCTTTACCTAAACAGTTCAGACAAAGACCTAGCTTCTTAACATTAGCGAAACGATCTGGTACTGAAAGCCTGCTAAAGCTAGCGCAACTGCTAATCAAATGGTTTGTTTCCTTACAAAAATTGCATGACTTTTGCGTTAGGGTTAACGACGTTTGTATGCGGTTGCTTTTTGTTGGCAATTTTTTATTATCTGCGCGAAGTTGCTTGCTATCACGTGCCTCTAAGTATTGGCAGCGTTTGTTTAAGACTTCAGCACACTTATCCCAAGTCGGAAATGATTTGAAGTCGCACTGTTCATCCCATTTGGCTTGAGTATCAGCATCCACCTTGGACATAGTGATATAAATTATCACAGCATTGCATATGTCAACGTGTGATCCGAGTGACTTTAATGAACTATACAAAGCTGAAACATTGTCCACTAGACTGCGCAAAAGAGACGCAGATGGCTTTGAAATAGTTGACAGTTCAAATAATTGTGAAATATTCTCCGAGAAAATGAGGCAATCGTTATCATAACGTTCTTTAAGTCTCGTAAGTGCTTTAGGATAGTTTTCCTCTGTCACTTGAAATGCCTTTATTGTACCAAGTGCTTGGCCACTTAAGCAAGTAAGCAAGTAGTTAAATTTTTCGATGGCTGATAGACTAGGATCATCGTCAACGAGTTTTTTATACGAGTTGATGAAGTTTTTAAACTCCGAATATTTGCCACTGAATTTGGGCAAGCTAAGTTTTTGCAAATGGTTCACCGATTGTGGAACCGAGAAAGTTGTTTCTAAGACACTACCTCTTCTTGGACCTAAAGCAGATAATATTTTTGTTTTTGTAGAAATGTAGAGGTCTTCAATATCACCTCTACCCATATCTGTAGGTTCTATTCGTTCTATTTGTGTTTGATACGCCAAAACTTGCTTAAAATAGGACTCGACTATCCCTAAGCGACATTCCAATTCCGTAGCCGACAACTCACTCCTAATGTTGTTCTTGATTCGTGTAATGCTTCCCTTTGACGAGGACCGCATTTGTTTTAATTCTTCAATCGAATGTTCGGTCATGGTGAAAGAATGTTGATTAAAATAAAATTGATCGAAAAGGATTAGGAACTAACGAAAGTCTGATGAGAAGCAGTGATTTCCGACGATGATGAACTACTTGCAACCGATTATTGATGTTGATGACAGCGACGAACAGTTTGATGATAGAACTAATCAGTTGTGTAATACTAGTTCCTTTAAACGACGAAGTAGTGCGATGTAACCAAATCCGTATACGATTCCCTTCAACAACGACTAATGTTTCAGCTAACCCAAATCAGATAAATTCTATCCACATCCAAAACAAGTAGCAATCTGCAGCAACTAACTATCAGCTATCAAATTTGCATAAATATCTCGATACCAAAACAAGAACGCAATGTGTAGGTGAATGTGAACCGTAATCGAGATTCAACCTATTTACTATATTAATTCCAATCATGTAATAGAATATGAATAACCGATAACAATGTTGTTCTGGGAACAAAACTCGAACTCCAAATCTAAATATGCGACGAAATCAAAATCCAACGACGACTAGGCTAATGCAATTGTTGGCAATTTAGCGATGATAATGATAATGATATTATACGGCAATGCAGTACGTAAATCAACCGAAAAGGGTTTGCGAAAATTAACACGATGAAAGTATGTATGATACAGCTTTGAGTGAGTGCGTAACTTCATCTGCTGGAGATGAGACGATCGAGCGAACGAGTGGACGAAGGAACCTACTATGCAATTTTGATTAGATTCGTATGAATGATTTGAAAAAGCAACATATGAAAATCGAAGATGTGGAACGTGAAATTGTTTGTGGATTCTAATTCTGATCTCCTCCTGACGAGGTAACCGCAGTAATGGTCAATTTATGTATGGTTATATCAATTACATATAGCTTTTTTTGTTATAACATGTTGTTGCAGCATAAATTTAATTTATAATTATGAATAAAACGTAATATATTTTTAATGCAGTTTTTCTCCTCGTATGTCGAAGTTGCGTTATTAAACAATTTTAAGTTAATTAGATGTGGTTTAATTAACTTTTTAAATGATTAATCAATTCTTTTTCTTTTTTTTTTTAACGCAAATTCTACCCTTTGGAGTATTAATCACGTACCTTTGCAGGGAGGAATACTTAACTTTCCCTGTTACTTCCTTGGCCGAGGTGTTTTTTCAACAGCTGGTCTCTCCTTCCTCCCGTTTTCCTTTTGTGTTGGGATGAGGTGTTCTCCTATTGTTCTCCTGGTTCTTTCTCCACTTTTTCTTCCCGCGAAACCGAATACCGAACCGCAACTCACTTTTTTAAATGTTTAATGTTTTTTATATATATATGTATATTCACTTTTTAGTATAAGATGTCTTTGGACTATTTTTCACGTTTTAGCTAAGAACTAAGATTTTAACCATTCCGAAAAATGCCACACGTGGGCGCCAAAAAATGTACGATCAGCGACTTTCTGACCGTTTGGTGAAGAAATTTACTTTGTCGACTTCGTAGGAAAATCCACACCAATCAAGGGACTTGTGGGTCAAGGCTTTTTCCGGATTCCTTAGGTGAAATGGCGATTTGTCACGACCGAAGAGACTGCGTGAAATCAACGAGAAAAAGCGTGATATGCGACGGAGCGAATAAAACTGCAGCCGTGAAAGACAAAACAAGACTAATTTCGAGTATACAAGCAAGAAGAAAGTTAGCTTTTATTTTCTCTATATATAGTGATTTTTTGGTATAAAAACTTAACGAAAACATATTCAATAAATATGGCTATAATGCTACATTAAAGCGCTAAATTCAAAATTTTTAGTACATTTCAATAATTCAATTTTGGCTTTATATAATTCAAAAATATTTAGATGATGATGATGAAGTTGTAGATAATATGGATGAAGTGCTCCAACACCCTTCATCCAACAAGAACACAGACGGCTAGATATCTGTCGTAAGCAAATTGAAGTTCAGTCTATGAGTGCCCAAAGATGACCATGTCATTAGCAGGGAGCAAATTAATTAACATTAGGTTCCCCAATTCAAAACGTTCCTCGATAAGGCTGACCCAATCCATATAGAAGTAAGACTAATGAGATGAAAAGAAACCCACTCTCTCAGTAGAGAACCGTCAATTCCGGCCAAGAAGATTAATTGCATCTTCCACTTTCACGCGTCACCTGTATGGTGAAGCCTTTCATTACTGTCTTTCGTCCAGCGACGAATTAAGATATCTCAGTCGACTGATTCACACTTTGGATTTCCGCTTAGAAAGTGGGCAAGTAAAAGAAAAGAGAGATAAATCGTCCCCTAAATTTTAACTCAGCTGACGTATTTAAATTTAAAAACAGCTTGCCCATAGTGAAGGGACACACAAAATGGTCAGTCCTAGCAGACATTGCCCGTAGCCCTTGAGGACATTCAAATACCTCGATGAATTCAATATGATTTGGACTAGGTGCAGCTGCATGGCTTCAGCGACGCCTCTGAGACGGCATATGCAGCAGTAGTGTACGTTCGCATTATTAAGAACACATTCTAGCGTCCAAAACAAAAGAGTGCATCTCCTTACTGTGCTTAGAGTTATGTGCGGCTCTGCTCTTAGTGAAACTGTTACGTTTCATATCAAGGGCAATGCAATTCCACAATCCTGAAGTCGTTGCGTGGTGTGATTCCATGATCGCACTAGCTTCGATAAAAAGAAGTCAGCCTACAACTTTAGTAGCGATTAGAGTGGTTGAGATCCAGACCCTCACTAGGACCACAATTTTGAGCCTCATCGCCTCAAAAGAAAATCTTGCATAGATATCTACTCACGAGGGCTTTCACCAACAACCAATTGTGGTCGCATGGGCCCAAATTTTTGAATCCTAATAGAGACTAATCTGGAATCGAAGGGAAAATTAATCGAACGGATATTCAAGTAGGGTTTTATCAAGCAAAGCTATCTATAAATATGCCCAAGTCCACACAGATAGTAGCTTACTGAGTTATTGACAATGCATTCATCCGGCTCGAAGGACCACATGCTCTAAGTTGACCTACTAACCTACGAACACTGTCACCTTTACAGCTTGTAAAGTTTGCTGTTAAATTTATTTCTTCAAATCCCGTCACAGCTTACAGGTTCGAAAATCGCCGGACTAAATGTTCAAGCTTAAGCGTCATATAGCAGGACTGGATCTATAAGGGTCTTATGAAGTATCCTTAGTGTTTCTTGACTAGGCCTTGTTACTCAGTTATGTCGTCTTAAGCCAAAGAAACAGTGACCTTCCAAGCGTAGTTCTTCGCTTTATTTCTGAGGTGATATCATGGCGCAGTAGCGCAGTGGTTAGTGTGCTGGACTACTGTGCGAGGGATCCCAGGTTCGATCCCCGGAAAAACACAAATTACATCTTAGGTTTTTTCTACTGCGCCACCTCTCGCGAACGTCTGACAAACATCCGGGAGTATGACTGTCCTGAAAAAGCTTCTCAATTCAGCCGTTCGGACTCGGCATAAAATTGTAGGTCCCTTCCATTCGTTCCAAAAATAGAAACTCACACAAAACGAATGGTTGCGAGAAGCTAGGCCTTGGGTGTCTACCGCCTGTTGCGCCGCCTATTTTTTTTTTTTTTATATCATGGTAAGAGCTTATAGCGGAGCCGATATAGATACAGTCCTTAATTACCTCAAGGTATAGCTGTCTATTATGATTTTCCATTGGATTCGTCGATGTTGTGTTTTGCTTCTTGTTGGCAGCATAATACTTGGTGTTGGATTTTATGAGTTTAAGGAGACTGATATCCCTATAAGTGGAACAGTTTAGAGGGTCTCTATTTTGGACAAAAAATGTTCCATTCATCGGGCATATTTTTTTCGCCCAAACCTTGGAGATGAGTTGGTGTATGCTCCCCACCGAGTTATCTTCCGCTGCAGTAAAAAGCTTGACCAGAAGACAGCCCTGCTGAACTTAAGTTGAGTTATTCCTATCTTCACGCTATATTGGTCGGGTGGACGAAAATCGTTCATACCCTCAACACAACACCAACTTTGACTCTATTACAAGGTTTCATTGCCGTCTCTATATACAGGTCTCTATCTGTGTCTTACTGCCTTGACACGTTCCTATTGTAGCTCTTGGTAAGACTTCCAAACTTTATTCCAGGAGTAGACCTCCCTTTTTTCTAGTGATATTTCTTTTTCCTCCTTAGAAGCCATTGTTCTTTGCTCCTCTTTTGCTTATGCAGCTTACGAGCCGCTATCGTCTTTATAGCGTCGCATTGTAGGCGAGTTTTTCTGCTGCATGCACTTTCCTAGCACATATCGATGCTACCGCCATCGGCACCATAATGCCGGCTTTATAGACCTACTTGATAGGTTAAGGAATATCCTATTGCAGCCTAATAAAATGACTCTGTTGATGTGGCGACTGTGATATCCGCAGTCCGCATTCCGAATTCGTATCTTCGCTACCCTTGTTGTTGCGCAGTCGAAGTCAATATTGACAGTTATAAAAGTTCGATTTTTTAGAATACTACAGGAGTAACATTCATTGATCGACATTTTGTAATCTGGTGACAGCCATATATCCTTTTGAATATTGAGGTAAGGAAACATTGTGCTTGCTACATTGACATAACACCCAGCAGCAGAGTCAGTTATCCTAAGTCCGTTGCAAGACGTGGTATCAGCAAGGCTATGCTTTCCAATTGTACCAACGAAGACGTTCTCCTTGTCGGGCACGGTCCAATCACTCCACGTGCAGGCTAGGCTCTTTCTTTGTCAGTAACCTATTTGTAAGAGTCGCCGTCGGCCCACAAGTTTTTATCCGCCACCATCTCTTTTCTAGCACCCTGTCACTGACCTCAGCCCCAAATATATCGGAGTAGCTCTCGTCTGCCATCTTGACTGTTTGACGACACCGTTCTCATCAAAACCACATAATAATAATAATTAAAAATGTCCTTTAAAAATAATAAATTCTCGTCAAAGTATTACCCTCCTCACATTATTATAATGACGATGACGACAACGACGACCGTCATCGCAGCTAAATGAACTCAATTTACTAGCCAGCTTCAGGGCGGGATTAGGTGGAGAATTAGCACATCAATACAATGTTCCATATACTACTACATTCCCGAGCAACCGTTACCGCATCGCAATCTAATAACTTAGAATAGAGACCCGCGACAACAACAGAAGGGGCTGCTTGACTATAGCATGACTACAACGTGACTACACTCGTCCTGCACAAAGGTTTTTATCTCTTCTCTTTTTTTTTTTTCAAATGTATATATTTTCGAAGGGATATTGTCAATGGACTGTAAATCTAGAGGAGGATTATCACATTTCCCTTTTTTCGCGTTGTGACATTTTTTTTTTTTAGTTGAATTCGTGTCCTTTTTTCGCCCACCTACAAAGTGTTAATTCAAAGCTTTGATTCGGCCCCTCTATACAGAGTTTTTGTACTCGTGTTATCAGTATCTAGATCCTTTATGCGAGTTTTTGTTTTGTACATAACGTGCAACGTGTAAAAGGATTTCAAATTTGACAGATTTAACGATAAATCTGAGGATAGCTGTCGACAATTTGTTTCTGTCTGTCTGCAGTTTATTGTTACGATTGGCAGATTGGATGATGACAGCATGGCAATTTTACTTTAGTGCAACCGTGCGGGAGTCGATGAAAGCCGATTAGTGCGAACACTGGAACAGTCTGTGATGGGATATTTCATGTAATTTTAGATTCTTGGAATCATTATATTGCAGCACGGGTTTGCCTTTTATGACGAGTAAGTATCAAAATAATATTCTCATGTGACTCTCCTTTACAACAGCATACTTAGAAAATTGTTCGAAACTCGCGAGAAACCACCAACGCAATTTTTTGCAACTGGTTAAGTGAATATCGAGTGCATTACCAAACATACACTTTCAACAAGAAAAAGAAAAAATCTTTTTCACCCACCCCATATCCAAACAGTAAACCCAAGCATCACCATTTTTAATATTATTAATTCGAGATTTTTTTTTCCGAGATTATTCTTTCTAGATTTATTTTTTCGAGATTTTTTAAATTCAGGATTTTTGCTTTCTGCAATAATTGTATTAAAAAGTAAGCGAAGATTAACACCTGCTAGTTGCTGTTTCTCTGGACTGGACTATAAAGGCCATTTTTAGCAGTAAAGGCATTGTTCTCTAAGGAGAGCCTTTATAAGATTCTCAATCTCATCAACCCAGTTCTACTCAATAAAGTCACCAAGTCATTGGCGGACGAGTAGAGCAATCGACATTTTGAAAGTAAAATTCTACGAATGATATTCGGTGCAATTTATGCTTTGACAATGTTGACATCCAAAACCTGCAATAAGCTTTTGACCACCAGCATCTTCGACGATCGCATATCCAGATATCTCATAATAACTCTTACTTACCACAGCAATCATTCTCTCAAGGTCTCTGGAGGAGGGTATTCCGAAACTATAGAGGAAAGTCAACCCAATTCTAGTGATGGTGTGAGCGTTTATGTAAGCCGTGCCAAGGGATGAAAGACTGCTGGTTTTAGTCAGTCTTTAACGATCTCCTTCAGATGCCTGAGCAGGGTCTGTCATATTTAGTGCCTTACCCCAGGGCGGACCATTCTACCTTGACTTACTAGCGGGAATTATTTCTCAAAAATCTGGTTGGTCCCTATATGTAAGTCTGGTTCTTAGGAAAGGAAAATCCATATCGTCGATAAATTTTTCCAACTTAGAACGGTCAAAGAAGACGAGGTTTATGTAAGGAAGGCTAAATAGAGGGCATGTATAGTTTTGGTATTCATATGAAACTAGTCCGTAGAGAACAACTCTTGTCAGTCTTTGTACCTGTTTTTGGTCTTAGAACTCAAACTATTGAGACTCTGCACAAGACCTTAGGGCCACAGTCCTGCTCCATGGTGGAGCATTGACTCATTTCAAACTAGGTGAAGATACCTTTGGTCGTTTCAAGAGGAAGAGGTTGTCGTCAACATTTACGACCCATTTTTGGGCAATCGAAATGTCCTGATAGCCCTGATAGGCTATGAAGCGCGACTATAGGTGCGCGATCCACGTCTTCTACATTACATTCACGTTTTCGCAACACTCTTGATGTTTTCTGTCCCAATTGTGATGTTAGTATACCGACTTGAAGTGCGCAACTGGAAACAGTTGGCTAAGGACTGGGGTTACGGGGGAGGCTTGGTAATTCACCCCGAACTGTAGAGCCGCCTGAGTAAAGTAAGTAAGCTATGATAGCAACTCTGTCATTCACCAGGTACGCTAGTTCGCTTGCTGTCAGTTGTTTGTAGTAGGCACATTGAAGCGGATCATATAGTCTTACATTCTAACAAAGCTGCGTAAGATCAGTAAAATAGAAGCCCTAGTAAAACGCTTAGGCTTCTTGTCCTAAGAAAAGAACTGAAACATCAGTGCTATAATTATGCGGTGTGCCGTTTGTTAGTCATGAATATTTGGTCCCCTAGTTAACATCAATCTTACCAGTAATCATTCCCAGATGGAGCAGCATCTTTTCATGAAAAGTGGATCAAAAATGGTAATCAATAGGAAGAACTTTCTTTTCGCAGTATCTAGATGTCAAACCAGCTTTTCATTTCCATCTTCCATGTGAATATACAACATTCTCGCACACAAACTATGCCATGAGCAGAAGAAAAGAAAAATCAGTCTCCTCCTAATGGGTAGGTAACTTCAACTTGTAGCTTCACCCGACCCACGATACTTTGACTCCTTCCAGTGATAGTAAGCCGCAGAAGCGACTACACTTATTACGAATAAAAAAAAAACAAGCAGCATGGGCAGGATATACATACCTAGCAGACGCTGGAACGGGTGGTTTAGAAATTTTCATATGGCATCAAAGCGGCTTATCAACTTTCAAAGTTCTTTTTGACGTGACGAAAATTGCTTTCTAATGCAAATTAACTGGGTGGAAAATGTAGATTTTCCTTCGGCATCGTAGCCGCCGGTTTGCAGTGCGAGGCGTTATGGCGGCGTCATTGTCATTGCACAGCAGCAGCGGCAGAGGGTGACTGACATGCGGTGAACCCGGTAAAACTTTCGTTTCATTATTAATTTCGAATACTGATGCTGATGGGGTTGGCGGTATGACGATGACGCTGACGACGATGATGGTGATAATGATGGTGACGATGGTACATAGAGATTGGAGCAACTTGTCAACCTATGCAACATCGGGATTACCACAGACCGCAGAATACATTTCGAAGAGTTAGTGTGCATAGCGATTGCATTGGTGGAAAAAGCAACATCATCTTTATTAGGTAGTAGTTGTAGGGGAAGCCCAAGAGGCAACTGGAATCAGAGTTTGCCGATGGGTGCTGCTGTTGAGCGCAGTGAAGTGGCTTTATAGGCTCAAATAAAATACGAGTACAAAGTTAATGGTGTGTCCCCATCTTGCATTGAAAGATGGACGTCCGCTGTGTAGGCGCAAGATGATCTGGTTACTTCAAGTTCGAAATCTGTCCTCTATACCAGGATGGAGATTGGGGTGGATTATTTTACAGTTGGTGACGAAAGATCGAACATTAGGCAGGATCCAATGTATTCATGAATGAAATGTAAATACAAGTTAATCGTAGAGTTACTATTGCATATGTCACGAATCGTGTCATTCCGTGACTTATGCTGACGTCAATATTATGCCAGATTTAGTCCCAAAGCTGTAATTCTGTTTGATCACCTATCATGAGGCATGTTATGCCTGGTGTCACGCTGCGTGAGACTATTGACACGTCTTGAATGTCAAGACCAATTGAATGATTTGACTTTGTGTCTGATTGCCTTGACAATGCTTTTGGATCTAAATAACGGTCTTGTGACAGTATGTCAGAGGTTGGTCAAGTTTCACACGTAACTAAGTGATTTACTTTTGTCATGGACAAGGATAGTTGGAAATATTCTGAAGGCACAGGAGACTAAAGACTCCATAATGTAGGCTTGACAGATTTTGACAGTTCCGGCGATGCAACACCGATGGGACAGAACTTCTGCAACTTCTTAAAATAAAGAATACCGAAGGTAAGCTAGTGTAATGAATGTTACCGAAGGCGTGGGGTAAAATTCAAATCCTCGTTGGTCGATTCGAGCCTCACGTTGGGCGCCACCTATAACGAATGGTTGGGCGCCACCAGTAACCCTCCTACTAACTCTTCCTCCATCCATGCGGCCCAAACTCACTAGCCATTGTTGTGAGCTTGGGTAGGTCACGGGGGCATCTTCGCGGCACGCTAGCGGTTGCTTGGCTCAGCTCGTCGGATGGGAATTGTTCTTGCCACCTCACCTTACACCACCTGCTCATTTTTCACTATGGTATTTGGTCCTTGTTCGTAAGTCCTCTGAGCATTTTGTGCTTGTTATACTGCGTCTTGCCGTTTTATTGGAGCCATCGTAACGTGGTTGATGGCGAAGGGATGGTTGCTCGGGTCCTATGGGCCAAGCCACCTCCTGGTTAGTTTGGTCAGTCATGTCGGTCCTTTTACATCTCGGTGTCTCATCGTCTGGGCTGAAATATAGTAAGTCGTACGAGTAGGTGGTTAAGTCCTTTAAGTTATCTATTTCAGTTGCCGTAGTGGTAAGTTCTTTTCGGTGCCTGAATTGTTATGGTTGGATGCTGAAATTTGTGTCATATAACGAGACAAACTTTTTGCCTTTTGAGACAGAACCTCCACCCCTATCATAGCTCTCGGCGTCCGTCTGAAGGCAAAATTACAAAAAATAAAGTTTGCAAAAAAAAAACTTAAAAAAATTCAAAAACTAGCAACTTAATTCAAAAAACCAAAAAAAAAAATTTAAAAAATTTCACAAAACGTTTTAATTAAACAAAGAAACTTTAAACTTTATTTCAAAAAGGAAAACTTAAAATGATTGTTTTTCGTTCTTACTCGTGGTTGATTGTTATACCCGGTACCACACTGTGGTGAGGGTATATTCACTTTGTCATTCCATTTGTAACGCCCATAAGGAGGCGTTGTAGGTATGACAAACTATATATATAATTGTTCAGCATCACTTTCTTAGTCGATCTAGCGATGTCCGTCTGTCTGTCCGTCTGTCCGTCTGTCCGTCTGTCTGTCTGTCTGTCCGCACGATTACGGCCGTAATTTAAGAGCTATCGACTTGAAATTTGGTATGTAAGCTTTTATCCACCAAACTGAGGCTAAGTTCGTTCGAAGATGAGCAAGATCGGATGAAAACTACTACTACCTCCCATACAAAAATATCAGATTTATATAGCTTTTTATGTTAAAAATTAAATTTAAATAGCTACAGTAAAGATAGCAAGTTTAAACTTTGCACATATTGTTTTAATAATATTTAAAAAATTTTGACAAAAAATGAGCTTGGTCGAATAAAAAGTACCCTTACCTCCCATACAATTATATAATTTTTTAATACTAAAATATTTTTTTTATTTTACAATAATATAGTACCGGGTATTTGAGCTTCGGCATAGTCGAAGATAATTGTCTTACTGGTTTTATGGTTATAAATACTCGCTGTGGTGTGTGGATTTCTCATCGGAAAATCATCCCCACCCCTAGCTAAGAATACGTTAACAACCTTTGTCTACCGCGTCGTTCTACTGCAATAATCCCTAAACGAGAGAGGTATCCAAAGCCAAACAATAGGCGTATTTTTTGAGAATCTATAGCTAGCTCACTTTTACTTTTACATACAAAACCAAAAGTGAGTATAACAGTTTTGCATGTAAAAGTAAAAGTGAGCTAGCTATAGATTCTCAAAAAAATACGCCTTATGTTGTTTTATTATTTGAAAATGGCGGTTATGACTGCCGCGCGCTGTTTCCTAAACTAGGCTCCCATTCGGACAATCGGGGGAGACTATTTTAGATGGTTCAACATCCTATTTGTCAATTACAGTCGACATAAGCAACAAGCGAGACGACAGACAACTACAAAGAGAGAACACGTAGTATCTGTATCCTTATCCATATAATGTATTCAGGGATATACACTTATACACTTATACTGTCCATCGCAATGATGATAGCAAAAACTAAGACAGGCTGCGCTAAAGGCGCTAGAGTCTTACGTCATCAAATCTAATTTATTCAGGAGCTGCCAGGAACCATGCCAGATTGTATTGGGTACATGGGCACTGTAATGTTGAGGCAAAGGAAAGGATCGACCAACGTTCTAGCAAAAAGCGGAACAGAGCATCCGTTAAATGGAATATTTGAAGGCATAAAACCACCAATGGCTGTTGTAAAGAGAATTATTCTCGAGAAAACCAAAAATAGGGCAGACCTAAGATGGTCACATTTAAAGGGTGTCCCATAATTCACGAAAAATTTAAATTTTGACAGTTGACAGTTCGGGGTTAGTAAAAATGGAGCGCTATACGAAAGAACAACGCACTTTCATTGTTGAGCAAAATTTTAAAAATAATTAAGGTTTGTCAGCTACAATCCGCAATTTTCGAACAAAATCTCAGTGATGATGATAAAGTTAATTTTCATCTTGATGACTTCGTTAATTGTCAAAATTGTCGTACTTTGGGTTCGGAAAACCCACGAGTAATTGTTGAGAAACAAATGCATCCACAACGCGTTTGTCTGTTTGGTGCGGATTTTGTGTCAGGCAGTAACAATTAATGGTGTTCGTTATCGTGACATGATAACCCAGTTTTTAGTGCCTAAATTAGAAGATATAGATGTGACCAACATGTGGTTTCAACAAGAGGGTACCCTATGAGAAACAATTCAATTACCGTCAAACTACCTAACATTGACCACTTTTAAATTTCAAAAAGCTGTATGATTTATGTTTTTGTATGAGAGGGAAATAAATGACAGCAGAATAGGCGCTTACCTTTGAACTTTAGTATTGCAAGACTAAAATATGTTTAAATAAACTCGCAGAGGTGTTTTTTTTTTTTTTTTTTTTAAATAGGGTGGTCAATGTTTGACGGTTTTTGGGTACCTAACTTTGACCGGCTTGTTTAATGTTAAGCAAAAAGAGGCAGTTTTATTTAATTTTAATTCATTTTATTAGCCAAATAAATTTTACAAAGCTTTCAATTAAGTTAGGCTGGTATAAAAAAATTACTGTAAGTTAGGAAATAATTTATATAGGTAATATGATTTAAAAAAAATAAACTGTCTTCTGGACAGTGAGTCGTCTAAAATAATATACTAAATTAAAATTATTTTTAAAACCAGTTTGAAGCTAGTTACCTAGCTACACGCCCTTAATTTATTTTACGGATTAGGAGCACAGTAATGCAAATATATCATCTATGGAGAAATTGCCATTCTCGGGCTGAAATTCCGTGGGGTTTTTTGCTCATCCACATTTCTCTCCCCTTCTTTAATACTATTTTCAGTTTCTACAATGTCATCAGTATCCTCTATTAAATACTCAACTTCTTCAAATATTTCATTTTCGTTCTCTGATATAATGGATTCTGAAAAAGCATCAACCTCGACACTTTTTTCCACGTTGGACACTGATTTTGCTCCTTTTTTTCGAACTGGAGATTCATTTCCGCCACTGCCCATAGTTTTTAATACAGAAATCACAGCAGATGAAACTGCAGCTGTAAGATCGTTTTTTGGACATTTTCAGATGGTAGGCGTCTTACAACTTCAGATGGGTTTAAGGGTGAGATTCCAAACTTCCTGAAACTAGAAACTAAGTTCTCTGATAACCCATCTTCATTAAGCAACGATTCAACCAGTTCGTTTAGCAAAAATGGAAATCTTTGATAATGTTTGGGAATTTTTGCGTTGCTAGTTTTTCCACTCGATCTCCATATTCTTTTCAATGGCCCATAAAATGCAACATCCAATGGCTGGCATAAGAGTAGAGAGAGGTAGAGTTTGCTGGGAAGCACACAAATTGAATTCTATTTTTATATTCGCTTCAATAACTTCCACTGAAAAACTGCATGCAAGAATGTCAGCAAGGATGACAACTTCATCTTTGAAATGTCTTGTCTCCGATATGAACGAATTTATGAACCAATCTTTAAATATCAAGGCATCAAACCAACCAGACTTACTATGGTTATATCGAGTTTTTGGCGGTCCACCCTGTATTCACGACTCCCATAAATGTGTGGCTTTATTTACGACATGGGAGTATTTTACCAGAAGCTGATCCGCAAAACATCGCTGATATACTGGTCTTTGTGCTATCAATGATGCGTTCTGGATACTTGACCCCCTTTTTAAATACGCATTTCTTAGTTCCGATAATTGAATATCCTATAATATGGACCAGAAATGTAAGTATTCAAGTTAATTTCAAAAAAAATAATATAAATGCCTATTATAATTAGGAGTACCTTACCTACTAGTAGAAGACTTAATAATGCTGAGATCACCTACCTCTCGAGAGGAATAGATTCACCATCAGACGATTTAAGTGTGACATAGATAACAGAAGTAGTTTTAAATTTCTTCTACAGTTATCTTTCCCTTGGAACTTTTTAAATTCTGACAGCGCCTCATCGAAAGCATCGATTCATTTCTTTTCAGAAATCCGGTTGCCCAATCTATTCCAGGGACATTATTACTCCAAAACCGATCAACTTTTCCATTTACGTCCAGGAAATTTTTTGCCAACATTCGCACTAATCGCATATCGAATGGAAACCCCCAATCGCTGACTACTACAAGAGCATTTGAAATTGCCTTTTCCTCCTCTTTGGTGAAAGCTTTTGGTCTACCAATATCTTTAGTGTGTTTTGACTTTAATCTATTCAAAGGTCCTTTTTGTAATTTTGAAACCCTTTGCGCACTGTGTAATGGATTTAGTACCACTTTCAATAAGGGTACAACTTGAATTTCCTCTTCCTTGGCACTATTGTATCGTCTCTTTGGACTTATTTTGGGACCCATATTTCTTGAAAATTATATTTCAGTTTGAATATAAGCCTATAAAACCGCGAAAATATAAGTGGTCAATGTTAGCCATTATGCTCGTTTTACTTTGACCGCCTGGTCAAAATTAGCTGTTGGCTCATACATACAATTTCCAAATTCATCTCAAAATTGATCTCAAAAACATTATACAATTAGAAATTTGTAACAAAAAATATGTTTTTTGAAATTAAAAATCTTAAATTACTTACCCGTCTTAAAATTTTATCGAACAACTGCTCTTAAAAACCTGAAAAGGCCTGAGTTTGATCAGAAAAAAGTCTTTAGAATTATGTATAGTTAAAATAAAACTCAGCAGAACAAAGTTTTGAATGGCGATATGGATACTCTCTGATTGTCATTGCCTTCTGAAGAAGCACGCTATTTGTTTACTTCCTTTCTTTAACTCGAAATCCAGTTCACAATTTGTATGCGGGCCTTATTAGTCCAACGACGAGGAAGTTACGTTACGATTGCAAGAGGGAATCTAATAAATAGAGGTTATTATTATTAATATTTTTTCTTTGCACACCATTAACGTCAGGCATCTCCGATTCTGTAATGAGAATAATAAAAATTCCCTGTAAGTACAATTATTCAAATAAACTACGGTATTTGACTACCAATACTTTATACTCAAGTATAAAAGTACTACTTTACTCAGCATCTATAAGAAATATTTAAACTACAGTACGTACAGTACAGATATCAGCTGCAAGGCAATACCACCAGCAGCGTGGCCATTTTGACTGCTTTCCAGTCAGATCTGACTGGACAAACATATGTTTGAAACTGAACATTTATCAGCTGTTATGTGAGGTTCAACTTTCCTATACCGGCCGAAGTAACAAAAAAAATTGGTGTATTCTTATTCACTTTGTCATTACATTTGTAACGCCAAGAAGGAATCACCGGATTTTATAAGGATCAAATTCAGAATCGATTCAGCCATGACAGTCTGTCCGTCTTTCTGTTGAAAACACGATTCCAAAGAAAGGTATCATCCATCCAAATGAGGGTATCAAAACAATGGCCAGGCCAGACCATTGGTAACACTTTTACTCCTTTTTATACCCTCCACAGGAAGGTATATTCACTTTGTCATTACATTTGTAACGCCAAGAAGGATTCACCGGAGACCCTATAAAGTATATATATTCTGAATCAGGATCACATTCTGAATCGATTTAGCCATGTCCGTCTGTCTGTCTGTCTGTTGAAAACACGATAGCGCCCAAACGAATTGACCTAGGTGTATGAAATTTTGTGGGAGGACTTCTTTTTACCGTCGTCAGGTGAAAATGGTCTATGTCGGTCAAGTAGTTTTGGTACCTCCCATACAAAACCACTCTTAGACCCATGTGTCTCTCTATCTATTTAAATCACGATAGAGTTCAAACGAATCGACTAAGGCGACTGAAATTTTGTGAGAGATTTTAATTTTACGGTTGTCAGGTTTGTAATAAAAATGGTCCATGTCGGTAAAGTAGTTCCGTTACTTTCCATACAAAGTCAATATTGACCAATTTATCTCTCTAGCTGTTGGAAACACCATAGCGTCCAAACGAACCGACTTAAATGAATAAAATTTTGTGGGAGGACTTCTTTTTACCGTTGTCAGGTTGGTATTAAAAATTGCCTATGTCGGTGAAGTAGTTCTGGTACCTCCCATACAAAAACAATATTAGACACAGGCGTGTACCTGTACAGTACATACAGTGGAGGGTATCAAAGCATCGGCCAGGCCGATGATAACACTTTTACTTGTTTTTTATTATGTTTTTACTTCCATGGCTGTAATTTTAGCTGGATTTTGATTTAAATTTCTTTGACTGTTTTTTTGACTGCATTTTAGATTTTTGACTGTTTTTTTTTTTCCAAATCTCAAAAATCTCTCTCAAGTCAAATCTGACTGGAAGGCGAATTTCAAAACGGCAACGCAATAACCACACACGCCGAACACATTTGATGTTCAGCAAACCGGTACCCAGCAAACATTTTCCTTCAAAAATGAATCATAAATGATTCATTTAAATGAAGAAAACTTTCAGATATGAATTCATTTATGATTCAATTTGAATCCAATTTCCTGAGAAATGAGCCTTCGTTTATGAATCTTTTAAATGATTCATTTATAAATCATTTGAATAATAATGATTAATTTAATATATGATTAATTTATTAATCATTTAAATAATTCATATATGAATCTTTATGATGATTTAAAAATGATTCAGTTAATATTCACATAAGTGAATAAATAAATGTCTATATACACTGGTCGGCATAAGTATTTTGACAAAACTAAAGTTAATTTTAATCGTAATTTGAAACTTACTTCATGTAAATTTTGGCACCAATGGAAAGGTCATTTAAATTCCGTTTGAATGATACAAAACTTTCCTTAACCCATTTAAGTACCCATTTAAAAATTTTAAAATTTAGAACTTTTGTGAATGTCTATTTTTTGTCTTTTTTCCTCGGTATCAAAAAAAAAATGTTTTCATGCAAAAAGTTTCTTCAAACAATTCTAATAGTGACTGCAAAAAAAAATTTCAAAAATCTCTTCGCTAATATTTTTTTATGATTTTTTTTAAAAATGTTCTAAATTTTCAATGGGTAGGTACTTAATGGGTTAAGGAAAGTTGTGTATCATTCAAACGGAATTTAAATTACCTTTCCATTGATGCCAAAATTTACATGAAGTAAGTTTCAAATTACGATTAAAATTAACTTTAGTTTTGTCAAAATACTTATGCCGACTAGTGTACCTTCACTAAAATGAATCATATTTAATTCATTTTAATGATTCATTTTTGAAGGCAAATGTTTGCTGGGAAGTGAAGATGTATCGTGACATTTTAAATGACACTTTCCATTTTCTGAGATCTCTGAAACAAGAATTAAAATATGTCTCAGTTTCGCATATCGGAATTGCTTCAAAACATTAAAAAAATCATTTAGTTTCAAAATAAATATTTATTAACATACTTGCAAGTCTTGAAGACTTTATACATACAACTCCTGACTGAACACATTTTAGCTTCTTCGTTATTATAAATATTTTATATTTTTTATACCCGGTACCACACTGTGGTGAGGGTATATTCACTTTGTCATTCCATTTGTAACGCCCATAAGGAGGCGTTGTAGGTATGACAAACTATATATATTATTGATCAGCATCACTTTCTTAGTCGATCTAGCGATGTCCGTCTGTCTGTCCGTCTGTCCGTCTGTCCGTCTGTCCGCACGATTACGGCCGTAATTTAAGAGCTATCGACTTGAAATTTGGAATGTAAGCTTTTATCCACCAAACTGAGGCTAAGTTCGAAGATGAGCAAGATCGGATGAAAACTACTACTACCTCCCATACAAAAATATCAGATTTATATAGCTTTTTATGTTAAAAATTAAATTCAAATAGTTACGGTAAAGATAGCAAGTTTAAACTTTGCACATATTGTTTTAATAATATTTAAACATTTTTGACAAAAAATGAGCTTGGTCGAATAAAAAGTACCCATACCTCCCATACAAATATATAATTTTTTAATACTAAAATATTTTTTTTATTTTACAATAATATAGTACCGGGTATTTGAGCTTCGGCATAGTCGAAGATAATTGTCTTACTGGTTTTGGCTTGATTCGCTCGTTGGTCGAAAAAATCATCCGGAAGGTTGTTGTTGGCGTGAAATGCATATTTAAAAAAAAAAAAATTAAATTTATTTAATATGAGCTTATTATTTGTTTGTTTAACTTACTTCGTAGGGCCAAAATCGAAGAAAATAGTTTTCTTTATTTTTCATAGAGAGTACACAAACCGAGTTTGAAGTCAATCGGATGAAAAATAAAAATGTTCCCATACAAACTTTGACCCCCCTCTTCTACCCTTTAAGAGTTGAATTTCTAAAATCGGAGAAATTAGTTTTCTTTATTTCTAATAGAGAGTACATAAACCGAGTTTGAAGTTAATCGGATGAAAAATAAAAATTTTCCCATACAAACTTTGACCCCCCCTTTTACCCCTTTAGGGCGCAATCTGAAGTGCCCCAATATCTTAAAATCATTTTCATATAATGTGTCCTCCATGGTAATAATTTCATGCTTTCATCACAAAGTGCACAATTGTTATACAATTTTATACTATGCCGCCTCACTAGCAAATGTTTTTATTGCTGGTGTTCCTATCTTTTCTATCCTTTTAAATCATTTTACTTTCGCGAGTGGGGACCACCGTTTGTTACAAAAAATTAATCGAACTGACGCATCGAATTTTTATATTTTCTTTGTTTCATTTCCAGGTCCCGTTCAGCGTTGTTCCGGAGACATTTTGGAAATGAGCCATTCTCCGAGCCATTTCACAAAAGTTTGAGCCACTTTAGTTAAGAAGGAGGGGGGGGGAGGTGTTTGCTTAATTTGTTGGGAGTTCTTCAAAAACTTTTTTTTTGTGTTTGGAGGTTCGCCGGAAGGAAAAATCATCGAAAGACATTGCAGAGCTATTACGCGAGGGATGCTTCTGCAACAGTGAGGGGCTTTAAACCGGTTCTAAAAAAAACTCCCAATGGGACTGACTTTCGTCATCCCGCCGCCTAGTCGTTCCACTAATCGGCAATTTATTTTTTATTAATTTAAAAAAATTGAGATGATAAATCCGCCGTTTGTCGGATTTTTAAAATTTTTTCATTGAAAATATTACATACCTACTTTCTTCTTCTTAGCTAACTCTTACGGCCATATTATTCACTCCGGGTGTAAATCAGGTTTACGTTAATTTACATTTTTACATTTATATTACACCCGATCATTAATCCGCATTTTTAAGCTCCACAACTTAAACCTAAGTATATCCATAATATTCACTCAAAAACACGCATTAAACCCGCTGGATTAAAAACGGATTTAAAACAGTTTAAACCGGTTTTAATCCGATTTTAACTCGTTTTAAACCTACGTAATGTCAAATTTCACCTAAAATGAATTGTTTTTAATTGTTTGTCACTACGTAATTGGAAATTGATTCGATTCTCACTTTCATTTATTTTCTGCGAGGGAGAAATGTCAATAATGTGACATACAAAAAATAGTCAATAATATAAAATTGAGTTTTATCCCGGGTTAAAGTACTTAAGCTGGTCTACGGAGTGCAGTTTAAATTCAATCGGATTAAACGCCGACTTGGGCTTGATTTTTGGGTTAAACTCACTTTAACCTGGATGTAAACTTTAATCCGGATTAAAGTGAGTGAACAATATGGCCGTTATAGATCCAGAGGTTTTACCCGCCTTAATCTCTTGATTACATTGCCAGTATTTAAAAGTTCTGTTATTTCTAAAGTTAACATGGTTAAGGATAAAATATTATTCCCGATTGGAATATGGAATGCTGAATGAGTGCTTTCACTTGGTGAATCGTTTTAACCCGCGATTGTTTTGTATATAATGGGGTTCAGTCGAGTAAATTTTAATTTTTTAACATTTTGTTTAAGAACGAAGTTTAAGTTTTAAGACAAATGTGAGCCATTTCTCTTTGGCTCGGAGCATTGAGCCAAAGTTGAAATACTTGAGCCAAATTACCCAATTGGGTACTTCAACACAACGCTGGTCCCGTTATCACTATCCATTTGCGCAAAAACAAGTTTTCTCTTGTCACGATTGCTTGTGCAAGGTCACTTTTATTCATTTAAGTGAAGGAAATTTAAATGTCGTTATAAATTTGAATTCTGAAAACGCAGTGCAAGAAATTTTTTTTGAGATAGCTTGCTCATAATCATTTTTGCTCATTTATGTGAATGAAAATCCAGGTTCACATAAATTAATGTATGTTCTTCATTTTTGCTGAATGAAATGTTTGCTGGGTAGATAGGTATGCCTGCCGATACATACTCATGTTATGAATTCACGCGTGCGCAGGAGGAACCATGCAATTTCCACACACACCAAAGAACCTCTCGTTCTAAGGGGAACCGGCAAATTTACCAACACACGTCCTTTGCACGAACCATGAACAGCAAACCACACACGCCGAACACAATGTTCAGGGAACCGGTATGCCTGCCGATAACACTTGTCTAATTAGTTCACTTGTGCTCAGGAGGATACACTACTTTCTAACTACTCAACCAATGAACAATACTTAGTGAGTGACAACCACTCATCTTATTCACCCTTTTTTTCTTTTTCCATTTTATTTTTCTTGATCGAGTTTATAGGATTTCATCCCCGACCGGAGAAATGCCCCTGAGTCTGTATGCGTGTGATGCCATATTATGTTCTTTATCTTAATGCCCCACTTATGTTTGTGTCGATATCTTACACGATTAAGATGCATTTTACACATCCCGAAAATTTAGAATAACGCAATGCAATGGACCAGATCACCAGTAAAGCAAATCTCTGATTCAATGTAAAAAAAATCCACTTTAACCTCAACAACTGACAACTTTAAGTCGCTCGCTCCTTCCAAAGACGACCATTTACCACTTCAGCATGAAGAATAAAACATAAGCAAGCTTCCTCCCATTATCAACCATACATTCTGTATAAACGTTCACTATTGTGGTCCATTATTCCAAGGAAACATCGAATCAACTCTGCCAGAAACTATACCTATACAAATAGGAACGAACGAATGAACGAACTACTGCAACAACTGTCAAGGACCTGTAATTGTTACATCGTGCAACAATTACTTGACACTTGGCTGATACAATTTGCTGCCAGTGACTCTGTCGTACAGCCCCATATGCAAGGCACTACCAGTCGCAGTACACTTGACTTCACACGAGCTGGTGCAGGCATGTCTTCCATCACCTCCTTAGCGCACAATTAGAGGGCATGTCAGAAGGACCTGCCACCATTACCATAGCAGCTAAAGTAAGACTTTGAAGTTTCTTGTTTTATTCTCCATTTTTTTTTTCGTGTTGTTTTGTGTCCTCAAGTGCGGTACAGTACGGTACATTAATTCACACCTATCTAATCCAAAGTTGTTCGCATAGGGGCCACATCCGTCAGCCATTATTCGTCGGCAATAATGGGCGGACAACATTTTCCAAATAATAATGCGGAGTACACAGTTGGCCATCGTCATCGTCGTATTTGTCGTATAGTCAACGCCATGCCATTATCCACTTCGTCCTGCTGATGCGCCCATCCTTCTAGGCTTTATAAAATCAGACCAAGTTGTTTGCACCATCATCATTGTGTGGCGTTTGTAGGGTGCGCTAGCGCTGCCATGCGACAGCACATTGTTCCTAAGGACTTATAAACACTCATATAGCCAAAGCCAACACAGGCACCCAAACCAACTTACATACACACACACATGGAGATGGAGTGTCATTTGAAATAATTTCTGTTTCCCTCATCTTGGAGTAATCGCTGGAGTTTTAGGACTTGTATAGAAACAAAAGACAACAAAGCTTCTATATCGCTACCGCGCCCTTTTGCAGGTGTCAAATCTGTCAATCCAGTTGTACGCATGGAAGATTCAATTTCTTGCCTGACGTCTAGACAGGATATGTATAATTTTGAGAAAATTAACGATTCTGCAGCGCAATTGTACAAAAAGAAGAAGCAACCTTGCGTGTATGTCCCGTGTCTCACTATACATACACACTCCTTGTGATGGAGAAATTAAAATGCGTGCAGCAATTAAAAGTCATGCTTTCCGGCATCGTTTTGCGTAAACACGCTGTTTGCAGGCGGTGCGGCCTGAGGGCTGCGGGCTCGTCTTTCCGCTGCAGAAGCAAGCACTTGGGGGGACACACCCCAGCAACGTGTGCAAGAGTGCGAATGATACGCGTGTGGTCTTGAGATTTCAAGTGGACAAAAGGTACATAAACTTTGATGTTTTTCGACACGCACGAACGGATACACAAGTGTTGGTAAAGGTATCCCTCCATAATCTCTGCCCGAGGAATTGCTTGCGCTTTTCCCTAACATACAGAGGTGTGAGTTGTTGTTACTCACCTGTAAAACTGCCGCATGAAAGAAGTGTCAATTTGTTAGGGTGGTGACTGGTGAGTGGTGACTATTAAGACAGACTACGTGAGATGTGTGTGGCGTTTCATCAGAATTTATTAGTTGCTATGTGGACGAGTGGACCCCTGCCACCAGCCGGCCGACCGGTCGTTTTGTTATTTTCCACAGGGGCGGCTATAATTTGTTGACAACTAGTTGTATAGTTGTTTTACAAAACACTGCCTAGGCATATAGATAATTACACTGGGATGTGTTAATGCGATTGCTAGGGACACGTTTTTTGCTTTACCTAGCCTACATATACCTATAGGTAATTCATTTGAGTCATTCAGGCGTTTATGATAAACTCAGAGCTATTTTCTTGAAATATAGTGACCGAAATAAGTAGAAAGACACGGGCGGCTCCATTGCTTGATTTGATTACACTACGAAATGAGAAAATTTTAAGAGTATATTCTAAAGGGAAAACAATATTTACTTTATTCAATTTTATAATCAAACAAAAAAAAAAAACTTTTTTTCGAAACACCATGGATTGTTTTTTAGGTTCACCGTTAATGAGCTCCAAAAACATTAATCTTTCCTGCGAAATAAGTATAAAGACAGTAAGCATTTTAAGCATTAAAACGACGACATTTTTAGTTTTACCTTTTACCTATCAAACTTTAACTCAGTACTTTGTACAGCCCGCCTCGGTTCTCAATAACTTCAAAAATTCTATTCGGCATAGAATTGATCAAGTTGTGCAGAACTTCATCATTGAGCTCGTTCCATGCCTGGATTAATTGTGCTTTAAGCTCTTCCACATTCCTGTACTGCCTCCCATTCGAATACATTTTTCTCGCCATGATCCCCACATGTTTTCGATTGGGTTAAGGTCGGGACTACATGCTGGCCACGGTAAACACCTTGTACCGCTGACTTCAAACCATTCCCGGTCTGTTCTGGGAGTGTGAATGGGAGCATTGTCTTGCTGGAAAATAAAATGTTCACCCGCCGGAATTTCTCGTCTAGGGCATATTCCAGCAGCTCCCTGTATCTTATACCATTCATTCTGGGTGGTACCCACATCAAAGGGATTTTTCCATGGAATCCAAACGCACCCCAAACGATCACGCTTCCACCTTACTTACTTTTTTACTTAGTATTCGGTGTGAAACAAGGCCTCAACTATAACAATGCTGTCCAATTTCTTGGGTATAATCAGTTGTATAGTTCGAGGCGGTTGAGGTCGCCCTCTACTTGTGCACACCTCTTAAGGAAAACTCTTCCTTTATTGCGTTCTCCCTCCAGGCCCGGACCTTAGTGCCCATCCGCTGTAACCAGATCGATGCCAAACGGGACCAACAATTTTACAAACAATCTTCCTCTCGAAGCGACAGAGAATAATATCAAAAAAAAAAAAAATAAATAGGTGGCGCAACAGGCGGTAGACACCCTAGGCCTAGCTTCTCGCAACCATTCGTTTGTGTGAGTTTCTATTTTTGGGACGAATGGAAGGGACCTACAATTTTATGCCGAGTCCGAACGGCTGAATTGAGAAGCTTTTTCATGACAGTTATACTCTCGGATGTTTGTCAGACGTTCGCGAGAGGTGGCGCAGTAGAAAAAAAACCTTAAGATGTAATTTGGGTTTTTCCGGGGATCGAACCTTGGATAGTGGGATCCCCCGCACAGTAGTCCAGCACACTAACCACTGCGCTACTGCGCACAGAATAATATTCACCCGCTTTAAATAGAGTCCAAGTTTTCGCCTCATAAATGAGGCCTGGAATGATTGAGGTCTTATACAGAAACTGCTTATTGAGTTGAGATTCTTTTATTAATTTTACAATTTTTTTTAGAGATCAAAAGCTTCAGTGGAGCTTTCTCCATCGTCATCCTATACAATCGATCGAGTTTTGTAGGGATACCAAAACTAGACATGGCTCTGTATAGATCGTCTCTATAACTGCTGTCATATCCAGCTTTGAAATCGATGAAAAGGTGGTGAGTATCGATTTTAAATTCTTGTTTTTTTTTAGGATCTCTCTTTTTTTACTTACATTAGTTTTTTTATGTTCACGTAACATGGCGGCTAGGATTTTGTATGTGATGCTAAGAGGACCGATATCTCTGTAGTGTGTACAGCTGAAAAGTTCTCACCTTTGCTGAGATGTCATTTATAACGCATGCATGTAGGATTTTAATAAATAAAATACCACTTCCGAATTTTCAATTTAAATTATCTATTAGTTTTTATTTAAATTACTTTAAATTTATTAGTATTACTTATTAATTTAATTCTTTTATAATTTTTGATTATGACTATAGGTTAAGAATTCTTTTGTACTTTTGTATATCCGAATGGGAGAGCTGTAGGCGATCTGATCTCGAAAAACGTTCATCAAGGTGAAGCTGCTTAGCTCCTGATTTTTAGTACAGCTTGAGTATATTTTTATAATTCGCAGACTTTGGCGATTTAGCCACAGCAGCGGCTACTAAATAAAGCCCACATGTATTCATCTGACCAGGTTTTGAAAATTAAGTGTTGCAACCCTCTGTACCCAGTCATATTCGCTTTAAAAAGGCTGGGCGGTTGTACCTACTATCAGCCCAGCAGCTTTGTTGGTCATTCTCTTTGATATTGCTGTCTTTACTTCGTTTTTATCAGGTGGAGGGACGTTTTGTCAATCGTCGTCTATATTGAATGGTATACCCACGTTCCGCCCAAAAGCGGGGTTCTGGTATTGGTTCCGTGTAGATATAGCTTATATCCAGATTCTTAGCACTGAACAAGGTCTCCTTTGTCGTCTCTACAAGTTTCATCCGAGCCGTTCGGACTCGACATAAAATTGTAGGTCCCATTCCCATTCCAAAAATAAAAACTCACACAAACGAATGGTTGCGTAATGTGTAAAGCTAGGCAGGCGTAGGGTGTCTACACGCCTGTTGCGTCAAATATTTTTTATTTTATTTTTTTCTAGTACCTATCAAAGTAAACTGTGTTTGTGAAATGGCTGCTATGGTAGCACCCCTTTTGGGACGACAGTTGTGCGGCAGGCACCATTTGGTTTAGCGAAGTTTTAGCAGTCGTGGACGGTAGAGCATCGCGTTTTTCCCTATGCGGCAGTTTACTATCGATGGTCACGGCGCGGCGGCGGTTCAGTGTGCAATCGAGCTGTTCCCGCGCGAAATACCATTCTTCGTTTGGTTGAAGCACTGCGTACAGAAGGTGTTTTGGCGAACAGAAAACCACCATCAGGGCCCAGGGGCTCCATACGAACGGTTCGAACCTCTGAAAAAGTCAAAAGTGTTCGACAAGCCTTTCTATACGCCCGATCTGCTCAATGATCCTTTGGTAAGGCGTATTTTGCATCTGGAGCTGCATTTCCACCACGTAAAATTGGCCATTGTGCAACAGTTGCAGACTGGAGATTACGACTGACCTTCGTGCGTGAGATGGTAGTAGTTTTAGAGTAAAGAACGTGTCCAGGTGTGGATCGCCGATCGTGGCCACCACATGACAGATGTGACTTTCCACACTTAATTTTCTCAAAACCTATATGAAAAAATGAACGAAAATCTGTCAATAAATGTGTTTTTTGTGGAAATATTAACAATTCTATGACTTTTAGAAAACCGTCTGACATTTCTGCCCAAAGTTGATTTATTTATGTAGAGTGGGAGGGCATGAAGTGGTTTTGGTTTCTGAACCGTGGAAGTACCTTGGAGTAATTATTGACGCTCGACTAAGCTTATATACAAAAAGTCACCAAAAACTGCTAGTGCTAGAATGTCTTCTAGCATGGATAGGTTAGGATTCGACACGGCCCCATGGGATCCAATGCTTGTCCACATTCTAGTGTAAAAGGTATAGACACCTACACTGTGGTAGTAATCTATAAAATAGCCAAGAATGCTACCACCCGAATGAGTTACTTAAAGCTCTAGATATTCTCTCGATCGCAGCATCAAAATGCATTACATAATCTCCAACTATATATCATTGTAATACATTTTTGGGAGTGACACCATCTTCATAAATTCGCAAAGGAACTGACACCCACATCATTAAAGTGCTTGTCTCAAGGATGCAGAGAGGTCTTTACTTTCATCGCCTAAAAAATACCTTCCCTCTTACACAATTAATGGCTTCTCAATCAGCCACAAATACCTATAGGTACTTCATGTGAACAAATCTTTTCGATATAAATCATCAATGAGGCTATAGCTGTAATAATTTCTATACACTGAATCAGATCTTCCCTCTCTCAACGTGCACGGGAAATGATTTCTTCCCTCCGCACTGCTCCCTTAATATAGTCAATACTTTATCCATAGTTAATTGCTTCGAATCAGACAGAAAGCGACAAAAGGAATCGAAATCACTTTAGCCTCTCCTTCCAGGATTTCTCCTGTGCATCCTCTGCCAGTGTCGTTCACGTTCTAACAGCACGCAATTTACAAAAGAACACCTGTCAAAAATCTGGCAACTCAATTCCGATTGCCGGTGTTCTTCTGCTTCTCACACCATCACCGCGTCACACGCAAAATGTGTCTCAATTTATAAGCCAAGCATTTCACCCACCCGTCAGCATCTCACACCCTATATGAGCACCCGGTACCACCCCAACGCGCACCGCTTCGGTTAACGAAGAAAAATTAAAGAATTTTTGACAGCACTTGGGAGCTTTTCCATGGTTTGGCAAACAAACAGAGAGCGAGCGCAAAAAAGTAGACATTCACTCCATCTCTATAAATCATTCGGAGTTTGTTTTTTTTTTTTTTTTTTAAATCACTCCCACTATGTCAGCCACCGGAAACCCCCACTTGGTGGTGGAGTCGTTTAGAGAGAACACGACGACAAAAAAAAAAGAAGGAACTGGAAACAACAAAAAGAAACTGCTTTATCCCATTACCCAATCTCCGGGGGGTTATACCTACGCTCGCCTACATACAGTTGCCGATGGAATTGTCGTTGCCGCCACCACCGTCACCACCAGTCTGTCATTCACCCATATTCGCCCTAATTCTAGTACAAGGATCAGCGTTTATACCTCAATAAGCTGATGATTAATAGCTTCTGAGCGTACAACTCACATAAACGTACATTTCGACGCCGAGGACTAGCGAATAGGTATAGTGCTCTCTTCATGGATGCAATGCTTGCTCCTGTTCCGGGTACCATGTACCACAGGACTGTCGGTGAAACACCTTCAGTGTTTAACTTGTTTCAATATTTGCAGTAGCAAGGTTTTCTTTTCTTTTTAGCTGATTTTTTATTTTTTTGCCTTTGCTGCTGTGTCCTTAATGCGGTGAATCATCTAAGGAGATAAACAAATGGAATGCGAGCTACGTGAGCGTTGTGCCATTTTATGTATTAATTTTTTCACCGCTCATAGTCTTAGACTGCTGCGGAACGGTATCGACTTGTTGGAAATTTACGCATGTCCTTGAAGAATATTTTGGTATGTTTTGGTTTCTTCGCTTGATGTATAAAATGTGCTGTAACTGACCAGACAGAGTGTGTCTGTATAGAAATCATGAAAATAAATAACGAAATTTCGTTTTCCAGACTTTTTGCCGCGAAAGACAACACCCTTGCCGCGAATTGTCAAAGTTCGCAATCCACATCAATAAGCCGCGTTCCACAAACTAGCGAATAACAATTTCCTTCGAATTTTACCTCAAATTAGAAATGCCGCCCGTTCTTTCTAAAATCGAATGGAAACTCGCTAAATTTTAAGGATTTCAGTCGGCAAATTCACAAATGCCGACCGTCCTTTTTAAAGTCGAGTCGAAACTAACTAAATTTTAAGGAGTTCATGTGGAACCTTTGAAAATGCTGTTTTATACATTTACAAGTTTAAAAACCTATACCTAATGAAAATCCAAACCAAAGACCTAATTTTTGAAAATTGCTCGTTGATTTGCCGACTCTTGAAAAGCGTGGGGGGTGGAGGGGTTTGACACCCAAAATCTTGCCTCAAGAATTGAAAAATCTCTCAGAGACAAAGAAGTAGCGGTCAGCTGTCAGTCTATATAACGCTAGTATGATACAAGAAGTTACATATTTCAGGCTGATTGCGCTTTGAATTCGAGAGAATTTAAACAGGTATATAACAAACAAAAACATTTACATTTTCTCCGATAGCAGGGCATTTCTACTTGCAATTTATTAATGCCTTTGAAATAACATCAAAATTGGTCTGGGACTGCGTTCAAATTCTACAAATACTGGCCACCTTAAATAAAGTCCACCTGATATGGCTGCCAGGGGGCAGTGGATAAGAAGGGAACGAAAAAGCAGATGAATTAGCCAGAAAGGGATCCGCATCTAAATGCATGATGTCAGGACCATTCTGCGGGCTACCAATAAACACTATAAAAAGCAGTGTGAAAAGTTGGCAAGAAAAAAGGGCTCCACTTCTGGATCGATACCGAAGGAACAATTAAGTGGAAGCCAGATTCACCTGGTCACAGGCTTCCTAGGACACCGCGCCCCGCCGTGTCAAAAAACACTTGATTTTCATGGGTATAGCACAAGACAACACATTCAGATTGTGCAACGAGGACTTAGAAACAGCAGAACACATATTGCGTTATCTAGGTAAATTCTACCTCGAAGCAGTGAACAATGGACAGGACATATCTACCAGCTCACCCAAAGAGCTCTTATAACAAACTGCGGCATCATGGATGAGCTTTATATGGAGGATATCACAATTGGCTCACTTTATGGACACAGTGATCTGGTTTTCAGTATACCACTTCCCCCTTGCAATCTACAATCCTTCAACTTGTCATAAAATTCGAAAATCGTAATAAATACAAACCAGTAAGACAATTATCTTCGACTATGCCGAAGCTCAAATACCCGGTACTATATTATTGTAAAATAAAAAAAATATTTTAGTATTAAAAAATTATATATTTGTATGGGAGGTACGGGTACTTTTTATTCGACCAAGCTCATTTTATGTCAAAAATTTTAAAATATTATTAAAACAATATGAGCAAAGTTTAAACTTGCTATCTTTACTGTAGCTATTTAAATTTAATTTTTAACATAAAAAGCTATATAAATCTGATATTTTTGTATGGGAGGTAGTAGTAGTTTTCATCCGATCTTGCTCATCTTCGAACTTAGCCTCAGTTTGGTGGATAAAAGCTTACATACCAAATTTCAAGTCGATATCTCTTAAATTACGGCCGTAATCGTGCGGACAGACAGACAGACAGACAGACAGACGGACAGACAGACGGACATCGCTAGATCGACTAAGAAAGTGATGCTGATCAATAATATATATAGTTTGTCATACCTACAACGCCTCCTTATGGGCGTTACAAATGGAATGACAAAGTGAATATACCCTCACCACAGTGTGGTACCGGGTATAAAAATCTTGAAATCGTTTGTAGACAATACTCCCCCGAGTATTTTAATATTTCACTCACCATTCTGCTCCATCCAGCGCCAGAGCTACATTAAATCAAAATTCGTTTTTGTTTGACCAAAAATTACAATTTCAGTAAAGAATGCTTCGGATTGCCTATCTGGTTAGGGGTTTTTGGCAGCGCCACCTGGGTGTATATACATAGGAAGCCTAACCATACCAGCAACATACCCATAAATCTGATTGCGACAAAATTGATGTCGTGTTGCACCTTTCGGTAAACATCCTATACCTATCTGATTGTTTGTCCCGAAAGTAATTATATCTAAGATTATTACATAACCGACTATACACTCGTCTATAAGTTGATTCCGACGCCTCACTACAACACATATCTATAAATTGCAAGTCCAGCTTTTGCACAAGGTCCTCAAGAATTGGTTTCCAGTTCTGGCGTGATTCCGGGTTGAGTTTAAACTACATTCCACAAAATTCTGCCAACTCTAGCCCAGTCTCCGTACCAATTAGACCTGTTTCCCTAAGCGCCAATTTTTTTGGGTAGACAATGGTTTTCCATCTCAAGAACCTTGAGCACGTATACCCGATTTGTAATTTTATGGTTTTTATAAATATAGAGGAGACAGCCCCATTTCAATCCCTTGCAAGTAGTACTGCGTACCGTGAAGAAGGTGGAAAATGTGCTTAATATAGAATCTTAGCAGTTTTTCAACCGTATAGCGAGAAGCTAGGCCTAGGGTGTTAACTCGCCTGTTGCGCCACCTATTTTTTTATTTTTTTATAGTACCTTTTACTTCCCTATACTTGAGCTGGACTCGGCGACTCCTTCAAATACTTTGAATTTACTACTATGAGCAATATCTTTATTTGCAAAGCATTTTCTCCATGTCGCTGTTTTTGCTTTGGTCAGTTTTTCCTTCAGGTGCTTCGCCATTCCTAAATTCTTTGTCAAGTACATCGCCAGATATTTGTACTCGTTCACAATTTAGATTTGTTGCCCATTGAATCTCCACTGTTCGTTAAGACAGTTTCTTCCTCCGCCATTTTTAAAAATCATCACCGTGTTGACTAGACTCCATAAACTGCAATATTCGGCTAATCGGTTGATCATCAGCTGCCGAGTTGCAGGGGAATATGCTAGGAGCATAAACAGAATAGTCAACAATGTCCTCGATGAATAGCACAACAAGGACCGGGCTTAAGGTATAACCCTGTCTGACTTCTGATTTTGTCTGGAACCACTCCAAACCGCTACCCAAGTATCCTCATATAAGCTTTGGAAAGCTCTACCCAATTTGATTAAGAGTCCCATATTAAAAAGTTTTAGTAACAGAGCGTTTCGGTCAACCGTATCAAATGCTGCCGTGTAGTCGACAAAGAACGCGTAAAGCTTTTTACCTTTAACGAGAAAGGACTCAGCAATGCTTCTTAAGACAAAAATATGGTCAACAATTGAATATCCGGGTCTGCATCCTGCTTGATATTCCTTAAATAGATTATTTACATCAATCCACTTAGTTATCCTTTTTTGAAGTATCGCAGTAAAGACTCTGTAGGATGCGTTTAAGAAAGAAATTCCTCGATAATTGCCTGGATCCGATTTGCTCCATTTCTTGTGAATCGTAAAAATTAATGCTCCTAAAACTGTTGCAGAATTACGTAATACTCCAATATATTATTAAAAATAATTTTAAGTATTTCCACAAGTTCATCCGATCCATATTTGTAAAATTCGATAGGAATTCGATCGGATCCTGGAGCCTTACCATCCTTTAGCCTACTCAATGCCGTAACTATTTCTTCAGAAGTTATCGGTGCATCCAATAAATCTTTTTGTAGTCTGGAGCCGCATAATGAATAACGATTTTGCTTAATTCTGGACATAGCAGTTTCCTAAAATGTGTCACTACTGGCGGCCAAGTCGCTGCTGCTACTTTCTACCGTTGATATTTCGTGCTAGTTTCCAGTATTGCACTGCGTTGTTACATAGCTAGTGCTAGTCGGTTATAGTAGCATTTTTTCTTTCTATTGCACAACAACTTATTATTTTTTTTGCGTCAACGTACAGGTGCTTGAATACTCCCCCGTTACAGCCAAAAACCTTTAGCCAGTTAAACGATTTTTGTCTAGCTCTTTCACATTCAATATCAAACCAGGTTCAGCGTATTTAGAAGTACTTATCCTGCCACTAGTGGGGTTTGGGTTAGATTTCATTATAATTTCTTCGAGAGCGTTGAAGTTGACTACTTGCTGTCTGGAGAACTGGTGGTTTAAGGTTCTTCTGTATAATACTGCGTTCTTATCCATCCACAGTAGCTTTGGCAATAGCTTCATGTTTCTCACTATTTCCCGCTAGTTACGAGCTAGGTTAAAAGATAAAATTAAAAGAAGATGGTCCGAAATAAGGAACAGTTCCTATCTCGAAGTCCGTTACCAGATCAGCCCAATCTCCTGCTATGAGTCCATAATCAATAACTGATGTCGCTTGCTGCCCAATAAATGTGAATTCACCGTCCTTGTCAGATTTACTTGTTTCATTCAATACACTTAACCAAAGCGAGCTGCAGAAATCAAGAAGTTTGGATCCTTTGGTGTTGCAGGTGGTATTTTTAGATTTTCTAGTTATACCCTCTTTGATGTTTTCAAATCTCATTTCATTGCCAATTCTTGCATTAAAATCACCTTTAATTTTCCATTACTGTCAGAAACTGCTATCTCCTGCAACTTCTCAAAGTCTGTATTCCAATGGTTGCAGTTAATACTTACGGTTCCTTCTTCTACCACAAACTGTATAGAGGCTTTAAATATATAAAACCACTGAGATGTCCTTCAAGTTCCATCGCTCATTGAAAAAATATTTTTTCATATTAATATAGGCCATAAACGATCCAAGGACAAAAAACGAAATAACATCTCACAAAAAAAAAAATTCCTCCGAACTCGTATTTGAAAATAAATTTATCAGATTTCATTGAAAATCATTTTTAGATTCAATTTTCAAACAAACACAAGATACATTTCTCTTTAGTAATTTTCTCTTCTCAGTTCGTCCTCATCTATACTGACCACAAAATCGGTGTGTCACACTAAAGAAAATTAAACGGAAGGACTATGGAATAACCTCAAACAACGACCAGTCGACTTGAAAGGACCAAGATCGAGGAATTACATTGAAATTGCCGATGATTGCCATTTTCTCTCCAATTTCGTACTTTTATAGTAATTTTGTTGTAATACAAAAAAAAAAAGCACATCCTTTGAAGTCCAACATAACGCCCATAATATAATGCTCATCCAAGGGTGCACAGTTGAAAAATTGCTCAGAAAAGTCATCGTCGTCGAGTGAAATTATTTTTGTGTTGAACGAAACGGTGGAAGGACACGAAATATGGAACTACCAGTACACCACCGCACCATTACCACGGCGCGGGCGAAACGGGCTAATAAAGATTTAAGATGGAATTATCCTTGCATATAAATCGATGCATTAAGAGGTAGCAAGCAGAATGATAGTATCCTTCAGCCGTGTTTTTCGTGTAATGAAGATGTATTCAACGTAATGAATTCCTTAATAGTCCAAGTTTATTAATTAACTTCTTCACTGGGCGAGCGCTAACCAGGAGCATCGACAGATTAAAGTTTAAACTTGAAAGGAAATTTCAATTTATGAGGACTTCTCTCTCTGGAAATGGATCTATAGTGTTTGAGTTTGTCCGATATAGCCTTCGTAAATGTATAATTTTAATTCAATCCCAATATTAAGAGTGATTTTATTTAAAGGTTTGAAATGGAATAAAGTGGCCTGTTAAGTACAAATGGTATTATGTTCCCATCCACATGAAACTGGGGAAAGATTTGTTCATAATTTCGTGCAATGCTCTTGCGAGCTGTCCTCCAGGATAGTGCAATGTCACATCTAAGGTTTTTTTTTCTGTGGATGCCGAAAAATCGCAGATTTTGGAAGCTCAGTTGCTCGGTAAAGTCATCGGAAAGAATAGACTTCTGGACTTAGGTTCACCCGCATGGCCGTTTTAGACACGCGATACTACCCCAAATCGATGCTATGCATCGTATTCTACATGGACAGTCAGGCAGTCATACCTAAAATCCTTTTATATACCAATAACTAGACCAAACCTGTGCTGGGTTTCATATCATAGAATTCCGAGAAAGTGTTAGGTGGGCAAACTAGCCAGACAAGGTAGCAACATAACTCCCATCAGGGAAGGCGCATTGGAATCAATGAAATTTTTACTTCTCGAAGAGACTTTAAAAATCGATAACAATAGTATTAATGCCTCAAACAAATTTTCATCAGGGAAGGCGCATTGGAATCAATGAAATTTTTACTTCTCGAAGAGACTTTAAAAATCGGTAACAATAGTATTAATGCCTCAAACAAATTTTCAATTCAATTCAAAGTTTATTCATATCAAAAGTTCTACATTGATTTACATTAATCCGCGAAGCCTTATGGCTTATCTGCGGAAGATTATTTATCATAGAATTACATTATATTTCTTGCGAGTTTAGTTTCAATTACAATAAGATTTTTATTTTTTTTTTTCTATATATATATATATATAACAAAGAATATCACATGAATTTACATAGAACATGAATTTACATAGAAAGGCAAAATTCTTTAATAAGATTCTTGCGGGCATTTGGGCTTGGGATAGTTCTAAGCGTCTGTGGAAGTTCGTTAAGAATAGTTGGTACGCTGTGAAGTAGTTGTCTTCGACCATACGTATTTTTGCTCATGGGGACTTGTAGCATTCCTTGGGCTCGCCTTCTTGTATTCACCTGATGTTCAATTTGCCTTCGAAAACGCGCATCATCGTAGTATTCAAGTGCTACCGTCATTTTATAGATTTGTTGGACTTTTAGTACTTTAAAGTTGTTTCCTCCGTCTGCATTGGTAGAATTTCGGTTGTTTATCCTTTTTATTATAGAGTTCTGTAGTTTTTGCAGTTTATCTATATGGGTTTTTGACGAGTTACCCCACGCAAGTATCCCATAACGTAGCTTTGACTCAACGAGGGCGTAGTATACCTGTTTTTGGACTTGTGGCGTTGAATGGTATCCAAGGTAGAATATCGAATAGAGGGCTTTCTTGAGATCAGAGCGAAGTTTGTCAATATGTTTGTCCCAAAGAAAATGACTGTCGATTGTTACTCCTAGATATTTGTATGTTTCGACAACCTCGATGACGCGATCTGGAAGATTAGTTTGGCATATGTTGCTTTTTATTATAACCCCTTGGTCTGTTGCTTTGTGATGTGGTCCACGAATGTGCATAAGTTTTGTTTTTGAAGCGTTCAAAATGATACCGTTATCATGACACCATTTCACTGCTTTGTCAAACTCTGCTTGCATTATACTCAACGCTGTTTGAAGGCATCTATGTCTAACCACTATTGCTGTGTCGTCTGCAAATGCGAATGGAATGCTGTTCGTGAACACTCGGAGCAGCTCATTTGAAAAAAGGATAAACAGAAGCGGTTCAAGTTTCGATCCTTGTGGTACTCCAAAAGGAGCCTTTTTTCGTCGCTGAAGACATCTTTAATTTTTACTTTATAGATCTGTAATTATAGGTCTGTAATTAGAGACTTCACTTTTAACACCTCCTTTATATACTGGTCTTACTACCGACTTTTTTAACATGCCAGGAATTTTAGCTTGATTTAAACTCAAATTAATAATCTTTGCGACAATTGGAGCAAATATCTCTGCATGCGTTTTCATGTCGACAGGACTGATGTCATCCATTCCTGCAGATTGGTCCTGTTTAAGTGATTTTAGGATTAAAAGCACTTCATCTTCGTTCGTGTCGCCAATAAAAATGGAGTTAGTTCGAGTTTCATTTGCGTGGTTTGTGTGTATTATTTGGAGCGTTTGATCAGAAAAGTGCTCGGCACACTTATTGGACAAGACTAAGTGATTTTTTTCTACTGCAAAGTTTTTGGTGATAACATCATCTAAACTGGGTTTATTTCTTCCCATAATTTCATTTATAATGATCCAAGTCTTACGAGGATCATTTCTGGTCTGAATGAATTGTTCTTTGTAATAATTTGACTTCTTTAATTGAATTTCTTTGTTCACTTTATTTCTGAACCTTTTGTAATCCGCTTCGTAGGACGTATTAAGTCTATTGCAGAAACTATAGGCGCAAAATTAACTAATAGACTTCTTTCAATAAATAGGAATAGCTTTATTGTAGGAGTACTTACGGGACTCGGTGTAACCTCCAACGATTTCCTCTCAGATCTTGTGTCTTCCTAGACAGCCATCTAACCTAAAAAAAGTCCCAAAACGATCAACAACAAGAAAACAATTTTTTTTTTAATATGTTGGGTCAGCTAATATTATACATAATTTAATGCAACGCGTCTGCCTGTTTGTCCTTGGAATATTTCCAGAATCTTTATCCCATTTTATCTCTATTGACCGTCGAACATCAGTGGCCACTAATGTGATCGCTGAAGAACTTTAATTTGTCTCATCTAAGCTAGACATGCCTGATGCCTCCATCGGAATTACATCCCTCTGCTAATAAATCTTTGACGTGACGATTTACTGATCTCCGTTCCTGAGGCTAATATAAGCACGCAGCCTTTAAAGTCACCGTTAAAATAGTAAATACGCCTTGATATTTTCCTCTGTTTATACTCTAACCACTGATGGTATGGAGTTATACAAATGGAATCTTAATTTAATGTCAAAAGATAGTTTTAAACTAAAAAATTATTATCATTCTAAGTCTATCCCAAATTTAAGCTCAACAACTAAGTTTAGTTCTAAGAAATCTTACTTCTATTACTCTAATTTCAATGACAGTATCCCCAACTCTCATCTTCGTAACAGAGTGTCTTTCGTTGATGACCATTTTGTCCTCACTCGTTTGAATGGAAGTGAAATTTATGACAACGTTCGTCTTTACCTCGCGTACTTATACGACAATGCCGAGTCAGTCTGCCAAAAACCAATTTATACGTCGATCGCTTAATATCCCAAGCTGGCCTCCCAACTGAAGTATTAGCCCTTAATCGACTATTTTTAGAGTATCACGAATATCTCAACTCAATAGCTCACCCCTTCATCAGGTAACTAATGACCTGTCATCATATACGACACTTATATATTCCAAACTCCAATACCTTTGAACTACTCAAGTCGCCCATAGCAACTTTTTTCGTAAACCCTAATCAAATCTCTAACGGACCATCTCCACCCTTTCGCCCAGATAAATTTATCCCCAATTACATGTCCCTTTACTATCAGAAAGTTCGGGGTACCCGTACAAAAACATCCAAGGTATTTCTTAATTGCTATAAGCTCCCTTACTATGTCATCGCACTAACTGTATCTTGGCAACTATTGCAGCCAAAGTTACTAAATTTGGTAAAAAGATGTACCTAGAATATTGTACGGCCAAGGCACTTTGGAAAATATCAACGGTGGTGGACTGCCGGGCATGGCTCTTCCCATAGAAAAGAAAGAAGCTTTCAAAACGCTCTTTCTCGACGATATTAATGAGAGCTAAATTCTTAAAATTTGCAGCATTAATGTGTATTTTCTGTACAAAGCCCATTGCAAAATATGGGTGGCATTAAATAAAGGGGCGTGGCACCTCCCATGCAACAAACACATTACAGAGGAGTTCCAGAAACCTACGTATACATTATCGTGGACATGTACAGTGGCGTAACTATACCATCTGAGGCCCGTGGCAAATTCTTTGGATAGGGCCCTCCCAGTAAAAACCATCACGTTCCAATTCAATTTTAATAAACCACTTAAGTAGTTACCCAACACTATTAATAATATTGTGTGCATTTTATTTAAATATCTAATAATTTTATTTTCAAGAGAATCTTATATAATTCTTCTGTACCTACGTGTGTTGTAATCGAACTCCACCTAAACGGCTGGACCGATTTTGATGAAATTTTGTGTGTGTGTTTGAGTGGGGTGGTTAGATTCACATTTGGTGAAAATTGGACAAAAGGGCGTGTCACCTCCCATACGAAAAAAAAAAAAATATGTCTAGAAAACTACCGAACTGATTGAATTTATTTAAGAAAATATTTGTTATTGGCCCAAAGGTTTTTCTGTGAAAGTTTGATTAAAATTGGACAAAGGGGCGTGGTACCTCCCGTATAAAAATATATACATTTTAATTGCTATTTTTCGACACCCAAGTGGCCATGGGAGCTAAACTTGTAAAGAGGTAGGCATTGATGTGAATTGTCCAAACAAACAACCGCGCGAAGTATGGGTGGGATTGGAAAACGGGCCATGGCACAACCCTTATATATCTGAAGAAGCTGAGGTGAAGGTAAACGTGAACAAATCTGAAGTAATGGTCATCTCCAGAACGCCAATTCAATGCACTCTGCATGTTAGTGGAGCCCCATTGAAACAGGTGGAGAAGTTTAAGTATCTCGGGGTCTTATTCACGAGTGATGGAAGGAGCAATGTTGAGTTTGGCTAGATTTTACTTTACTGCCCATTCGAAAAAAATACTTTTTTTTATTTATTCCGATTGACTTTAATGCTCTGAGCTCAAATATGCAAAAATAAGTTGGCGGTCTCTTACCGTTTGGGCGTGGCACGCCCCCAAAGTTCAAAAAATACCATATAAAATAGTACCAAAATTTCAGGAATGGAGTGTCCAATTTTTGTAAAATTAATTTTTTTATATTCCCTAAATGTGCAGTTAACTTATCAAAAACTTTCATCAAAATCGTATCATAAATACCGGAGATATAAAATAATAAAAAAAGCGCATAGTTTTTGGCGGTAAAATTAAACAAACAACATAATAAAAACTTTGCATAGACCCAACCTTGCACGCACTCCAAATCCTACAGTGACCACAAGCAGGGGGGTACGTATACGTATCTTACTGTTTATGCAGTTTTTGTAAGAAAAAAAATGTGATACCTAAGTCAGTAAAAAGAAGGTTTAAATACAAAATATTAGCCCGTGCCCTTGAAAGTAAGTGCAATTTCAGTACAAAAGAGCAAAAATTCAGTGGTTTAAATTTAGCTCTTTTTAATTACCTCATATCTTCGGTCTTTATGATCCGATTTTGATGAAACTCTTTTATAAGATAACTGCACATTTAGGGAATATAAAAAAAATTTATTTTACAAAAATTGGACACTCCGTTCTTGAAATTTTGGTACTATTTTATATGATATTTTTTTAACTTTGGGGGCGTGCCACGCCCAAACGATGAGAGACCGCCAACTTTTTTTTTCAGATTTGTGTTTAGGGCACTGAAATCAATCGGACTGTGCAAAAAAACCGTTATTTTCGAATGGGCAGTAAAGTAAAATCTTGCCCTGAGTTTTCCTGTAGGATTGGTCAAGCTGGATCAGTTTTGAGACAGCTTGGTCCTTCTGTTATCAGGACGACTGAACTTTGTGTCAAAGCTAAGTTGTCAGTCTTTAATTCGGTATTTGTTCCAACTCTTACCTATGGTCATGAAGAATAAGATCGCGGATACAAGCTGCCGAAATGAGATTTCTCCTTTGTATTGCTGGTGTGACCCGTAGAGATCGCATTAGAAATACCAGAATACGTGAGGAACTTAATGTCGAGCAGCTACTTCTCCGGACAGAGCGGTCCATGCTTCGGTGGTTTGGCCATGTTAAACGCATGTCCCCGACCAGGATCCCACGACATGCTATGGAATCCGTACCAGGAAGATCGAGAGCTATGGAGGGTCCACTTGAGCAACATACACCCGCGACCCATTTAATGGATAAGCGGGCCAATGAAAATGTATGTATGTATCTGAACATTGCCTGATTGAAGCATTTTACAAAACCTGGCAGGATTGGACAAAAGGGCACCTGGCAAACGTTGTTTTGCCTGCTGTCGAAGAATAGCGTTTGAAATGTATTTTTTTTTGTTAGGTATGAGAGGTGTCAAAAAAAAAATACATTTCAAACGCTATTCTTCGACAGTAATTGGAAATATCGGTCGAAGCACACGGAGTACTGCAGAACAACTGACGGACAATGAAAAAGTAGAAGCAGGCAAAACAACGTTTGCCAGGTGCGCTAGTAGGTTTATACATATTTGTAATGAAATAACAATTTAATTTTAATAAGATATTTATTAATAAAATTCTTTTCTCCGAGTTTACTGTTACTGCATCTGTGTATAACAGTGCTATACTGTTTTCTTCAGTCTCCCTCTTTCTTTTTCGTTTTTCGCTCCCACTTAGATGTTTTCTAGAACTAGACATGGTGTATTTAACTTTCATAATTAATTTTACTTTGCCTCCATTCAATAAAACAAAAACTACGAAAAATTAAAGATACAAATGACCAATTGTCATAGCAATCAAACAAAGAATGCGCAGTAGAGCCCTCCGTAAATGAAAAATATATAAATCCAGTATTCCCCTAACACTGAGAGCGTTGCTAGCTAGCCCCAGCGCAGCGCCACGAAAAAATTACTTTCTTGGTTAACAAAATGAGGGAATTCCCCGACCGTCACTAGCTCGAAGCAACCAATGGATGCATTCTAAAATTGATCGACATCTTTTTGTTTTGAATGTGCTGAAATCTTAATGATTAGTTTGAGGCTACATGAAATTTGTCACCCCAATTCGCAGAATTTTACAATTTTGCTAAAAAATGTTAAGTTATTTCTGAGCTCGCGGCCTCTTGGGCCGGGCCCCCTCGGGTCCGGGGCCCGTGGCACTTTGCCAGCCCTGCCGCCCTATAGTTACGCCAATGGACATGTACGAGGGAGCAAAGACAAGAGTGAAATGTCCTGCCGGAGTTACAGAGGAGTTTCCAATCAAAGTCGGTGTACAACAGGGAAGCGTCTTAAAGTCCTTTGCTCTTCATTCTTCTCCTTGATTATCTCCTTGTAGGAAAAGTGACGGAACCTGTGATGACGATATCAATCATCGCGTAAGCGTAGGGTGGATGGCGGTGGATATTCCGTGTCAGAAAAATGCCCCCAAAGCTAAAAAAAAATTAAAAATAAAAATAACTCAGGACTGAAAATTGCTGAAAAGAACTCAACAGAGCCATGTTAGGCAGAATGCATGCACCATGCGATCACCTCCGCAAAGGAGACCTTGTCCTTTTACCAATAACTTTTGTTTGAAACTGCTCTTAGATCGCAACCAAACTGTTTACAACAAGTTGTTGTTATTCTCAACAATAACTTAAAAAAAAGTTATCCCAATCCGCTTCGCATTCAGTTTGCGTCCATTCCGCCGCATAAATATCCACATTATCATCAAGCAACATCTGTACCGAATAATTCCTAAACTAAACCGTCTTATTTGAAGAAATCACCATGCACATGAACTCAAGCAGAAACTAAAGACAATAATGATGTCAATGCTGACAAAGAAGGATAGCCCAGTGCTGTCAGTCGATATGGACACCATATAATGGATCATCATCATCGAAATCATATGCATCGAGTTGAAAATTTAATCAAGCATAAAAATCGTGCGTAAGTTCATGTACGTCAAGCATAAGGTGCCCCCGCGTCCCATCCCCCACTAACAGCTTCTAAACACACAAACAAATATAGACGATGTAAACCTACACATATGATGATGATAACCATTCAGAGTTCAGAATCCACATATCTATATCCCACACATGTTCAACGGGATCTTATACTATAGTTGGAGGGCTAAACTTTGTCCTGCCACCACAAAATTGGACAAAAGGGGTGACAAACAGAACAAGGGACGAAAAGGGATTATTTGGCCACATTCTGTCGCAGTCGTGTTGTCTAATGTTATTAACAAGGAGTTTATTCCGAAAAATCGTCTTCTCCATGGTATGGTCGGCTCATGGTAAATATTCTTCGACAATCGAAAGCTCAAATCAAATTCAAAGGATATTCGATTAAATTTTGGTAGAGCTCGCATCGATTTCCATAAAAAAAATAAAAATAACTCCAGCAACAGCTGTTGCCTGTCAGAACGAATCACCCAACAGATAAGTGACTTGGCTAAGGCATGGGGATGAGGATGGGGTCCTCCTCGATTTGCTAATATGCCAGGAATAAGTTTTGGATTTTCGATTTTATCGCAAGGGGGGGTTAAAGGAAAAGTGATATCGAAAATCGTCGTCTTTTTTCTTGATCCAAATACCCTGGTGACATATTGAAAGATAAATGCCCCATTAAAGCCATTTGTTAGGGATGAATAATGATTCGCTGTATGAATTACATACACAGTCATACGCGATGGTGGATTTATATATTTTTTCCCCCCTTATTCCTTATACAACCTATGGAAGATTAAATTGTGTCCTGGGCTGCCAAATTGCGGGCGGTCAGGGAGGCAGCAGACGGGTACGAGTTGTGCGTGCGAAAAGACAAAGTTTTATGATGCTACTCTCCAGCCAGCACACAAATGGCGCAAATGACTGTGATGATTTCAACTTGGCCTAAGGGGTAACAGTACAGCAGCAGTGGATGTGGCGTTGCTCCGGTTGTTGGAATCTGGATTCTGGAATGCTCGGATCGGTGAGTAAGTAAACTCGCTCGTAAAGTTTGCACAACTCCTGTTCCTGTATAATAATTTTTATTTGCGCTTTCTTTTCACGGAATTGTAATTCAATTTGAATCAAATGAGTCACTACAAAGCGAGATTATTGCTGACGGATGATGGAAAATCTCATGCTTCACATATACATAAATACATTGTACATATATGGATGTATCATATTTTATGAGACGGAAAACGGAATGATTGACAGTAATAAAACTCGTGGCGTATGATGTTGTTAAATTGTCATTACAGCAATTCAAGGTATGTAAGCTATAAGCACTATAAGTGAGGAACGTGTTTTCTCGTCGTTGTGATGAAGATGTGTGCGTGTGTAAGCGAATTTATAATAATGTACTTAGTAACTCATGAATAGCTGCGCGAACTGCGCTTTTATCAAGTAGAAACTGTCGGAAGCTGTACTGGCAGCCTACTCTTTGTCAAAGATTTCTAGTGGTAAGAGCTGTAACATGAGTATCACATACCTAACTATAATGCTACATTAGGGATCGTTCTGAGAGCGTCCCTATAAAACTTGCACTTTGCCTGACGATCGAAAACCGGTCCAGTAAGCGAAAACTCTATACATGAGAAAGGTCCGGCAACAGAAACGTGAGCTTCTGTGGTGGCTGTCTTCAGCCGTTTTGTTATGTTGTAGTTCCATTTAATTTACTCCATACCTAACCTTAGCTTTGTCAATAAAGACAAGAAGGGTACCATATGGAGTCCACATATTATATGGGTATGGAAAACGATTATTAAGTGAATTTTTTATGGCCCTTGATCTATCAGACCCTTGCGATCTTGGGGCTTTTCTATATTTGCACAAAAGGATTGCCTTCCAAGGATGTGATCTCATCACAATAGACTAGGCCAGGGGTTCCCAATCTTTTTCATACTATGCGACTCCCTATAGAAGTTGTAAGATTTTATCGACCCCCTTCTAAAAGATATGTGAATAGAAGCTGATCTTACGAAGATTAATTAAAGGGTTTAAGGACGTGTCGATGTTGAAATGCCGTCATCCCATATTTTTGCTTGTTAACATATAGCCATTCATCCAAAAATGCGCCTCGTCTCTAAAGATGATTTTTCGAAGCCAAGTCAACGAACAAACACCTTTGTCTATGTGCTATGTCCATTAACATAGAGCTCCTGGATTAGTTGGAATTTGTACGGGGTTAAGCAAAATTCTTCAAGTTGGAATCTGAGAAAGGCAGATTTCTTATGTACGGCATGGAATTGACTGCATCGGGTTCTCCTGTACACTCTCATGGACCGTGGCAATGATCCCGACGAATCTTGGTTTCAACGACCCGTTCCAATTGAAAAAACTCTTATTTCATTTTGAGTGCCGGGCAAATTTATACGAGTGGTAGCCACGAAGCAAGTCTGACTGAAAATACGAGAAATACAAACACGCTTAATCTTCGACTTTTGAATTTTCGTAAAGAGAAACGTAATGCTTTTCCTTTGTTCGAAGTCTTACAGCAGTGAACAATTAAAACTTGCGACGCCCTTAGGATAGCTAGGGAACCCCTGGATAGTTAGGGAACCCCTGGACTAAGCTGGCTTATCACCGTCCTTAGGGAACCTTCGCGGTAAAAATGTAAACAATGTTACCAAAACACTTTGTTTGACTACTTTATCTAAAAATGGTTTCAATTTTCTTTGAGAAACCAACCTCGTCTTAATTGTCGAAGAATTAATCTCCATCAAGGTGCTTCCTTTTATTCCAAGCAATAGCTTGACACTCACATAGAAGATAAGTCTAAGTGATATCCTCTGCGAAATGTAGGTCATCACAGTCCCTAACGCGCTTCCTCAGAAAGCAATGTGCAGAGGGTATCCCTATCGCTATTCGTAACATTGATCTGCGGAGTGCGGAGTTTTAAAATATTGTCCAGTTTTTGTCCGATTTAACTGTGAGCGCAGTCGTTAGTGTATAATGGACTACTGTGCAAGGGATCTCAGATTCGATCTCCCGAAAAGCACAATTAATTACTTCTTAAGGTTTTTCCAGTGCGTCATCTCTCGCAAACGTCTGACAAGTGTTCATCAGAATCAAAAGCAAGGTATTCCACTTTTACTAGTTTTGATATAAGGCGTATTTTTTGGGAAGTGAGTATAACAAAATCAAAAGTGAGTATAACAGTTTTGCATGTAAAACCAAAAGTGAGTATACCAAAAGCAAAAGTGAGTATAACAGTTTTGTATGTAAAAGTAAAAGTGAGCTAGCTATAGATTCTCAAAAAAATACGCCTATATTCAACCAAAAAAAAAAACCTTTCTTAAGACATAGCATTCAAAATAATAACAACTATTTTCATAACAACTATTTTTGTGCGCAGTAGCGCAGTGGTTAGTGTGCTGGACTACTGTGCGGGGGATCCCACTATCCAAGGTTCGATCCCCGGAAAAACCCAAATTACATCTTAAGGTTTTTTTCTACTGCGCCACCTCTCGCGAACGTCTGACAAACATCCGAGAGTATAACTGTCATGAAAAAGCTTCTCAATTCAGCCGTTCGGACTCGGCATAAAATTGTAGGTCCCTTCCATTCGTCCCAAAAATAGAAACTCACACAAACGAATGGTTGCGAGAAGCTAGGCCTAGGGTGTCTACCGCCTGT